>CM053326.1:47794748-48114748 GCA_028583605.1 Dastarcus helophoroides | reverse complement strand
TTTCATAAAATCACAGTTTTGAAACGTATAACCAAATACAATAAGTTGGAATTTCGAGAAAAAAAGTCGAAGATTTAAAAAAATGGATCATTTTTGAAATGTTACAGCTCAATTAACTATAAGTCGGATTAAAAAATAAATGAAGTTTTCTAAAAAAATCAAAATTGTAAGAAGAGCAAAATTTAAAAAAAAAGATCAAGATTTTAAAAAATAAGATCAAGATTTTGAAAAAAAAAGATCAAGATTTTTAAAAAAGTTAAAATTTTGAGTAAAAATTGAAGTTTTCGGAAATAGTCAAAATTTTGAAAAGGAGAAGTTTTGAAAAAGGTCAAATTTTAAAATGTCTAAATTTTCAAGAGTCAAAATTGTCAATAATAAATTAAAATTTAAAAAATCAAATTTTTCAAAAAAAAAAGATAAAGTTTTGAAAATATTCGACATTAAAAAAACAATTGACAAAAGTGATATTTCCAATAAATTTCGAAATGTTTATAATCTCTTGCATCTTAGGAATTTGCACACAAATAAATTTCAATTAATTATGTCAAAAATCAGTTGAAGTTAGTAGATATATGATGGGGATTCTGCGCCAAATGACGTCACAGCAGCTTTGGATGGCATGTCGCTGAAGAAGTAGGGGAGCGGGGTACGTTGGGTATCAAATGGAAGGGCTTGTACTTGTCTAACGATTAGTTTTACTTGTCTAACAGTTAGTTTTAGTTGTATAGCTATTTGTCTAACAGTTGGTTTCAGTTGGACTGCTGCTGTCCAACTGAAACCAACTATTAGACAAATAGCTATACAACTAAAACCAAGTTGGCAAGCAACTGTCCAACTGAAACCAACTATTAGACAAATAGCTATACAACTAAAACCAAGTTGGACAGCTACTTGTCCAACCAAGTAGTTGTTACTTGGTTAGACAAGCAGCTGTCTAACTGAAACCAACTGTTAGACAAATAGCTATACAACTAAAACCAACTGTTAAACAAGTAGTTGTTAACAACTAACCAACTGTTAAACAAGTAGTTGTCCAACGGAAATCAACTGTTAAACAAGTAGCTGCATAACTGTAACCAACTGCTAGACCAGTAAAACCAACTGTTGGACAGCTACTTGTCCAACCAAGTAGTTGTTACTTGGTTAGACAAGCAGCTGTCTAATTGAAACCAACTGTTAGACAAATAGCTATACAACTAAAACCAACTGTCAAACAAGTAGTTGTTAACAACTAACCAACTGTTAAACAAGTAGTTGTCCAACTGAAATCAACTGTTAAACAAGTAGCTGTACAACTGTAACCAACTGCTAGACCAGTAAAACCAACAAGCCCTTAATACCCAACATGCCCCGCTCCTCTACTTCTTCAGCGACATGCCATCCGAAGCTTCTGTGACGTCATTTGGCGCAGAATCCCCATGATATATCTACTGAAGTTTGGTGGAACGGACTGGTCCTTGGTTATCTTCAAAAATTGAAATACAAATCGTCCCCTGAAACCAGGAAAGGTTAAAAAACACAACTTAGGTTGCTGTAACACGTTTCGATAGCCAAACTATTATCTTCAGAGGCAAGATTTGTATTTCAATTTTTGAAAATAACCAAGGATTCTAAAGCACAGACCAATAGATTTGAACATTTATTAGATTCGAAGTTTGGAAACCAAATTCGAATCTAATAAATGTTCAAACCTATTGGGTCTGTGCATTAGAATCCTTGTCTTCTGGGAACTTTCCTAGAGAGCAACCGCTTCGCTAGGTGGCAGTGTTTCAACTGTTGGTAGTTCAGCTACTTACGATTCACGCCTGAAGGACTGCATGAATTTGTAGTCTAGGTTGCATTCTACTTGCATAAGATAACCAAGGATCAAAAAAAAAGTAAGTAATAATAATTTAATTTTAAATTTCCCGATGCAATCAGCTTTATTATATTTTTAACTTTAAATTAACCAAATTTGGTCGAAACGCTTCATTACGAATTCTATATCTGCGACTGCAACCACGAAATCGATTATTAAAATTCATAATCAATCTTAAACAGGCCAATTATACGGATAGAACATCAAAGGAAGGACTTGGGTTGTAATCAACGCTTCCAATTAAGTAGCGCTCCTGGCGGCTACAAAATCAATCAAAAAACTAATTGAAAGCCTACCATGATCCCCTGAATCCCTAAGGCTAGACCTTTCTCACTCTATCCTACAATATACGATAGCCGTGTCCTTTTCTCCTTCGATTCTGATAACCGTTGTCTGTTCTGTTTCATTAATAATTTTCAGGATTCAATTTGGTATTTGACTTTATGTGATTGTGGCCTCGGATCTTATTGTTTCGCGATATTACTCACTTTATTGGGTTTTAGTGATATTGTTTTTAGTTGAAAATATCCCCGCTTTTAAAGCAACTTTATTTTATTTTTTTTACCGTTGGCCATTATTTTCGAGAAATTATTTTACGTTTCCATCCGGATTTAGAGATGTACATCTGAGAATTCCGTTTCATTGATGAAATAAGGGAGGGTCGACGTATAAGCTCTTTCTAAAACCACTTTACCCAATTTTGTTGTTTTATAATTTTAATATCATTGGATGTTGTCAATATTACTCCTTGGACGCACTTTGTAGTCATTATTTGCTTCATACGAGTACATGTCTGTAGAACAACTCAGTTTCCTTGTTATGTTTGTTAATAATTGAATGTATTACAGCAGATTGTTCCTGATGTAAGTTTAGTTCTTCCATTGTGTGGAACCTTTATTTAACAAGCGGGCAGGTACTACAAAGCTATCCTAAATATTAAATTTAATAAGGGGCACGCTTCTAACAACTCAGGGTCCATTCATCATTTTAAAGAATATCATTACAATAAGAATGGCAAGGGGCCAGCTTTGTTGATGTTTTCATCGCTTCCAAAGACCATTATGAAGGCCATCCTTTCTCCAGTGGAATTTAATCGTTTTAATTGTCGTTTCTTCATCGGTCCCCAATTGTTCTTAGGGCTTTTTCAATAACGGCTTTGCACATTCAATTATATGAAACGATAATAAAACCTCGAATATTTAATTACGAAATTATTTTGATCAGTTCTATGCGAGGTTGAATCATCTCGCTTAAGACCGTAAATTTTCAGACAAAAATTTTAATTGTTCATTATGAGATTTCCTGCATTCAAAGCAAATTAATTAATCTGTTCTTGCACATTATTATTAATGCTTTGGTAGTTATTACGAACCATTTAACTAGTAGGAAGAAATTTCGTCATTTAGCTGACTTTTTAACTTCTTCAACTGTTCATTGATTAGAGATGTTATTAACATATTATTAGTTAATATTATTATTATTAGTAAATAATTCCAACGTGTTATTGCTCATTTAAAGCTCTTGGTCTTACGTTTGTATCTATCAGGATCATCTTAATAAACATTCTTGATTCCAGTTCGTGTGCCACCCCAATGTCTCCGCTGGTGGTAGTGCTATGAGGTCAGACAGATGGTGCCATTAGCAGACAAGTGTGAATACAGTAGACCATATCTATAGAGCCACCGTATTATTTACAGACTCCCATTAGGGTAATTAGTAACTGGATACCCCAATTATAGACCATGACGTCTCAAAAAGCTCTTAATGCATTTTAAGGCAACTCACACATTACAATGCCTGCGTTGCTTTTATGTTTAGTTTAATTTTAAACTCACCATTAACCATTTTCATCATTTTATTCACGTTAATGGGAAAAAGCTTTATCTTTCTCATACACTTTGTTTTAATAAATTATTTTATAAAACTAGGGTTGCTTTAAGGCGTTTCGATGGCCAAGCTATCATCTTCGGAGAGATACTACTTCCGGGGACAAGATTTGTATTTCAATATTTGAAGGTAACCAAGAACTAGTCCGTTTCAACAAAATAAAGAAAAAAAAGAAGCTGCTTCACTTAAAAAAAAGCTGATACCACCTTTGATAAAACTGACTTAATAGAAATATCATACGTCTAGACGTTGCATAAATGTGGTATGGTTTTCTCGTTACAAATAAAGAAAATATAGGGCGGCCTTTGGGGGTGGCAAGCAGGGCAACCGCCCGGGGCCTCGCGCACTCGAGCAATAGCACGAATTCTATTCATTTGAATTTAGAGCCTTAACCGCGCATTATAAAATTGGACTCGCTGCTCCCTTGCGTGGTAGTTACCGCGCTGATATCGGTCTCATTCGCTCCAATGAATGTTCCTTTCCTTCTCTTTCACATTGACAAAATTTCGTACCAATTCCACAAGTGCTGCCAACTGCAAGGGCTAAACAAAATCTGATAGTCCTCCATTTTCTTCGTGTTTACGATTCGGGGAATTCCCGTGTTTTATTTCAGCTCTCAACTGTCGTCGGATTATGCTTTTATATTAGAGCAGTCGTCATCATTTCTAAATCCCTGATCGTTTTAAAACATTAATGCACCTTATTTATCATGATTACTAGTTTGTTATCTTTGTGTTTAAAAATTGAACTTGTCCTCTGAAGCCAAGGATTGTTTTGAAAATACCCAAGGATCGGTCCGTTCCACTAAAAAAAAATCTTTGTGTTTATTAATTCATCTTAGTTTCCAATAAACAATTTAAAAAGTCCAAATATATTTTTAACTTTGCATTTCTAGTCAAGCATCAACATTGAAATTCATAAGCGTAGGCAGGATTTAGTTCAGGAAGGGGCAAGAATCATTTTGAAAAATTGATAAAAAAAGAAAACCGGAAAACGTTCCGAGTATATGTATATTTTCATTTAACTACATGAACTGGGTAATCGAATTTGCAGATTAACTTAGAAATTTGGAAATAGAGTCGAACTTTGCGAAATTAGTCAGTCATTTTTTTCTGTATTTAAGTTTAGAATCTCTTAAATGGTTTCTCTTTTTCATTTTAAACGTTCTAATTACATTTATATAGAAAGATAATTTTTAAATACAAATCTGATTTTATCAGACTACATTATATTTATTTTTCTCAAGAAAATCCATCTTGTATGATTCGCTTAGAGTTTTCTTTGCGGCCTTCTCGGTCTTTTCATTACCTTGATTAAAATCAATAAAAATAAATCAAACCTCGCTTAATTACCCCCGCTATTGCCTATAAATCAATTTCTTAGGAACTCGTCTGAAAATAAAAGTTCCGCTACTAATTACTATGCATTTTCCCATTTTGCTCTAAAGTCTGAAAGTTAATTAGGAAATTATTTTCGGACCTGGTTCTGTTTTAAAACCCTTCGCCAACTTAAGCGAATATTCGTGTAATAGGCTAATCGGTCTAAGTGATTTTGCTATAACACAACAGACATAAGCTTTTAGACGTAGTAACGTGGTTGTTTGAAAGCCAACTGACATTGTTAATAAATCCGAAGCATACATTTTATTTTAACAAATTGTTAAAGACGTCTCTTAGTTTCATCCTGTTTTCTCCATAAAATGAAAAGAGAAAAATTATGGCTATAGTATCTTAATCAATGAAAAAACATAGTATTGTTACCGGCTTCTCGGTTCGAAATGATTATTAAACATTTGCTAAATAATACCCACTTTATTTTCAAAATAAACTCGGAACACTACAACTGAATAATTAACTCACTTATTGACATTTAACTACTAGCTCACTAATTACACTGACTGACTCTAACTCTAACTCGAGGGAAAGGCGACCGCCTTATATAGTTTTGGCTCCCAGGTTCTAGAAAAATCCCGCAGATAAGGCTTATCGTTTGCCGACATTTCTGGAACGTTTATCTGCCGTTTGCTTCGTTATCGTGGCCGCTTTCACCTTATCAAATCTTTCTAGAAAATTTTGTTACGTACTAAGTTCTATAATTTATATTTTGCTACAGTATATAAATTAATAAAACATTTTAAGATTGTGTTTGCTTTCATCTTGTGTTTTTGACAACAAGAAAAGCCCACTGTGTCCAAATAATGTAATGTAATCATATCCGCAACGATCGCTCAAGCAACACTGAATAGTATATAAACGTTTATTGAAATAAAAAAAAATTAATTTAATAATCGTTTATTATGCCTAATGACATATGAAGGTTAATAAGTCATTGATTATACCACTCAGTGCTGCTTAAACATGCTTAAACATTTTCTATATCTAAAACAATCCATCTTCTTTGAGGGGGCCACTGGATACTGAAGTAGTCTACTCTCTGTGAAATTCCCTGTGCAGTTGCCCATGTTGCATACCCTTAAATCCACCCTGTGCAGTTGCACATGTTGCATACCCTTAAATTCACCCTCGTCTATATTTGTACTTATATCCTAGTAAATATGATAAACTTACCTAAATAACAAAGTATGTAATGGACACATCAAATAATATTTAATAGCCACGTACCTGAAAAAGAAAAGAAATTTAGCCTATTGACAATTCAAATACCTTCTCTTTTCACAAAATAATTATAACATCAAAAGAACTAAATTTTTAATATTTATTTATACCCAAATTAATCTGTTTAAATTATTGAAATACAAATCTTGTCCCCTGAAACCAAGAAAGATTAAAAAAACAAAACAAAGGTTGCTCTAACGCGTTTCAATAGCCAAGCTATCATCTTCAGAAAGCAACCTCTGTTGTGTTTTTAATCTTTCTTGATTTCAGGGGACAAGATTTGTATTTCAATTTTTGAAGATAACCAAGAAGAAGCACGTTCCACCAAAATCACTGTTTAAATTATATTTATTACAATTATCGATGCTATTATTCAGATAAATGACTGAAATATAAAAATTGTCCCCTGAAACCAAGAAAGATTAAAAAACACAACAAAGGTTGCTCTAACGCGTTTCGACAACCAAGCTATCATCTTCAGAGAAATGCAGGGGACAAATTGTTCCCTGAAACCAAGAGAGATTAAAAAACACAACAAAGGTTGCTCTAACCCGTTTCGATAGCCAAGCTATCATCTTCAAAGAAGTGCAGTACCTCTCTGAAGATTGGCTATCGAAACACGTTAGAGCAACATCTGTTGGTGTTTTTTAATATTTCTTGGTTTCAAGGGATAAAATTTGTATTTCAATTTTTGAAGATAACCAAGGACCAGTCCGTTCTACAAAAAAACACAGACAAATGATGACATTTTTCTATCATTTTTGGGAACAAAATGTGTAAAAACATCCACATGTACACAGCCTTACCTAAAATTTGAAGAGTGTCGAAAGTGGTTTCAAAATCAATGAAGATATATTTTCATTAATTATATAAATAATAATTTATGAAATTTGAAATTTTGCGAAGTTTTTTCGAATTTTAAAGACGAAACGAAAGTCAAATTACCGGGAAAATTGCAAATTTAGAAGTAATAGGTACCTTTTAATATTATGAATTTCAGTTTTAAATTAGAAGTTTTGGAAAAAGGTAGACTTTTCGAAAAAACTTAAAAACTATATTTTTAGGAATTCGGCGCTTTTTTTCAACTAAGAAATATTCGAAATTCGTTTAACAAAAAAATCGAAAAATCCTAAATTTCAACAATTAAAAATAGGTTTTGAAAACTTTGCATTTTTTCTGCAATTTCCACTAAAAAAATTACATTTCTCTTTTGAAAGAAGTGTTCAAAATAAAATTTGTTGGCTTTAAGTTTGACATCTGAAATTGTGCACCTAAATTTTGGTGTAAAGTTGCAATTTCAATTTGGCAGTGTGGAGGTAACGATCGAAGTATCGAGATTAAAATCAACATTCAAGATTCCTCTGACAAATTGTTTGTCATATCAAATGGAAGTAGTATACAACCTGAACTGCAAATTCATGCAGCTCCCCAGGCATGTATAGTGCATCATAGGTAGCTGAACTACCAACAGCTGAACTACCAACAATTGAAACATTGTCACCTAGCGAAGCGGTGGCTCTCTAGGAAAGTCCCCAGAAGACAAGGATTCTAATGCACAGACCAATAGGTTTTGAACATTTATTAGATTCGAAATTTGGAAACCAAAGTGAGTTAAATTGTTATCTTTTGCCCCCAATGTGAGCTTAGTCTTACAAACTCTAAATTATTCAAAATAATTAGAAATTTGCAAACAAAGGTTACCATTTAATTTTTTTTTGTGGAACGGACTGGTCGTTGGTTATCTTCAAAAATTGAAATACACACTATTGCTTAACAAATCGGTTCGTTGGAAGGATGAATATTTGTCAACTTTTCCATGTTTGAGAAGATATCGAAATACGCCTTTTTTGAATCTTCTTTTGGAACTCGTAGTTTTTATAAGAAAAATTGTATGTTTAATTACGGTATTTAGAAAAGTGAAATACAGAACTTGTCCCTTCAAACCAAGAATTAAAAAACACAACAAAGGTTGCTCTAACGCGTTTCGACAGCCAAGCTATGACTTGGTTTCAGGGGACAAGATTTGTATTTCAACCATTTAGTTACCTTTTTCTTTAGACAATTTTTGAAAAAATAAAAAAAATGAACCATGCAATACCTAACGAACACTAATAAACTAACAGCTTTTCATATCAAAAAGGATCCTTAAGAATTTCCATTTAAAAAAAAATCAATAATTTTGGTGGAACGGCCTGGTCTTTGGTTATTTTCAAAAATTGATACACAAATCTTGTACCCTGAAACCAATAAGATTGAGAAACACAACAAGAACAAGTGTTCTGTTTTTTAATCTTTCTTGTATATTAATTTTAACTAAATCAAATTTTCTAATTTATAAATTTTTAAATTATTGAGCTACCTAATGACCCTGCTCAAACTTTTCAGATAACAGACATAAAAATGAAAATATACGATCAAGCAGAAATATCAAGAGAACATTAATTTCTGTCGGAATTTTGAGATAAAATGTGAATTTATGAAAATAATTTGTCTCGCGCTATCTTGACCTCGAGATTATGGTGACGCTGAAATCACGTCACTCTGAAATAGCATGAGCTTCAACCCAAGTGACCTCGAATTAACATAACCTTGATTTAGCGTAATCATTAAATCGAGCGATTTTGAGCTCACGTGCTCCTAACCTAACGCGACCTTGACCGCATGTGAGCTTGGACTCACGTGACCTTTAACGTACATAACCTTGAACTAACGCGACTTTGAGCGAATGTGACCTTGACCCCAAGTGACCTTGAGGTCATGTGACCTCGACCCCAAGCAACCTTGAGCTCACATGACCTTGACCCGAGTAACCTTGAGCCCGGATGACCTTCAGCTCGCATGACCTTGACCCCAAGTGACCTCGAGCTCACATAACTTTGGCCCTCCCGGTGACCTTGACCTCATATGACTTTGAACTTAGGTAACCTTGACCTTGTGCGACCTTCACATTAGGTGACCTTGACCTCACATGACCTTGACCCGAGTGACCTTAAGCTCGCATAACCTTGACCCCCCAAGTGACCTTGAGCTCACATAACCTTGACCTCAAGTGACATTGGCCCCAAGTGACCTTGAGCTCACATGACTTTGATCCTCCCAGTGACCTTGACCTCATAGGACCTTGACCTTAGGTGACCTTGACCTTGGGTGATCTTTACCTTAGGTGACCTTGGTCTCACATAACCTTGACCTAAGTGACCTTGAGCTCGCATGATCTTGACTCCCCAAGTGACCTTGAGCTCACATGACCTTGACCCCAAGTGACCTTAAGCTCACATGACCTTGACCCCCAGTGAGTTCGACCTCATATGACCTTGACCTTAGGTGACCTTGAGTTCACGTTACCTTGACCTTGAAATTTAGATTTTTTACTAAAATTTCGATAGTTTTCGAGAGTTTTCAAAATTCAGATTTTTACGTTAATTTAACATTTTTTTAATTTCTATTTTTCTGAAAATTTCGACTATTGCAAAACTTCTATTTTTTTTAAATTTTCGGCTATTTCAAAATTTTGGTTTTGGGTTTGACTTTAAATTTTAAATTTTTCAATAATTTGTCTTTTTTAAAATTTTCCATATTTTTTAAAGAGAATTTCCAATTTCTATAAAAACTTGACAATGAAGATTTTTGATAATGGCGGCTTTTTAAAGTTAAAATTTTCCAAAATTTTGACTTTATTTAAAAATTGGACTGTTGCAGAATTTTGAGTTCTTGTCCAAATTTTTAGTTTTTTAAAAGTTCCACTTATTTTATGTTTCGATTGCTTCCGAAAGTCTATTTTTTTTAAATTTAGATATTTTTGAGGGATTTTGACTTTTCAATGTTTAGATTCTAATGGAAATTTAGCATTGTCTTTTAAATTATGACCTTTCTGAACTTTAAATTTTTTTTAACTCGCATGACCTTGATTCCCAGTGACCTTGAGCTCGCATGACCTTGGCCAACCGAATGACCTTGACGTTGGATGACCTTGACCCAAGTAACCTTGTGCTTAGGTAACCTTGACCCAAGTGACCTTGTCCTTAGGTGACCTTGACCCCACATGACCTTGGCATTTTAAGTGACATTGACCTTCCAATTGACATTGACCTTAGGTGACCTTGACCTTACGTGACCTTAACCCCCAAGTGACCTTGACCCCCACGAGATCTTGATTTGATAATAGCAGTAGAGTTGAGATTTTCCAAAATTTCGATTTTATTTCAAAAATTTTGCATAATTTAGAATTCTTGTCGAAATTTCGACTCTTTAAAAATTCCAATTTTTTCTCAAAATTTTTACTTTTTCAAAATTTTTAGTGTTTTTGAAAATTTCGACCTCTTTTATATTTCAATTGCTTCCGAAAGTCCATTTTTTTTTAAGTTCAGATTTTTACGGTAATTTAACATTTTTTTAATTTCGATTTTTCGGAAAATTTCGACTATTTTTTTTAGATTTTCGACTATTTCAAAATTTTGGTTTTGGGTTCGACTTTAAATTTTTCAATAATTTGTCTTTTTTAAAATTTTCCATATTTTTTAAAGAGAATTTCCAATTTCTATAAAAACTTGACAATGAAGATTTTTGATAATGGCGGCTTTTTAAAGTTAAAATTTTCCAAAATTTTAACTATATTTAAAAATTGGACTGTTGCACAATTTTGAGTTCTTGTCCAAATTTTTAGTTTTTTAAGAAGTTCGACTTCGTTTGTTTCGATTGCTCCCGAAAGTATTTTTTTTGCAAATTAAGATATTTTTGAGTAATTTTGACTCTTCAATGTTTAGATTTTAATGGAAATTTAGCATTTTCTTTTAAATTATGACCTTTCTGAACATTTAATTTTTTTGAAAAACTAGCATGACCTTGATTCCCAGTCACCTTGAGCTCGCATGACCTTGGCCAATCGAATGACCTTGACCTTGGAGGACCTTGACCTTGGGTGACCTTGACATCAAGTGACCTTGACCCAAGTGACCTTGTCCTTGGGTGGCCTTGACCCAACATGACCTTGACATGTCAAGTGGCCTTGACATTTCAAGTGTCAAAGCCAAGTGACCTTGACCTTCCAAATGACCTTGACCTTAGGTGACCTTGACCTTAGGTGACCTTGATCTTAGGTGACCTTGATCTTACGTGAGCTTGGCCCCAAGTGACCTTGTTCTTAGGTAACCTTGACCTCGCGTGACCTTGATCTCCACAACATCTTGATTTGATACAGCAACCTTTTAGAGTTGAGATTTTCCAAAATTTCGATTTTATTTCAAAAATTTTGATTTTTGCATAGTTTGGAATTCTTGTCAAAATTTCGACTCTAAAAATTCCAATTTTTTCTCAAAATTTTTACTTTTTCAAAATTTTTAGTGTTTTTGAAAATTTCGACTTCTTTTATATTTCAATTGCTTCTGAAAGTCTACACCTTTGGGAATTTAGAATTTTTTGAGAAATTTCGACTTTCTAAAGTTTGGATTTTTACGGTAAGTTAGCATTTTTTGTTTAATTTCGACTTTTCTGAAAATTTCGATTATTTCAAAACTTGTCCTTTTTTAAATTTTCGATTTTTTCAAAATTTCGATTTTTTTATGCTTCAATTGCTTCCGAAAGTCTATTTTTTTTAAATTTAGATATCTTTGAGAGATTTTGACTTTTCAATGTTTTGATTTTAATGGAAATTTAGCCTTTTTTTAAATTATGGCCTTTCTGAATCTCCGATTTTTTTTTTTTAAAACTTCAACTTTTTAAAATTCTTGAGTTTTCAAAATTTCACCTTTTTTGAAAACTTAGATGTTTTTGAAAGATATAATTTTTTCTTAATTAAAATTCTGTCTAATTTTTAATTCTATCTGTTTTAAAATTTATACTTTACTTGAAAATTAATTTTTTTTATGCAACATTTTTTTGAAAAGTCGATTTTATTTAATTTTTCTATAATTTCGTAATTCTTTTAATATTTTCTAATTTTTTTGCTAATTTTGACTTTTTAAAATGACGGTTTTTTTTCCATTCCAACTTTATTTGGAAATATTCGCTGTTCAAAAATTTTTTTTCAAATTTTTGATCGACTTTTTTAAAAACTTTGATTTTTTGATAATATTGGCTTTTTCTCAATATTTAGACTTTTAAAATTTCGAATGTTCTTGAAATTGCGACTAAGAATTTTTTAAATCTCGATTGTTTTCAAAATATTGACTATTATTGAAATTTTAGATTAGATTTCAAAATTTCCACGTTTTGAAATGATTCTTCATGGTGGATTCTTATTGGTCGGAAACATTATGTTTATTAATTTTATTTAATATTTCTGCAACTCAGTTTGGAAATATTTAAGTTTTTATTGTTTGTTGACAATATTCTAGAACAGGTTTTGAAATATGACTACGTGATATCTAAATTTAGTTAAAACGTCACCTCATGACAGTTGACAAAAAATAGGTTAATTTCTTTTAAAAAGAATAGAAAAAAATGAAAAATAGAAAACCAGATTTTTTTTCATGTTTAATTTTGGTCTTCTATTTTTCATTTTTTCCTATTCTATGTAAAATAAACTAATCTATTTTTTGTTAACTGTCATGGGGTGACGTTTTAAATAAATTTAGATATCACATAGTCAGATTTCAAAAACTGTTTTAGAATATTGTCAACAAACAATAAAAATTGAAATATTTTCAAACTGGGTCGCAGAAATGTTAAATAAAATTAATAAACATTTTTGAAATGATCTCACATGAATTTGACCCTAAGTGACCTTGAGCCCACATGACCTTGAACTCACACGACCTTGCCTTTGTGTGATCCTGACATCGAGTGACCTTGAGCTCACGCGACCTTGAGTTCAAGCGATCTTGAAATCACATGGCCTTGAACTCAGGTGACTCAATTTACGTGAGCTTGAACACACATGACTTTCAATTTGCGTGACCTTGAACACACGTGACTTTGAGATCGCACGGCCTTGAACTCACATGACTAAATTCACGTGAGCTTGAACACACATGACTTTCCATTTGCGTGACCTTGAACACACGTGACTTTGAGATCGTGCGGCCTTGAATTCACGTGACTGAGATCACGTGATCTTAACCTCACGCGACCTTTACCACACGCGACCTTTACCACACGCGACCTTTAACTTACATGACCACGAGCTCGCATGAACTTGAGCTCATCTGACATTAAATCTAAGTGACCTTGAACCCATGTGATTTTGAGATCGCTTGGCCTTGGAGTCATGTGGTCTTGAACTCGCATGATCTTAAGCTCATCTGATTTTAAAATCATGTAATCGTAAGCTTATGTGACCTTGGTCTTGCGTAATTTGACGAAGTCTTAAGACTCGCGTCTTCGTGGACTTTTGAGATACGAAAATGAAGAATTGAAATACATAACTTGTCCCCTGAGACCAAGAAAGATTAAAAAACACAACAAAGGTTGCTCTAACGCGTTTCGACAGCCAAGCTGTCATCTTCAGAGAGAAACTGAAAAAAAAAGAAAATGAAGAAGTTTCGAAAAAAAGGTTGGAGTTCCAATTTTTAAAAAAATTAGTATTTCGAATGTTGAGACTTTTGAAACGTTGGTTAGTTCAACGAATATTATTTATCAAAATTTTAAGGAAAAGGTGACTACTTTTTTATAATATGTTTTTATTTTAAGTCTAATTGACCTCAGACTCACGTGAACTGACGTGAAGTTACCAGAATCATAAAAGTTACCAGAAAAATGACCTATCTGACAAAAAGACAAAAGGTTATTGGAAAAAATAAAAGAAAATGTATTTATATTACTGAACGAACTCAGTCAAGTCTTTAGGCTGAAAAAAACTTTAACTGTAAAACACAAAAGTAATTTCTGCTATTTTGTTAATTTCAACATCATCAACCTCCTTGACAGTTGGCCAAGCTCGTAATGCAACAGAATTACCCCACTTACAGACAATTAGCCGACTTTATTGAACCAAAAGACAAGGGTAAAGCGTATAAAAATTCTTTTATTGTACATCCACCAACGTGGTTATTTTTTAAGGATGGATAAGTAAACAAGCATTTATAATCTAAATATCGGAATAGTAAAAGGACCAAAGTGGCGTAATGGCCGTTTAAAGCCGTAGGAACTGAGCCGTGTGCAGTTCGTCCACGCCGGCTTTTATTGGGAAAACTTTGAGCAGTTATAAATTGCATCGGATTCGACGTGCTTCATAAAACAGAACAGATCTCATTTTAAGATAGTCGCATCTTCTTACTTATCTCGCAGACCTTCCGCAAATTTAGATTATTAAATATTGCCTTGTGTCAGAATTTCAACTTTCAAAGAGGAAAATAACAAATTTCACTATTCGTCACGAATGCCATCCGCTATTTAGATAACGTTCGCCACAGAGTTTACCTCCGCAGCGTTACGTCTCGTTTTATTCCATTTCGTTTCAGTCGATTTCCGGATAAGGGGGGTACTCGATAAAAACATCAGATTTTACACCCAACAATTTAAGAATTGTCTAATATTGTATTCTTGATTTAATAAAAGTAAAAATGGTAAGGCACTAGAAGAAAAAATTAAAGGATAAAAAAAAATCCAAAATTGTAGGTGATTTTCAAGAGACTGTAACTTGGTGAACAATGGTCGTACAGAAAATCTAAAAAAAAAGATGTCTAGTTTTTGGATCTGGACATCGAAATTATTTAGCATCAGCGGTTTTTAAGTAATCTTAAGAAAACCATCGACAAAACATTTTCGAATTTTTTTTTGTGTTCTACGGACTTTTTTTTATTAACCACTAGCGAACAGCTGGTTTATTCGGCTTCAATTTTTTTTTTTTTAAATTCTTTGATGCGACCACTTATCGCAGAGATATCGGTCTTTGTATGGAAAAGGATCATTTTATCTTTGATTATCGATATCTCAGCAACCACTGATCGCACAGAAAGTTGAAGGTGGGTTTCAAAAACTTGAATTCAAACCATAGGTTCATCCTTGTGGAGTATTTAGGTTCTACAAGGATTAGGCCATGGTTTTGCAAAAACAAAACAGTATTCCATTTTTTACATGAATTTGAAAAAGCAACAAAAAAATGTCTTTTGGTGGTTTCTTGGATAATTAAGCACCAAACCGAAAATATCGAGGAAACTATTGATATTAAGTAAGCCTTTTACAGTTCAATATACCAACAGAAACCCTACAAAAAAGCAATTCAATCCAGCCAACTGTTATTTTGTTTTACTCGATTAAATTTTTGAAAAAATTAAAGAATCACGTTTTTTACTCTTTACTAGATTTTTTGACATTAATGTAAAATTTTAAAGTAAGAGTAAAACAAAAACAGAAAAAAAAACTGTAAATTAAAAAATATTTCCGAAGTTGCGAAAAAAAATTGACAATTCAAGATTAAATTTCAATTTTTAAAATACAAAAAAGTGCAGTTTTATAACTTGGCAGGTCAAGATGTTAAATAAGACTTTAGTAAGAAAAATCAGTAGAGATTTCGAATGAAAGAATTCCATCTTCTTACCATTTGCAACGATTAGTTTTCTGGACCAACTGTTTTTAATATGCGCCCCAACTCGATGACACTGTCACCGTGACGAATTCTTAATTAAATGCTTCAGATATGAAAACATGTTCTAAAGAAACTTGTTAATGGGAACTGATCAGGAGACGCTAAATAATCTATCCAAAATCACGGCTTATAACCAATTAACTATGTCGGAACGTATAAGCAGCGACTGAATAATTCATGACAACAGCTTTCTTACCTTAACCCGTAGCGACAATCCACCAACAAGAAACTGTCAAGAGATGCAAATGCAATTAAGGACGCAAAGTGTTTTCGAAAATAATTAGAATAACGGAACTCGCCTCTTGATTACTTGGCCCACACTTTTTGCAAGGGTGTGCTAACGAAATAAAGTAGGTTTAAATATCGAGCAACCCGAAGTATACCTACGTTAACATGCATCAAGACCAGAGACTAATCAAGACAAATAATGTGAAACTTTCAGATGAAGTATCTGTTTTATTTACTACTAGTTGATATGTCACCAAACCCCCACTCACTACTATTAGGCCACCATTTTCTTTATCATGTTAAATGAATCAATTTTTTTTGTTTCGACATTTCTCCAAAATTTCGATTTTTTTGAAACTGTCAGTATCTCTCTGCAGATGACAGCTTGGCTGTCGAAACGCTCTAACAACCTTCGTTGTGTTTTTTAATCTTTCTTGATTTCAGGGGACAAGTTCTGTATTTCAATTTTTGAAGATAACCAAGGGCCAGTCCGTTCCACTAAACTGCCACCTTTTTAAGTTTCGTTTTTTTTTTTCAAAATTTGGACTTTTAGAGAATTCGACTTTCAAAATTTCGATTTTTCTTTTAAACTAGGATAATTTGAAATGTTTCTCAAAAGTTCGATTGTATTTTTAAATTTCGCCTTTTTATTAATATCAAAATATTATTTAAACCAAATTTTGAAAAGCTACTTATTTCAAAATTTCGACTCATTTTAAAATGGTCGACATTTATCAACTTTCTCCTTGAGTTTTTCAAAAATTTTAACTTTTTTTAAAGATTCGACTTTCTCGAAAAATTCATTTTGTTAAAATTTAGACTTATTTGAGAATGTTGACTTTTTTATCTAAATTTTTGAGGATGTTGACGTTATTCTCGAAACTTCGAACATTCGACTTCTTTTCAGTTTTCCGTTTTGGCAAAAATTGGATTTTTCTAAAAATTTCGACATTTTCAGAATTTAACTTTTTTTAGAAGTTTCACGTTTTCGAAAACTTCGACTTTTATCATCAAAATTTCAACTTTTTTCGAAGATGTAACTTTTTTTAGCAATTTACTTTTTTGTAAAATTCCTTTTTTTTAAATTTTAGGCTTTTTGTGAAAATGCTTTTTATGAAAATGTCTTTTTTATCAATTTTTTTTAAGAATGTTGACCTTTTTTTCTCAAAACTTCATTATTCGATTTTTTTTTCAACTTTCCGCTTTTTTAAAGAATTGGATTTTTCTTAAAATGTCGCCATTTTTCAATTTTCGAAAGTTTTACAGAATTTTCATTTTTTTTTGAAATTTACAACCTTTTATCATCAAGATTTCAACTTTTTCTCGAAGTTGTAACTTTTTTGACAATTTGCTTTTTTTCGCTAAATTCGTTTTGTTAAAATTTAGACCTTTTTTAAAAATGTTGACTTTTTTATCTAAATTTTTGAGGATGTTGACGTTATTCTCGAAACTTCGAACATTCGACTTCTTTTCAGTTTTCCGTTTTAGCAAAAATTGGATTTTTCTAAAAATTTCGACATTTTCAGAATTTAACTTTTTTTAGAAGTTTCACGTTTTTGAAAACTTCGACTTTTATCATCAAAATTTCAACTTTTTTCGAAGATGTAACTTTTTTTAGTAATTTGCTTTTTTGTAAAATTCCTTTTTTTAAATTTTAGGCTTTTTGTGAAAGTGCTTTTTGTGAAAATGTCTTTTTTATCAAATTTTTTTAAGAATGTTGACCTTTTTCTCAAAACTTCATTATTCGATTTTTTTTTCAATTTTCCGCTTTTTTGAAGAATTGAATTTTTCTTAAAATGTCGCCATTTTTCAATTTTCGAACGTTTTACAGAATTTTCACTTTTTTTAAAACTTACAACCTTTTATCATCAAGATTTCAACTTTTTCCCGAAGTTGTAACTTTTTTGACAATTTGCTTTTTTTCGCTAAATTCGTTTTGTTAAAATTTAGACCTTTTTTAAAAATGTTGACTTTTTTATCTAAATTTTTGAGGATGTTGACGTTATTCTTTGAACATTCGACTTCTTTTCAGTTTTCCGTTTTGGCAAAAATTGGATTTTTCTAAAAATTTCAACATTTTCAAAATTTAACTTTTTTTAGAAGTTTCACGTTTTCGAAAACTTCGACTTTTATCATCAAAATTTCAACTTTGTTCGAAGATGTAACTTTTTTTAACAATTTGCTTTTTTGTAAAATTCCTTTTTTTAAATTTTAGGCTTTTTGTGAACATGCTTTTTGTGAACATGTCTTTTTTATCAAATTTTTTTAAGAATGTTGACCTTTTTCTCAAAACTTCAATTATTCGATTTTTTTTTCAACTTTCCGCTTTTTTGAAGAATTGGATTTTTCTTAAAATGTCGCCATTTTTCAATTTTCGAACGTTTTACAGAATTTTCACTTTTTTTGAAACTTACAACCTTTTATCATCAAGATTTCAACTTTTTTTCGAAGTTGTAACTTTTTTGACAATTTGCTTTTTTTCGCTAAATTCGTTTTGTTAAAATTTAGACCTTTTTTAAAAATGTTTACTTTTTTATCTAAATTTTTGAGGATGTTGACGTTATTTTCGAAACTTCGAACATTCGACTTCTTTTCAGTTTTCCGTTTTAGCAAAAATTGGATTTTTCTAAAAATTTCGACATTTTCAGAATTTAACTTTTTTTAGAAGTTTCACGTTTTTGAAAACTTCGACTTTTATCGTCAAAATTTCAACTTTTTTCGAAGATGTAACTTTTTTTAACAATTTGCTTTTTTGTAAAATCCCTTTTTTTAAATTTTAGGCTTTTTGTGAAAATGCTTTTTGTGAAAATGTCTTTTTTATCAAATTTTTTTAAGAATGTTGACCTTTTTCTCAAAACTTCGATTATTCGATTTTTTTTTCAATTTTCCGCTTTTTTGAAGAATTGGATTTTTCTTAAAATGTCGCCATTTTTCAATTTTCGAACGTTTTACAGAATTTTCACTTTTTTTGAAACTTACAACCTTTTATCATCAAGATTTCAACTTTTTCCCGAAGTTTTAACTTTTTTGACAATTTGCTTTTTTTCGCTAAATTCGTTTTGTTAAAATTTAGACCTTTTTTAAAAATGTTGACTTTTTTATCTAAATTTTTGAGGATGTTGACGTTATTCTCGAAACTTCGAACATTCGACTTCTTTTCAGTTTTCCGTTTTAGCAAAAATTGGATTTTTCTAAAAATTTCGACATTTTCAGAATTTAACTTTTTTTAGAAGTTTCACGTTTTTGAAAACTTCGACCTTTTATCATCAAAATTTCAACTTTTTTCGAAGATGTAACTTTTTTTAGCAATTTGCTTTTTTGTAAAATTCCTTTTTTTAAATTTTAGGCTTTTTGTGAAAATGCTTTTTGTGAAAATGTCTTTTTTATCAAATTTTTTTAAGAATGTTGACCTTTTTCTCAAAACTTCGATTATTCGATTTTTTTTCCAATTTTCCGTTTTTTTGAAGAATTGGATTTTGTCGCCATTTGTAAAATGTTCCAACATTTTTCAGAATTTTCACTTTTTTTGAAACTTACAACCTTCTATCATAAAGATTTCAACTTTTTCCCGAAGTTGTAACTTTTTTGACCATTTATTATTTTATCAAAATTCTGCTATTTAAAATTTAGGCTTTTTGTGAAAATGTTTTTTTTTATGAAATTTTCTTGAGAATTTTGACCTCTTTCTGAAAACTTTCGATTATTCCACTGTTTTCAATTTTCCATGTTTTTGGAAGAATCGGTGATTCTAAAAATGTGGTCATTTTTAGAATTTTTGAACTTTCTCAGAACTTTCACTTCTTTTGAAAGTTTCAACCTTTTATTAATTTTTTTTAAGTTGACCTTATTCTCGAAACTTCGAATAGTCGACTTTTTTGAATTTTCCGTTTTTATTTTGAAAAATTGGATTTTTCTAGAAATGTCTCCATTTTTAAAATAATGAACTTTTTACAGAATTTTCACTGGTTTTGAAAGTTTCAACCTTTTATCATCGAGATTTCAACTATTTCCTGAAGTTGTAACTTTTTTGACAACTTCCTTTTTTTTTGTCAAAATTCCTTTTGTTAAACTTTTTATGAAAACGTTGACTTTTTTATCTAAATGTTTTGATGATGTTGACCTTTTTCTCGAAACTTCGAATTTTTACAACTGACTTTTTTAAAAAAGGCTGCTCCTGAAAATTTTAATTTTTTTTAAAGAATCCGACTTTCTAAATTGGAAATTTTTAAATTTTAAACGAATTGTATAAAAAAAATCGAGACTCAACGAAATTTCGATTTTAAAACTGGCATTTTAAAAAGGAGTACATTTTTCAAGCTTAAACTGAACAGTTTCAAAATAGTGGAAATTTAGAAGGAATTTCGAGTTTCGGATATAAATAGGTATTTCGACAAAAGAGCACAAAGCGAAATTTTGGCTTTAATGTAGAAATCGAAATGAGGAGGAACATTTTTTTTAATATCTTGGAAGTTGACATCATTTTCATATTTTATCTTGGAATTAAAAATTTCGAGACGAAATTTTGTGGAAATTGGGAAATTTGTTTGACTTTAAACCCTGCATTCGACTTTTAAATGTAAATATAAAATTTCAATTGCAAATTTGGAGAATAATATTTTTTTTTATTAAATCACTTTTCTTTAATACTGTTACGTGCGTTATCGGTTCGAATTGATACACGTGATAGATTATACCCACTTTATTACTGAATTAACTCGGCACACTTCAACTGAACAGTAACTCAGTAATTATTTACTGATTGCTAACCAACTTATTGCACTTGCTTCTAACTGACTGACTCGAGGGAAAGCTGACCGCCGTTTTATAGTTTTGGCCGCCGGCTTCCAGAAATTTCAGGCAGATAAGGCTTATCGAATGCCAAAACTTCTGGAACGCTTATCTGGCGTTTGTTTCGTTATCGCGGCCGCTTTCCCCTTATCAGAACCTTCTAGAAACTTTTTTTTATTTACTAAATTCTACAATTCTATTCCAAATCCTATTTCATCTATTTACATTGCGTTACAATACTTTATTTGGCATTTTCCCGTTCATCGCAAATTTTTAATTATTATAAAGTTGTGATTTTAAGAAAATGATTATAAAATCTAAATTTGCGCTTGCTAGGCTCAGAAAAAGTCGAAATCGAAATGAAAACATAAAAATTCGAAGAATTCGATGTTGAATAACAAAAATTGAAAATTCGAAGTTAACATTCCCAAAATTTAAAAAAAGTTCCTTTGAATGTGTTTTTGTCGGTTTCAGTATTTTAACATTTTCATCGAAATTTTAAGAAATAAGAAATGGAAGAAAATTGTTTCTTAAAGTTTTAAAATTTGTCCTTAAATGTGGACGTTATATAAACATTTCGTTAAGTCAAAATTAAAAAAAAACAGTATATATCCCCACTTAAAATTTAAAACCAGGAAAACATCGATCGAAATTTCTAACAAAAAAACCGGAAACACTTTTAAAAATAATCTCTTTTTCTTTGTTGGATTTTTGAGTTTTTCTTCTGGAACCTTAAAATTTAATATCTTAATATTTAATTAATTAATAATTAAAATCTAATATCTAAATTTTATAGTCGAAATTTCCATAAACTTGTCAAAACTTTAGTAAATATTTGAAGTTTAGAAAAAATGCTTAATTTCAATAAACTAAAAATTTCATGAATTGATATCAAATCATCAGTATCTGAAGATGAGAACTTGGCTGTCGAAACGCGTTAGAGCAACCTTTGTTGTGTTTTTTAATCTTTCTTGATTTCAGGGGGCAAGATTTGTATTTCAATCAAATCCTGTCCCCTGAAACTCTGAAACATAACTTGCTATTGTAAGAGTTGTTGTTTTTTTTTAATATTTCTTGGTGTCAGGGGGCAAGATTTGTATATCAGTTGTAATCAAAATAAAAATATTATTAATAATATAACATTACCACTGTTACATCTACTCAAATTTTCCATTGTGTGGAGAAAATTTTTACTAGTACAAGCTCGAAATTTCAAGAAGAAACTTAAAAACGTTTAAAAGAGGTCAGCTCTGAAAGCTCATAGGCAAGTTTAGATACAATCTTGCGTATTATTTATTACATAAAAATCGCCCACTTGTTAATGACCATTTTTACTATCGTAGAGGCTAAATCTTGAAAATTACTCTCTAGAGCTCACCTACGTGTTACGGGGAACTACAGTATAAAATTGTATGCCTCTAGAGCCACCCGTTTAGGGTGAGCGTTGTCTGTGGGGGTCAGTGCTTAGAGATTTATTAAATATACAATACGTTTCAATGAAAACTATGATAGAAACACACTGTAAATAAAAATTATAACACAGTGTGGCCAAATTATTCGAAATATTATATTGAAACGTTCTTGACAATGTTACTAATTAAAATTTTTTTAATTTTCCTGTTAAATAATGCCACCTCACATTCTTACAGTATTTGACAGGTTTGCTCTTGCTTATAGATACATTATATGTGTAAGTAAGAAGATAAACCAAAGTGTTTATTTCGGTCTCAGGTGTAATTCACTCAAGTTAATAAAAGTACGAGCGTACATTAAACGAAGCATTTACTTTGAGTAGTATGTGTTTCTTTTACATGATGCAAAAGACGTAACATTAAAGTAAATTATACCAGAAGTTTAGCTTGTAGTGCATTTGTTGGAACTAATGTGTTTTTAACTAACGCGTCTCTGAAATACATTAGTGGCATTTTACTCGCTCAACAGCAACAATTATCGTGTTATTGTTGTGCAAACAGGCCATAGGTGTTAAAAGTGCAAATGGCTACTGAACACAATAAAATTATATATTTATTACTCCAGGTTAAAATCCTCCGAGGAAGAGGATTTTTACATGAATAAACAAGAACTAAAGCAAACTTTACATGATACGACTTTTGCAACTCATCTACATCCACCATCGAAATACAAAGCCAACGACCTACACATAATATGCTTTCCAGATAATTTACGAGGTGCATCATCAAACAAGATTATTGAAATTTCCCAACCTAAATCAACAAATAATATTTTAATAAAATTATAATAGGAATATCACTGGAACGACAATTCCAGTTGTACTAAAATGTAAAATTAGGCAGTCTGAGGACTGCTGATAGAAGTGAAGACTTAAAACTAGGAAATAAGAACGGTTTCTTGTTTAATCCTCTTTAGATGGAGGTTGATTGGCACTGGTAGAGGTTAGTTTGATAGTAAACAGCTTCAGTCATACATGTTTCCTTTCAATATACATATTTTTCCCATTTTTGTCACAACTTCATGATGCTTAATAGTAATTAATCTTTGTTTATATTAATGATTAACTACTTACGCCAATGTCAGCAGTCAGAATTACCAGTTATCAATTAGTTGCAAAGTTGACGCCTCAAAACAGATAAATTGTCTTATTCTTGATTACGATATTTAATTCAATTAATGATTTTCTTATGCAAAATATGCAAGTTGCATATGACCCACTACTCATTACCCTCACAATTTCCAACCATACTGATTAATTACAAATAAAAAATTGTACATATTTTCGGGCATTAAATTTAAACTACCAAATTTTGTAATGGTATTTGTATAATTAGAAAAATGACACATGCTATTCCCACCAAGATGGTGTTTGCCATTATTATAAAATGACACTAATTACGTGTGATGAAAGACCAGTGATATAATAACGTAGCAGCTTTAACACATTTGTTTTATTTCTACTTAGATAATTACTGGTCGCAAGGATATTCATGTATTATTCAGCTGTTAAGTCTAAAACACTGTCGTGTTAATTTAAAAAATGAGACAATGCAGTAATCTAAAAAAGGGCAGAGTTAATGCTTTTAAAGACATTTTGAGGCGTGTATAGCATACCTTTTGTATTTGTACGTTATACAACGACATTAAAGTAATTATACATCAACTAAAATCCATTTTTATAATCAATTTCATAAAATTAATAGAACACATTTATTAATTAATTTTTCTAATTAAATTTAGTAGTCCGTAGATATTCCCTCAATATACATACATATTTACTCAGTTTTATGTTTGCCTTCCATTAAAATGAATTACAGTTAAGATAATAGTTCTTCCACAAAAAGACAGGAAGGTAATTATATCAGTTCCTTTAATTTAATTAAATTGTTCAAGTAATGCCACACCTCGCTTACCACACTGATACTTTTGTATTAATACGCTACGATTTATACTTTGCACAAAATATGAAGTCCAAAGTTGGATATTTTTAAAACAAACCCTCCCTTAAAATTTGTTTTGCCATCTGGATGTCCTCCTCTTAATGCTTAACCAGAGACTGTGCTTAACCCAGAGACTAGCTTAATCTATTCTATTTGCTAAATGACGTTTACAGCTGTCTAAATAAAAATAACTCACATCTTGCCTAGGCCTTTTTCTCAACGTATAGTTAACAGGCTGAGATTTAATCTGTTTACACAGACACTAGCATATTTACGAGGAATCCGCTGTCATTATGATACACAAGAAAACATTAAAACATTTTCCAAAGTTATTAGCCTGTCATATTTAACCGAGTGTGGAGATATTTATGAGCTGCGGATTTATGTCCAACAAATGCAGTGGCGTGTCGTGACTTTTATAAATGGGGAAGCTGACCGATCAACCTTTTAAAAGTTTTTTTTTGCTTTCAATGGATTACATTTTAAATGCATTAGCAATCAAAAAGTAATATTTCTTTTTATTATGTTTCGATTCTAATATGTACAGACCAATAGGTTTGAACATTTATTAGATTCGAAGTTTGGAAACCAAATACCGGTTTCGATCTTGTTAGATCTCGTCAGTTTGGTCTAACAAGATCTAACAAGATCGAAACCAGTATTTGGTTTCCAAACTTCGAATCTAATAAATCTTTAAACCTATTGGCCTGTGCATTAGAATCCTTGTCTTCTGGGAACTTTCCTAGAGAGCAACCGCTTCGCTAGATGGCAGTGTTTCAACTATTGGTACTTCAGCTACCTATGATTCACTATACACGCCGCCTGGAGGACTGCATGAATTTGTAGTCTAGGTTGCATTCTACTTGCATGTTTCGATTGATCGAAATATCGATTTAAATTCAGAATTTCAAAACAAAATTTAAATTTCGAGAAAATGTTTTAAAAAATTTAAAAAAAAAAGTCTAAATCCAGATATTTGTCAAAACTATTATAAAGAAGTCCAGATTTGTAAATTTTAAATTAAACCGAATCAAATTTCTTTAATGTTCACTTGGTCTTCGGACTACTTTAAATTTTTCTCCTTAAATTTGGATCTTTACTTTAGATTTCGAATTAAAATCCTAAATTAAAAGAAAGCAAAAACAAAAATTCAATTGAAAATTTGCGTTAAAGAATTATAAAAACCATTTCAATCACAAAATGGAACTCGGGCAAGAATAGGTATACTTTTGTTCCTGAGATTTTCCTTGAAACTTTAACATTTCAAGAAAATCTAAATTTATTTTTAGGGAAAGTCGAAATTTTCAAAAAAAGCCCAAATTATCAAAAAGTCAGCATTTCTAAAAGAGTCAGCATTTCTTAAGGTCAGCATTTCTAATCAGCATTTCTAAAAAAGTCAGCATTTCTTAAGGTCAGCATTTCTAAAAAAGTCAGCATTTCTGAAAGTCAGCATTTCTAAAAGAGGCAGCATTTCTAAAAGTCAGCATTTCTAAAAAAGTCAGAATTTCGAACGTCAAAATTTTCAAAAAAATCAAGATTTTAAAATAAGTCAAAATTTTCAAATTTTATGAAAGAACTCAAGACTTCCAGAAGTTGATATGAAAAATTCAAAATTTTGTAAAAGTCCAAGTTTCCAAGGTCGACATTTTTAAGTCATTATTTCAAAAAGGTCGAAATTTCCACTAAAAATTGAAATCTCGAAAGAAATTAAAAAATAGTCAAAATTTTAGGACGAAGATCTAAATTGGGGAAAAAACCAAATTTTCAAAGCAGTCGAAATTATCCTCTTAATTAACAACTTCCAGAAAGATTCAAATTTTTTGAAAAAATCAAACTCTTCAAAGAATTTTCAATAAAAAAAGCCGACATTAAGAAAAAAAGTCAAAATTTTGAGAAAAGGAATGTCTGCTCTGTTAAAAAAAGGTCGAAATTTCCACTAAAAATTGAAATCTCGAAAGAAATTAAAAAATAGTCAAAATTTTAGGACGAAGATCTAAATTGGGGAAAAACCAAATTTTCAAAGCAGTCGAAATTATCCTCTTAATTAACAACTTCCAGAAAGATTCAAATTTTTTGAAAAAATCAAACTCTTCAAAGAATTTTCAATAAAAAAAGCCGACATTAAGAAAAAAAGTCAAAATTTTGAGAAAAGGAATGTCTGCTCTGTTAAAAAAAGGTCGAAATTTCCACTAAAAATTGAAATCTCGAAAGAAATTAAAAAATAGTCAAAATTTTAGGACGAAGATCTAAATTGGGGAAAAAACCAAATTTTCAAAGCAGTCGAAATTATCCTCATAATTAACAACTTCCAGAAAGATTCAAATTTTTTGAAAAAATCAAACTCTTCAAAGAATTTTCAATAAAAAAAGCCGACATTAAGAAAAAAAGTCAAAATTTTGAGAAAAGGAATGTCTGCTCTGTTAAAAAAAGGTCGAAATTTCCACTAAAAATTGAAATCTCGAAAGAAATTAAAAAATAGTCAAAATTTTAGGACGAAGATCTAAATTGGGGAAAAAACCAAATTTTCAAAGCAGTCGAAATTATCCTCATAATTAACAACTTCCAGAAAGATTCAAATTTTTTGAAAAAATCAAACTCTTCAAAGAATTTTCAATAAAAAAAGCCGACATTAAGAAAAAAAGTCAAAATTTTGAGAAAAGGAATGTCTGCTCTGTTAAAAAAAGGTCGAAATTTCCACTAAAAATTGAAATCTCGAAAGAAATTAAAAAATAGTCAAAATTTTAGGACGAAGATCTAAATTGGGGAAAAAACCAAATTTTCAAAGCAGTCGAAATTATCCTCATAATTAACAACTTCCAGAAAGATTCAAATTTTTTGAAAAAATCAAACTCTTCAAAGAATTTTCAATAAAAAAAGCCGACATTAAGAAAAAAAGTCAAAATTTTGAGAAAAGGAATGTCTGCTCTGTTAAAAAAAGGTCGAAATTTCCACTAAAAATTGAAATCTCGAAAGAAATTAAAAAATAGTCAAAATTTTAGGACGAAGATCTAAATTGGGGAAAAACCAAATTTTCAAAGCAGTCGAAATTATCCTCATAATTAACAACTTCCAGAAAGATTCAAATTTTTTGAAAAAATCAAACTCTTCAAAGAATTTTCAATAAAAAAAGCCGACATTAAGAAAAAAAGTCAAAATTTTGAGAAAAGGAATGTCTGCTCTGTTAAAAAAAGGTCGAAATTTCCACTAAAAATTGAAATCTCGAAAGAAATTAAAAAATAGTCAAAATTTTAGGACGAAGATCTAAATTGGGGAAAAAACCAAATTTTCAAAGCAGTCGAAATTATCCTCTTAATTAACAACTTCCAGAAAGATTCAAATTTTTTGAAAAAATCAAACTCTTCAAAGAATTTTCAATAAAAAAAGCCGACATTAAGAAAAAAAGTCAAAATTTTGAGAAAAGGAATGTCTGCTCTGTTAAAAAAGTCGAAATTTTAAATGATAATTAAATCGAAACTTAAAAGTCGAATTTTTTTTAAATATTCAAAGGTGGGATTTTTTTAAAGATTACAAAGATATCGAAATTTCGAGAAAAATTTGAAATTGGGAGAAAAAATGGAAATTTTGACAAAAAGTCTACTTTTTCGAAAAAAAGCCCAATTTTCAAAAAAAATCGAAATGTTTAAATCGATATTTTCAAAAAAATTCGAAACATTTAAATCGATATTTTCAAAAATAATTAAAAATTCCAGAAAAGGTTGAATTTTAGAAAAACTAGGAAATTTTCTAAAAAAGTAATCAAAAAGTCAGGAAAAAAATCTAAATTTTAAGAAAATATTAATTTATCCTTCGAGAAAGTCGAAATTTTCAAAAAAAAGTCCAAATTCCTAAAAACCCAACATTTCTAAAAACGTCGAAATTCTGAAAGTGGTCAAAAGTTTCAATAAATTCAAAATTTTAATATAAATCCAAATTTTTAAAAATGCAACTTTTGTAAAAGAATTCAAAATTTTCAGAAAATGTTAAAATGTTGAAAAAAACGCCGAGACTTTCAAGGCTTAGTTCTGAAAATTCCGAATTTTCAAAGAAGTGCCAATTTTTTTAAAGAGGTAAAAATTTTAAAAAAAGAATAAATAAAAGTAAAAATGTTTCGAAAAAGTTGAAATTTCGAAAATGTCCACATTCTTAAAATGAGTTCAAATGTTCAAAAAGGTCGAAATTTTTAGGTCAGTAATTTAAAATAGTTAAAATTTTAACCAAAAGTTGAAATCTATAATGCACAGACCAATAGGTTTGAACATTTATTAGATTCGAAGTTTGGAAACCAAATTTGGTTTCCAAACTTCGAATCTAATAAATGTTCAAACCTATTGGTCTGTGCATTATAGAATCCTTGTCTTCTGGGAACTCTCCTAGAGAGCAACCGCTTTGCTAGGTGGCAGTGTTTCAACTATTGGTAGTTCAGCTACCTATGATTCACTATACATGCCTGGAGGGCTGCATGAATTTGTAGTCTAGGTTGCATTCTTCTTGCAAAAGTTGAAATCTCAAAAAAGCTAACTATAAAATAATCAAAATCTTGGAAAAAAGATTTAATTTGTAGAAAAAATCAAATTTTCAAAAAAGTCGAAACTTTCAACATAATTAACAGTTTCGAGAAACATTCACACAGTTTTGAAAAGGTCAAACAAGTCATAATTTTTAATCAAAAAAGTCGACATTGGGTAAAGAGTCAAAATTTTTGTGAAAAAAGAAAGTTTGAAAAGTTAATGTGTTGAAATGTCTACTTTGTTAAAAAGTCAAAATTTTCAATATAATTCGAAATTCGAAGGAGTCACATTTTAAAAAAATACAAATTTTCAGCAAAAGTAGAATTCTTCAAAAAAGTTACAAATTACAAAGAAATCGAAATTTAGAAAAAAACTTGAAATTTGGAGAAAAATTGTTCACAAAAAATCGTTGCGAAAAGATGGTATTTTTGACAAAAAATCTAACTTTTCGAAAAAAGCCTAATTTTCAACAATAAAATTCGAAATGTTTAGATCGATATTTTCAAAAATAATACAAAATTCCAGAAAAATTTGAATTTTAGAAAAACTTGGAAATTATTAAAAAGTGTTCAAAACGTCACGAAAATAATTGGATTTTAGAATTTTCCCCAAAAATTACAACCTATCCTTGTTTAAGAAGGCGGTTCATCGCTATCTATCCTTGTTTCCGCATCCTACTCGCAGTGCTTTGAAAGCATAATGGGGTTACCCTTTGCGAGTGGATTAAACTTTAAAAAACAAAAAAAAATCAAATTTTCAAAACGGACGAAATTTTTAATATAAGTAAAAATTGTTAACAAAAATATAGAGTCAAGTTTTTTAAGCAACTGAAATTTTCGCTCAAATTTTCAGTTAGAATTTCAAAAAGAAACCTAAATTTTGGATAATTTCAACTTGTTTGTATTAATTTTCAAAAACGTCACAATTCAATAAAGTTTTCCAAAATAAGGTATTTTTACAAATTTTTGAAAAAAGTTTTTTGAGAAATCTTTAATATTTTAAATAAATACTTCAAATTTTCAGCAGAGAAGCTTTTAAAAAAAAGATTTTATTCACAAAAAGTTGAATTAGGTGAAAACGTCTAAAATTAAAAAGTCAATATTTTGAAAAAAATACAAATTTTCAGTCAGAATTACAAGAAAAGGGCTAAATTTTGAAAAAAAGTATCAATTTTGTTATCTAAATTTGCAAAAAGGTCAAAATTTTCAGAATATTCGAAATTTTCAAAGAAACTGAATTTTTCAAAGAAAAGCTCAAATTTTTAGCAGAAGACGAAGTTTTCAAAAAGGTTAAAACAAAAAAGTCGAAATTTCGACATGAAAGTCGAAATTTTGAGAAATAGATAGAATAAACTTCGAGAAAACCCAAATTTTTGAATAGGAAGTCAAAAAATGTTCATAGAAACACAATTTTGAAAAGTATATTTTTTTAAATCTTTTTAAAGGCTTCTTTTGAAAAATTTGAATCTCTTTAGAAAGATCGAAATTTTCAATACAGTAAATTGGATTATTTTTAAAATATCATAAGCTTAACTACCAATTAAAAGTCGAATTTAAAAATAAGATGAAATTTCATTGAAAAAATCGAAATTTTAAAAATGTCATGATTTTCAAAAAAGTTATAATTACTGACGATATCATGAAAGGAATAGGAGTATGAAAATTACGACTTTTATCGAGAATTTTAGCTTTTAAGCGAATCTGCTTCTATTGTCATTTCTGAGATAGCCATAATTGATTGAGTTTTGTTTTTCGAAATTTCGAATTTTTTGCTCAAAATTGTTATTGGAAAAAAAGACGATGTTTCAATATTTTTTTAAAGAAACATCGAGTCATATGAACGATAAATCGATATTTCTGTCGACGACAGATTATGTAGTTTGAAATATTTAGGCAGTGTCAGGGCTGTCAAATAAGTGAACAAATTTAATTTTGAAACCGTATTTGATATGATTGCAAATCTTCTTGCTCTGGATATAAATAGAAGGATCTTAATGGAAACAAAAGTATTATTTAGGAAAGGACACGTTTAAACTATATAAGTGTCGCGACGAAGAGTAAAGATTCAAGACTACAAAGAAGACTTTCAGACGAAAATATGGATATATGTGGAAGTGGATTGAATTCTTTTTAGTTGATTACAGCAGTCAATTTGGATAATGGGCAGATGTTTGATATATGCACGCTTTCTAAGTATATTACAGATAGTGATAGGACACAGCGAGTATTGATGATGGCGTCCAGTCCATTTGATTATTGCAATTCCTGTTTTTCTTATTTGTAATACACCAAATGGCCAATTCTTATTAGTCAAATTGTTTAAATGGCCCCGAAACCGCCGCAATCGGACTTCTTATCATTTTTATAGCTCTCCTTTTAAAACGAAAGACCACACAAAAACCCTCTATTTATTACTGCTTTACTCTGGGAAAACAATATGCATGTGCATTCGAAGTTTTAGGTTATCAAGATTATAAATAACTATTAAATTTTATTAACGATTAAAACAACAACAGATATTAAAAATTCCACTATGTTTCGATAAATATTTGCTATGACCGGACCTGCTTTCCCCTTTCAGCCTCATCGGTGGTTATACCAGCGATTTCAATTTAGAAAATTAAACATTTTGAACACTGTCTCCATCAATTGAAATACAAATCTTATCCCCTGAAACCAAGAAAGGTCAGAAAACACAACGCGTTTCGATAGCTAAGCTATCATCTCTTGAAGATAACCAAGAACTAGTCCGTTGCACCAAAATGTGTCTAAAAGTAACGAAATTTTGATTAAAATCAATCTTCGAATTTCGCATTGTATTTTCATTTTTTTGGAAATATATTTAAAAACTTCTAAGCATATGAATCGATCACATGGTTTAATAGTATAACGAGCGTAATTTTGTTTCATAAAAAACAATAAAATTGCGTTTATGTTGAAGACGTAAATTACTTAGTTGATTTCTAGCGTCGTTGAATTAGGGAAAAAGCTGGCGGCATAAAGCTAATAAAAAAATACTAATTATAATAAAAGTTGCTGTTTTGAGGAAAAGGTATTAAAAAGAGTTTTCCAAGTAAAGAATAAACAAAAGAGTATCATTAAAAAATGCATTATTTAAGTTGCTCGGCACGTACGTCAATTCTGACGGTAAACGAGCTGGTATTCTAAACGAAAAAACTTTATACTTGATTAGTAGCGTTAAATTAGGGCCGACGAAACTTAATTAAATTTTATATAATGAACTAACTGAGGAAATGCTGAACAAAAATAATTAAAAACCTAAATTTGCTCCGTCAGTGTACAGTTAAGTGACAAACTTAATTAACAGGGTTATTCCTCGGATACTTTCGAGTGGGGGCCGCTCTTATCGTACAACTTATTGTCCTTTTGTCTACAAGGTAAAATTTTCAATGGAAATAAAGGCGTTCTTTTATTTATCCAGTTCAAATGCGCTTTCTTGGCCAAGCCTAAGCCAACATCATTATCGCTTTAAAAGATTAGATTTTCGATTTCCTACAATTGTATTATTAATATATTATTTAGTATAATTAATTAACCATCAATGATTAGAAAGCGTACATTGGAAGAGATACTGTCCTTTGGCAAACTTCAGGAGGTGTTTGCAAACATCGTTGTAAGATGAAAAATTCCTGTAAACTGGTCCTTGGTTGCTTCCTTGGGCAGATACAGGGCGTTGAATTGTTATTAATCAGATTAGTAATACTTTTAATAGCATATTAATAAAATCGAAGCGTCTGTCAGTCTGTCGACAGATACTTTGTCCGGGTTAATCTCGGGAACTGCTAAATTAATTTTAATAAAACTTTTACTAAACTGTAGAGTATTTTTAGGGGTACATTTTAGACTACTTTTATTCCAGAAAAATTCAATATTTCACTTCTAAGAACTCAATTGTGCTAAAAACTTGAGGTTATAAGACGGAATATATAAAATAGAAACCAATCAACAACGTTTATAGCTAATGTAATGTTGGGCGTCACCTACAATTCTAGCGGGTTTTAAAGTAAAGAGCGCGAACCTTTGAATCCATTATTCTATTAAAATCAAACGAAAAATTATTTTATTTTGAAATATAACGTTATTGGACCTTGCGTAGACAAAGTAGGTGCAGCTAGTGATAGTTATAAATGCTTCTTTATTAAGTTTTGGATATTCGTCAACTCATAAATCTGTCAATGCTGCTGAAGGGATGGTGCACGACAAAGATGTTTTAAGAATGTTAGTGTAGGATAAGATGATGCTCAAGGTTGAGGTATACTTCAGCCTTCTGAACAGGCACGTAGCCAGGGGGGGGTCCAAGGGGTCCGGACCCTCCCCGAAATGAATATTCCCTAAAAAATTTACGATGATACGAATTGAAATATCAGTAGAAAAACGGCTGATTGTATATTTAAGCGTGTAAATAATTTTCGAAATTGTCAACTATTGGTCTTATAAGCAAAATAGCCATGTAGACATTTTAATAAAAATTGGCAATGAGCTCAAGCCTTCCCAATACATGTACCAACCCTTTTACAATTTAATATTGACACTTAGCAGTAGGGTACGTTTAGTAATTTCAATTTTTTATTATCTCAAATTTCGACTTTCTTGACATATGTATGCATGGAGTAGAATTTTCGAGAAAAAAGTCGAAATTTTGAGTTTAAAGTCGACATTTTACAAAAGCATAGGAAGGCATTGATTAAAAAAAATATATTTAGAAATTTCGACATTTTACAAAAGCGTAAAAGGGACACTGATTATAAAAAAAAAATGTTTAGGGATTTCGACTTTTTTTGTCAAAAATTCGGTTTTTTTAAATTTCGATTTTTTTCTCGAAATTTCGGCTTTAAACTCGAAATTTCGACTTAACACTCAAAATTTCGACTTTTTTTTCAAAAATTCGACTTTTTTCTTGACATTTCTACTTTCTTCTTAAAATTCCGAGACTAATGTCGAAATTTCGACTTTAATATCGAAATTTTTTTCGAATAAGTCAAAATTTCTACAACTATGATCAAATTAGGCAGATGACAGTTGCGTCCCACCACTCCTCTTTCCCAACAATCTTGACAGTTTGTAGTAGGGTGCGTTCAATAATTGCTATTTTTAGTTAGCAAATTTTGATCTTTTTTTTTAGAAATTTCGAGATGAAAGTTGAAAATTCGAGAAAAAAATCGAAACTTCGTGATTAAGATGAAAATTTCGAAAAAAAAGTCGGAATTTGAAAAAAAAAGTCGAAATTTCGAGAAAAAGGTAGAAATTTCGAGAAAAAGTCCAAGTTTGAGAAAAACTAAGTCGAAATTCGAGAAAAAAGTCGAAATTTCAGAAAAAAGTCGAAATTTGAGAAAAAAGTCGAAATTTCTAGAAAAATAGTAGACATTTTGAGTTTAAAGCCGAAATTTCGAGAAAAATGTCGAAATTTCGATATTAAGGTTAAAATTTCGAGAAAAAAGTCGATATTTGAGAAAAAAGTCGATATTTGAGAAAAAAGTCTAAAATTGAGAAAAAAAAAACGAAATTTCGAGAAAAAATCGAACTTTTCAGATTAAAGCCGAAATTTCGAGAAAAAGGTCGAAATTTCGAGAAAAAAGTCGAAATTTGAAAATAACGTCGAAATTTCGAAATATTTCGAGCAAAAATTCGAAATTTGAGAATAACGTCGAAATTTCGAGAAAAAAGTAGAAATTTCGAGAAAAAAGTAGAAATTTCGAAATATTTCGAGCAAAAAGACGAAATTTCGAGAAAAAAAGTCGAAATTTTGATATTAAGGTTAAAATTTCGAGAAAAAAGTCGATATTTGAGAAAAAAGTCTAAAATTGAGAAAAAAAACGAAATTTCGAGAAAAAAGTCGAACTTTGCGAAAAAAAATCGAAATTTTGATAAAAAAAGGTCGAAATTTCGATTAAAAAAATGTCAAAATTTTGAGTATAAAGTCGATATTTGAGAAAAAAGTCTAAAATTGAGAAAAAAAAACCGAAATTTCAAGAAAAAAGTCGAACTTTGCGAAAAAAATCGAAATTTTGATAAAGAAAGGTCGAAATTTCGATAAAAAAATGTCAAAATTTTGAGTATAAAGTCGAAATTTTGAGAGAAATGTCGAAATTTCTATATTAAGGTCAAAATTTTGAGAAAAAAGTCGATATTTGAGAAAAAAGTCGAAAATTGAGAAAAAAAGACGAAATTTCGAGAAAAAAGTCGAACTTTTTAGATTAAGGTCGAAATTTCGAGAAAAGAATTTTCTAGAAAAAAAGTCGAAGTTTGAGAAAAATGTAAGTCGAAATTCCGAGAAGAATTTCGAGCAAAAAAACGAAATTTCGAGAAAAAAGTCGAAATTTTGATATTAAGGTTAAAATTTCGAGAAAAGTCGAATTTTCTAGAAAAAAAGTCGAAGTTTGAGAAAAACGTAAGTCGACATTCCGAGAAAAAAGTCGAAATTTGAGAAAAACGTCGAAATTCTAGAAAAATAATCGACATTTTGAGTTTAAAGCCTAAATTTCGTGAAAAATGTCGAAATTTCGATATTAAGGTTAAAATTTCGAGAAAAAAGTTGATATTTGAGAAAAAAGTCTAAAATTGAGAAAAAAAAAAACGAAATTTCGAGAAAAAAGTCGAACTTTTCAGATTAAGGCAGAAATTTCGACGAAAAAGTCGAAATTTGAAAATAACGTCGAAATTTCGACTTTTTGTCGAAATTTTGAGAAAAATGTCGAAATTTCGATATTAAGGCCAAAATTTCGAGAAAGAAGTCGAAATTTGAGAAAAAAAAACGAAATTTCGAGAAAAAGGCAAAATTTCGAGAAAAAAATCAAATTTTGAGAAAAAGTCAACATTTCGAGAAACAAGTCGAAATTTTGAGAAATAAACTCGAAGTTTAAGAAAAAAATCTAAATTTCGAGAAAAAAGTCGAAATTTCGAGCTTAAAGTCGAAATTTGCGAAAAAAAAGTTGAAATTTCTTAAAATGACATTTTTTTAATCGATGTCTTTTCTACGCCTTTGTAACATTTCGAAAAAGTGGAAATTTTCAGAAAAAAGTCAAAATTTCCAAAAAGAGTCGAAATTTTGAGAAAAAAGTCTAAATTTCGAGAAACAAGTCGAAATTTTGAGAAATGAACTCGAAGTTTAAGAAAAAAATCTAAATTTCGAGAAAAAAGTCGAAATTTCGAGCTTAAAGTCGAAATTTGCATAAAAAAAGTTGAAATTTCTTAAAATGACATTTTTTTAATCGATGTCTTTTCTACGCCTTTGCAACAATTCGAAAAAGTGGAAATTTTCAGAAAAAAGTCAAAATTTCCAAAAAGAGTCGAAATTTTGAGAAAAAAGTCTAAATTTGAGAAAAAAAGTCGAAGTTTGAGAAAAAAGTCGAAATTTCTAAACACAACATTTTTTTTAAATCGATGTCCTTTCTACGCCTTTGTAAGATTTTCGATTTAAAAATTTACATTTCAACTTTTTTTTAGAAATTTCGACTTTAAAAACCAAATTTCGACGTTTTTTTTTCGAAATTATCACATTAAAGTAGAAATTTTGACTTTAATCTCGGGATTTAAAGAAAAAAAAGTCAACATTCCGTGATAATTTTTTTTCAAATTGATGTTTTTTCCACTCTCTTGTAATTTTTACTTCAAAAAAAAAAGTCGATTCTTGATCGGTGATAAGTTAAATACGTAAACTCAAAATAGATATTAGGAAATTTTTCTTTGGTAAGTTTCACGTTTTTATTTGTCAAATTTATATAATGTTAAGGTAACCAGATTTTATTCTTCACTTTTACTAATTAACAAAATGAAAAAAAAATAAAATAAAAGAAACGAATACGTGAAAGTAATTGATGTATGTTCTTATATTTTCTGAAGAGTGGGGGGGGGGGGGAGTTGGACCGTTCCCGAACGAAAATCCTGGCTACGTGCCTGCTTCTGAAATATAACGATAATTTTTTTAAAGGAGATAACGTAGATTTAAAGTAATGAAAACAAATAGGTTAAAACATTTTATCTTTACGATTTAATGAGGGGCTCTTTAAGTGATGTGATAAGAGTGGTAAATTATATAAAACTGACACTTTTTTCAATCTTAAATTATTTTAGTCAGTTTCTTTTTTAAATGAACGTCATAATCTTTTAATGTGATTTATTAACAATATAATTTATACAATAAACAATAAATTTACTAAGCATAATTATCTTTACAATTAATTTTGTACGGAAATCACAACTACTGGATTACCCATTAGATAAATGGATATAAATAACTACAGTACGTCTGTTATTCACCTAAATCGGTGCCGCCATTACCTCTAGCATTGTCGTGGTGCCCAAATTCATAATTCATAATCTGTCGTCGACGTTCTAAAAATATCGATGAGTCGATGTTTTCAAAGAAAAATTTGAAACCTTGGCTTTTTTTTAAATAACAGTTTTGAGAAAAAAATTCGAAATTTCGAAAAACAAAAATCAATAAAGTAAGAAATTGAAAAAAAAAATCTTGTCCCCTGAAACCAAGAAAGAAATAGCACAACAGAGGTTGCTCTAGAGCAAACTCTGCTGTACTTTTTAGTCTCTCTTGGTTTCAGGGAACAAGATTTGTATTTCAATTTTTGAAGATAACCAAGACCCAAAAATAAATAAAAATCAAACTAGGTGTTTCCCTAAAAATTAATTAAACTTAAAAAAAACACAAATTTTATTTTAAAAAAGTCTACGGATCGAGATTTGGACAACAAAGTAGACATTTCGAGAAAAAAGTTTTGGAATCCAAAACGAACAGTCAATATTTTTAGAAAATTAGAATTCAAATTTCGAGTCGAGATATAAGGAAAAAAGGTTGAACCCAAAAGCTGGAGAAAAAAGGCAACAATTTGAGAAAAGACTTCAAAATTGGGTGGTTTCTTTGCAGAAGGGAACCAAGCCACAAATTCTTATAAAATAGATTTTTAGTTCAGAAACTGTTGAAATACAAATCTTGTCTCCTGAAACCAAGAAAGATTAAAAATCACAACAGAGGTTGGTTTCAGGGGACAAAATTAGGGTTCAGTGACAATTACTGCAGTGAATAGTCAATAAAAAATTAAATGATTTTAACTTATACATGAATTTTGAAATGTTATCCAAATTTTTTGTGTTATAATTGAAAAATTGAAATACAAATCTTGTCCCTGAAACTGAGAAAGATTAAAAAACAACAGAGGTTGCTCTAACGCGTTGTTGTGTTTTTTAATCTTTGTTGGTTTCAGGAGACAAGATTTATATTTTAATTTTTGAAGATAACCAAGGACCAGTCCGTTCCACTAAAAAAAAAGTTCTAAAGAGGTCATTATCTTCTCTGCAAAAAAGGACCAGGCCTCATTTGAAAACCTAGCGCCATCTAATAACCAAAAAACCATTCAGCTGAATGAATTGGGTTGTTAAGTAAACTGCAGAAGGCGCTCAAATGCTTTGGTTCCTTTCTGCAAAACAAAAAGTTAATAATAGGTGTAGCTAGAATAGGGCAGGACATGGTACCTGTCCCTCCTGGTTCGAGCAATCCAACAAAAATTTATATTCAACTAGGGGGACTTTTTCCAAAAGTTTCCATTGTTTCTTCAAACTGCTTTCTTATTTAAAACATTTTATTCTTCATATTTTATCAAAAAAAAAACAAATTTTTTTCATATCCAATTTTGCTCTTCTATTTTCCATTTTTCCTATTCTATGTAAAATAAACCAACCTATTTTTTGTCAACTGTCATGAGGTGACGTTTTAAATTAAGTTATAGGGGCGACTGATAATTTTCAAAATATTTAAAGAAAAAATCGATCTAATTCAAAATCGATTGTTTTTTTTGGAACGACTAATTCGATTATTTTCGATAATTTCGATCGCAATCATTAACAAAATTCGTCTCTTTTGAGGTGTAAATTTTTAAAGATTTCGCTCTTTTCGTCTGTGTTTCGCTTTAGCTTTGAGGCATTTAACTGTCAAAATAAATTGCTTCTTTTCGGCAGAATTATTTCTTCTTCTAGCTGTCATATGATACAACCTATTTTTTGTCAACTGTCATGAGGTGACGTTTTAAATAAATTTAGATATCACGTAGTCATATTTTAAAAACTGTTTCAGAATATTGTTAACAACAAACAATCAAATATTTCCAAACTGGGTCGTAGAAATGTTAAATAAAATTAATAAGCGTTTAAATATTTTATCCATTTTTTTTGGTAAAACGGACTGATCCTTGGTTATCTTTAAAAATTGAAATACAAATCTTGTCCCCTGAAACCAAGAAAGATTAAAAAACACAACAAAGGTTGCTCTAATGCGTTTCAATAGCCAAGCTATCATCTTTAGAGAGATACCGGTATATATGGCTATCGAAACGTGTTAGAGCAACCTTTGTTTTGCTTTTTATATAATAATATTTACAAAAAAGTGAAGGTAATTATCTCCTTATTACATTTAGTTAAATTACCTACTCAAAAATTAAAATACAAATCTTGTCCCCTGAAACCAAGAAAGATTAAAAAACACAACAAAGGTTGCTCTAACGCGTTTCGATGGCTGGAGCAATTTTTGTTGTGTTCTTTAATCTTTTTTGGTTTCAGCGGCAAGTTTTGCATTTCAATTTTTAAAGGTATGTCATAAGTGAAGGAAATCATTCTTAGAAAAAAAAGATCTTAGTTTTCCAATTTTCTCTAGCGAATTTATTTCTCAAAATTCATCTTTTTTTTTTTCACAAATTTGTTTTCTTTTGTAATTTCGAATATGTTTTTGCAATTTTGAAATGTTGTCCCAAAATTCTATTTTTCGAAATTTCACTATTCCTCAAAATCCAATTTTTTCTGAAAATTACAACTTTTCTTAAAACCTGATATAAATTTTGATTGGGTTATCATAATTTGCCCTTTTTTGAAAATTTGTTATCAGAATTTGCCCTTTTGTGAAAATTTGCTTTTAGTAAAAAAAGGTCAAAATTTGGAAAATATTTTTTGAAACCTATCAGTTTTTCTAGAAGAGCAAAAATCCAGGGATTTTTTTTTGAAAATTTTACCAACTTTCTGGAAACTATCGCGTTTAGATGGCTAGAGCAGCTTTTGTTGTGTTTTTTAATCTTTCTTGGTCCCAGAGGACAAGATTTGTTTTTTAATTTTCTCTATCGACTTTAATCTTTTTTTCACAAAATTTGTTTGTTGCAATTTTGAAATGTCCCAAAATTCTATTTTTCGAAATTTCACTAGTCCTCAAAATTCAGCTTTTTCTAAAAATTACGGCTTTTCTTAAAACCTGATATAAATTTTGTTTTGGTTATCAGAATTTGCCCTTTTCTGAAAATTTGTTATTAGAATTTGCCCTTTTCTGAAAATTTGTTATCAGAATTTGCCCTTTTCAGAAAATTTGCCAAAGCTTTTAGTAAAAAGGGTAAAAATTAGGAAAACATTTTTCGAAACCTCTCAGTTTTTGTACAAAGGCAAAAATTGAGGGATTTTTTTTTTTGGAAATTTTACCAGTTTTTTTAATCCAACTTTCTGAAAACTCCAACTTTCTCAAAATTTTGAGAACCATCTCAATGCTGGACAAGGTGAAATGCTCGTCTCCCCTTGCCTTAAACACTCGAAAAAGAAAGCCAGGAAATACCTACTTTTTCTTAAAATTTACCCAGTTTTCGAACTTTGAAAAAATTTGACGCAATTTTTTTCTCAAAATTTCGCTTTTTCCGATATTCGTTATTTTTTCAAATTTCGATTTTTTTTCTGTTTCTTCGAAATTACGGCTTTATCTCAACTTTTTTGTTGTAATCGTTTTTATCAAAATTTAGATTGATTTCAAATTCTTCATTTTGCTAATGTTCATCTAATGTTGAGTAGTAGCAGTTCAGTGAATGAGAATTGGGGTGTTTCACGTATAATAACTACTTTTTAGGGTTCCGTAACTTAAAAGTAACAAACGGAACCCTTATAATTTCATTCTCGTAGCCGTTCGTCGATCTATTTATCACAAAGAGGTTTTTTTAGAAGTTATGCAACGTAGGAATTTGAAATTTTGCATAGCGTTAGTTAGAGAGTGCAGCCCTTGGTGCCCAATGCCAGTCATAATGACAAACGGAACCATTATAATTTCATTCTCGTACCCGCTCGTCGATCTATTTATCACAAAGAGGTTTTTCTCAGAAATTATGTAACGTTGGAATTTGAAATTTTGCACAGCTTTAATTAGAGAGTACAGCCCTTGGTGTCCAATGCCAGTCGTGGTGAGAAAGAGTTTGTCTTTTGAATAACGAATATTCTCAAAATTTGACTAACTACTTCTCAAAATTTTACACTCAATACCAAATACCTATTTTTTTTTCCTTAAAATATGCCTTTTTTACTTTCGATTTATTCGACTTTTTGGATTTCTGTGCAAAAATTGCACTTTTTTTTCTCTAAATTAGTCTTTTCACTGAAAATTTCGAATAGTTTTTAAAATTCGTTGTTTTAACATTTTAACTATCCGCAAAATTCGACTTTGTTTCTGAAAATTGACTTTTTTTTCTTAAAATTCACCCAGTTCTCGAAATTTCGAAATATTTGACTCAATTTTTTTCTCAAAATTTCGCTTTTTTCCGATATTCGCTATTTTTTGAAATTTCGATTTTTTTAGATTTATTCGAAATTACGGCTTTATCGCGACTTTTTTCTTGTAATTCGTTTTTTATCAAAATTTAGATTGATTTCAAATTCTTGATTTTGCTTTGATATTCATTTAATGTTCAGTATTAGTAGTTCAGTGAATAAAAATTGCGGTGTTTCACGTATAATAACTACTGACGAGATCTAATAAGATCGAAACCGGTCTTTGTTTTTCAAACTCTGAATCTGATAAATCTTCAAAACTATTGGTCCGTGCCTTAGAATTTAAATTCAGCTTTTTTCTTGCCAGTTTGAGTTGTTATCGAAATTTCGTTCGAATTTTAGAGAAAAAAAGTCGGAAGTTGAAATTTAAAAATCCTTACTTTTCGGGTTAGTGTTTGATGTGTTTACTTTTTTTCTTAAAAGCTCTGCTGTCGATTCTAGGATTTTTGACTTGTTGCTCAAATTTTTGATCTCCTTTTCAAAATTTCGTACTAAAACTCAATTTTCTTGAGCATTGGGTATTGGGAGTTCTTTTCAAAGAGACTTTTTTTCCTGAATATCAGAGTTTAAACTTTGAATTTATAGACCAGATAATTCGAGAAACTTGTTTTACAATTTTAGATTTTTTTTATGTTAAGGAATTGTTTTTGGTTATCTTAAAAGTAACAAACGGAACCCTTATAATTTCATTCTCGTACCCGTTCGTCGATCTGTCACACAGAGGTTTTTCTCAGTAACTATGTAACGTGGAAATTTGAAATTTGGCACAGCGTTAGTTAGAGAGCACAGCCCTTGGTGTCGCTAATGCCAATCCTAATAAGAAAGGGTTGTCTTTTAAATATCAAATATTCCCAAAATTTGACTACTTTTCAAAATTTTACATTCAACACCAAATATCCATTTTTTTTCCAAAAGTTTGCCTTTTTTCAACTTCGATTTCATTCGGGAAAATCACCTTTTTGGATTTCCGTGTCAGGGTTAGACATTTTTCTCGAAATTTGTCTTTTTCCTCTGAATTTCGAATAGTTTTTCAAAATAATTATTTTTCACCTCTTGACTTTATTCGCAAATTTGGACTTTTTTTTTTTAAATGATTGTCTCTGAAAAATTCTCGATTTTGAAGTTTTTCTCAAACTTTCGATTGTTTTTTTTTATTTGGCCTTTTTCTATTGAGTTTTTTTACAATTTCGATCTTGTAGAATTTGAATTTCCAGAAATTCTGAAAGAATTCTTAAAGTTTGATTTTTTAAAATTTGTTTAAGTTTGGATTTTGATTTCAAATTTTGATATTCAGCATTTTTAAAAATTTTGATTTTTTTAATCCAAATTCATCTTTTTCGAATTGATTTTCAAAATTTTACTTTTTAAAAGATAATTTCAGAGTTCGTCTATTTTTTTTTTCGAATGGACGCAATTTTTTTTTAATTCGTCTTTTTCTGAAAGACGACTTTCCGGAAATTACAACTTAAAAATACAACTTTTATGTCAACTTATCTACTGAAGTTTTTACATTTTTGTGGATTGGTTCCTTTTTGTAAAATAAAACTTCATACATTACAGAATGTAGAGTTTAAAAGTCTATTCAAGAAAAAGGACAATTTCGTTGTCAAAATTAATTTTAAGAAAATCGTATAAATTTTGAGATTAATTTGGAAGATTTAAGATAAATATTAACAATTGATATACAAATTTTGTCCCATAAAACCAAGAAAGATTTTAAAATACAACAGTTGCTCTAACGAGAGTCTCTTTAGAGTATCTCTCTGAAGAAGATAGCTTGGCTATCGAAACGCGTTATAGCATCCCCTAAAACCAAGAAAGATTTAAAAATACAACAACAGTTGCTCTAACGAGAGTTTCTTTAAAGTATCTCTCTGAAAAAGATAGCTTGGCTATCGAAACGCGTTAGAGCAACTGTTGTATTTTTTAATCTTTCTTGGTTTTAGGGGACAAAATTTATATATCAATTTTTCAAGATAACCAAGGACAAATCCTTTCCATCAAAAAACAGGCAAGATTTCAAAAAAAAATCTAAAATTCGAAAACAAATTTCTCGAATTACCTGGTCTCGAATTATCAAAGTTTAAACTCTGGTATTCAAGAAAAAAGTCTCTTTGAAAAGAACTCCCAATACCCAATGCTCAAGAAAATTGAGTTTTAGTACGAAATTTTGAAGAAAAGATCGAAAATTTAAGTAACAAGTTAAAATTCCTAGAACCGACAGCAGAGATTTTAACAAAAAAAAGTAAAAACATCAAATGTTAATCCGAAAGGTAGAGATTTTTAAATTTCTGCTTCCCACTTTTTTTTTCTGTAAAACTCAAACGAATTTTCGATAAAACTCAAACTGCCACCTAGCAAAGCGGTTGCTCTCTAGGAAAGTTCTCAGAAGACAAGGATTCTAATGCACAGACCAATAGGTCTGAACATTTATCAGATTCAGAGTTTGGAAAACAAAGACCGGTTTCGATCTTATCACATCTCGTCATTTTGGTATATCCAACTTGAATGCTAACAAATGTTCCAACTTCTTTAGTACTTACTTGTCGGAACATTCGAGTTGGATATAACAAACTGACAAGATCTAACAAGATCGAAACCAGTCTTTGGTTTCCAAACTTCGAATCTAATAAATGTTCAAACCTATTGGTCTGTGCATTAGAATCCTCGTCTTTTGGGCACTTTTTCCTAGAGAGCAACCGCTTCGCTAGGTGGCAGTGTTTCAATTGTTGGTAGTTCAACAGCTACCTTTATGATTCACTATAGATGCCTGGAGGGCTGCATGAATTTGTAGTCTAGATTGCATTCTACTTGCATAATACGAACTTGGGAATTTTTTTTTGATTTAACATCATATCGACTGGATAGCTTGTTCATACAGCTTCAATTTTTTTGTTTTAATGACCTTGATAGGACCACTTCTCGTCGAGATATCGGTCTTTGAATGGGAAAGTATTATTTTGTCTTTGATTCACGGTATCTCAGTAACCAGTGATCCCATACAAAAGTTCGAGGTGGGTTTCGAAAATAAATAAACTATTTTATAAAAAATAAGCCCTCTATAAGTTTAGTAGACTAATTTTCATCCCAAACTTATATCGGGAAAGCTTTGTAACGTTTTTATACGACGTAAATAATCATAGAGAAATGTTGAGTGTCAACTGTCACGGCGACCTCTCTTCTTAGGTCCGCGAACTGTTACCATAAAAGAAGAGACTTGTATTATCGATTTCAGTAACATTAGGTTACCACTTTACAATTTGAATTGAAAATTAATTTAAAAATCCATTCAAATGTAAAATTGTACTGTTATTAATTCAATTGCATTGGAGTTATTTATTCAAGTTCGCTAACGAAATCGCGGCAAGTGATCAAAATTTGAATGTCACATACAAAAATGTTAAAAGAACAAATAATTTTAGAGTCCACAGACACCCCGGAAGTATTACTGATATTTACGTGGTGTGCACGTGTATATGCAACCACTAGTTTAATAAACCAAAAATTCATACATGGCACAACCTACTTAAAAGGAATAATATTTGATTTAAACGTTTGTACGTCTAATTATATTTGTATTAAATATAATAGATAATTGTCCATGCGCTGCTATCGTAAAACAAATTTAATTAAAAGTAATTGGTGAATAATCATGACTAATTAGTAATGAGGAGATAGTTTTACAAATAAATTAATTTTAAACATAGATAATAAGTGATTGCACTAACAACAAAGGCAGTCCACAATTTCGTTCTAATTAATAACAATCGTTCAGCCCACACCATGATAACATTGTGACGTAATTGGAGTAATTATTCCTTCTCATTAGAGAATTAATTGCATTGATAAATACGACCACAATGAAGCTACTATTAAAAGTTTAACTTTCCTTAAAGACTCTCATTATTTTGTTTACAAGAAGGTTTCCCAATATATGATCGTTATTTTGGGTTCATTTAGTGGCAATCAAAAATTCTGTCGTCATCACCTAATATGATAAACCTTTGGTGCTGCATGACGTCCGAATTTCGGTCTGATCTTGTGATTAACGTGTTTACGTCGAATATGTTCTTATCCATTCAAAACATAATTTCCAATTACCTAATTAGTGAAACAATTAAATAAACAACAAAGTATATCGTCGCTAACGTTGGTTAATTCCATACTAACACTTTGCCTTCAGGATACGAAGATACGATACTCTTATGATCCAGTTCGATATGAATCGAGTAGTCATACAGAACTCTGCAAGTAGAATACAACCTAGACTGCAAATTCATGCAGCCATCCAGGCGCGTATAGTGGCGAATCATAGGTAGCTGAACTACCAACAGTTGAAACACTGCCACCTAGCGAAGCGGTTGCTCTCTAGGAAAAAGTCCCAGAAGACAAGGATTCTAATGCACATCTGCAGATGCTGTTAAAACGAGTTGGGTCAATTTAAATTGAGATTGTTGACACTATTAATGATATATCACTGCTGTTACACATAACGCCTTAACAGATAATCATTGTAGAACAATTGAAACAGTGAAGGTAATTACCTAAATGTCAAAAGTGTTGCATTTGGGACCGTCAAGCGGTGGCGCGCTAGAGAATCGTCCCTGTTTAGTTGATACTCCAACTCCACTATCCATCTCCTTTCGTTCGTCAAATCATTACGGAGAAAGTGCTGGATTGTTTTGGATATAATCCAGTTAACTGCCGCGTATTTTCCTTGGCATTCGCTCCACTATTTATACCCTCTTTAGCTCTTAGGCATTAATTCAAACGTTACATTTGATTAATACGAACCGCTTCTATTCGTTCGTCTAATGTGTGACAAAATCATTTGTCCACAAATTATTCTCATTTACTTCTTTGCACTTCAAAGCTAATTCTGGCGTATTTGTTTTCCAAAGAGACCGAACGTTGGGCGTTAATGTTTCGTTTCCGGCAAATAAAATCGAGAAATGTTTCGCTTTGCCTGCTGAAATTAATGATGCCAATCCTAATTTTCCGTTAAAAACTTATCTGGCGCGCGACAGTTTATTCATATGGGTGTGATTAATATCAATTTTAAAAGTTGCTGCCAAGAGCTACACATTTAGGGTTTTAACTACGTTTTGTTGAAAAAATAACACAGAGAAAATACATTATTAATAGAAGAAAATTCAACATAAATTACGGTTTTTTTTGGGCGAGAAAATTCAACTAGTTCAATTTCAATTTTGACTTTTTTCGCTAGTATTCGATTATAAACTAGTTGCGCGTTATCGGTTCGAATGATTAACACTTGGTGAATTGTAACCACTTTATTTCAAAACTGAACTCGGAACACTACAATTGTAATTCACTAACTAACTTATTCATTGCCTTCTAACTAACTAACCTGACGGAAAAGCGACCGCTTTATATAGGTCCCTGTTCGGGTTCTAGAAGAATCCATCGTTTGTCGAAATTTCTGGAGCGCTTATCTGCCGTTTGTATTATCACGACCGCTTCCCCTTCTCAAAGTTTCTAGAAAATTCCCAACTAAACCGTATAATTACTTTTATTACAATACTCATAACTTCGATTTTTTCTAAAAATGTTGACTTTATATTAAAAAATTATTCTTATAAATTAGAAATTTTACCGAAATTTAGACGCTTTTTTCACATTTCACATTCAATGAAGCCATAACTTTAAAAAAGTTGGAATTATAAGGGTCACAATTTGGAAAAAAGTCGAAATTTTTAAAATTAAATCAAAATTTCGAAAACAAAATTGAAACTGGGATTCGAACGATCGATATTGTGAAAAAGTGGATTTTTTTTTGAAGCAACGGACTGGTCCTTAGTTATCTTCAAATAGCGAGTAAAGCGAATAAAGGGGACAAGTTCTGTGTTTCAATTTTTGAAAAAGTGGATATTTTAAGATATCGAAATTTTCGAAATGAGTCGAAATTTTCAATAAAAATGGAATTCTTTACAAAACGTCGAAATGTTCAAAAATGTGACCCAAGGAAGTCTTTCTCTGGTATCAACTAGTAATTACATAAATTTCAGTACAATTCACATCATTTTAGTATTGCAGGTTCGGTTAAGTAATATTACATAAGCAGATGCAATGTCGTTATTTCAGTCTGAAACTGGTTTACAGTGGAATTTAAATTGCATAAATATATGAAGAATATGTTAGGTTAAATCAGGTATACACAATAAAAGGAAAAACCTAATATTACCATATATATTGATTACAGCAGATATTTGTTGTAAGTTGTTTAACGAGCGAGTATCCCATAAATAGGCTTGCAAACATCTATGATTACTTAAGTGGTTCAAGGAGGATAAAATTACGATTTACGATTTGAGCAAGGGGTATACACTATTATCACACACTTAAAACCACTTGACTTTAATTTAGTACCACCTCACTTTACTTAGATCCAATTTTTAATTAATATTATTAATTCCCTAAACCCATGGAGCTTTTCATATAAATTTATAATTAAAACAGAACCTAGATTCCCAACCTAAGTTGCTAATAAGAGATAATTGCCACATTAAATTTATTAGCGGTGTTTCGAAAACGAAACACAGGAATTGTCTTGGAGTCTGAATGCTGAAATAAGCCATACACTCGAGCATCTTTAGGATTGTCACAGGTAACATTCGTAGGAATTAAAATTTGGAGACACCTGCAATGTAATTCATCTCTTTTAGGTTCTTTTTTCTATAGAACTTCCAAGCTATGGAACGCGTTACCAAAAGGAATTTTCCCCAAAAATTACAACCTATGATTGTTTAGGAAGACGGTTCATCGCCATCTATCCTTGTTTCCACACCTTACTCGGAGTGCTTTGAATGGCATTTCCCTTTGCGAGTGGATTAAACTTAAAAAAAAACATGTTTATGAAAACAATCAATCTGCTAATAAAGCAGTCTGATTAGTCATCTGCAACGCGATTTGTTGTAACTTAAAGCTCGAATACTTATTCCAAAATCAAATCTGAAGTCAAAAATAGTTCCATCTGCAAGTTGTAAGTAATGCCTATGAATACTAATAAAATACAGGAGAGTGTTTCCTAATTATGAAATGAATAACGATATCTTAGTTACACGTTGATCTTTTGAGCTCTTCGTGTCAAGTGTCGAGTGACTAATTGCGCCAAGTGAGGCATAAAAATTAGAGCGGATGTAACAAATAGTTACAAATTTAGGTGACACCTTGAATCATTATATTATTATGACTGCGGCCAAAACTTGACAGGAAATGGAGGGCAGAAACTCGTTTGTGTGGCAAGTCGAGAAGGATCTACTTTATTGCTTTCTAAACATCCTAATCATCCAGAGGATGTTTGGGATTTATAAACAGGTGTTCTTCATGATTTGTTTATTGATACGCATCTGTTTGCCTTGTTGGAGTATCGGCTTATTAAACGAGTTGTTTGGATTTGTTGGTAATTGTTTACTTTTGCTATAGTATTCATTCTTAATCGTAAATATGTAAATATATAAATTTAACTAGGAAAATTTTTTACTTAACGAAATAAAAAATACGAAACGCGTTAGAGCAACCTTTGTTGTTGTTCTTGGTTTCAAGGGGACAAGGTTTGTATTTCAATTTTTAAAAAATACGTAAGATGTCTAAAATATTGTACCTAAAAATATGACCTCAGGTAATTGTATGCAAGTAGAATAGAACCTAGGCTGCAAATTCATGGAGCTGAAGCGTTTATAATGAACCAGAGGTAGCTGAACTACCAACAGTTGAAACACTGCCAGCTAGCAAAGCGGTTGCTCTCTGGGAAAGTTCCCAGAAGTCAACGTTCAAAGAACCAGAAATTTCCTCCATTTACAAGAAAAAATGAAAACTTCGAGAAAAAAAGCAAGATTTTGAAAACAAGTTTGAAATTTAAAGAAAACGATGAAATTCTGAAAAAAATCAAAATTTTAGGATTCAAAATTCTAAAAGAGTGAATATTTTTACAGAGTAGATACTTTTAAAAAGGTTGAACGTTTCAAAAAAATAGAATTTTTTAAAGGAGTCAAATTGTTGAATTGTCCAATTTTTCAGTCGAAACTTTTTAAGAAAATCAAAGATTTCAGAATAAGCGAGATTCTGAAAAATGTGAAAATTTCGAGGAAGAGACGGAATTTTGACATCGATTCTTTCAAAAGAAAGCGAAACTTTAAAAAAAGGTCCAAATTTTAAAAAAAGAAACTAAAACATTCAAAAGAAAATCGAATGTTTCAAAGAAGTCAATAATTAGAAAAAAAAAAGCTGAAATTTCAGAAATAAGGTTCAATTTTCAAAAACAGTCAAAGCTCCTTTCAAAAACAGTAAAAACTCAAAGGAAATGTCAAAATAATGAAAATTAGTTGGAATTCCCATCATAATTTTCACTTTTCGAAATATTCAGTCATCCTTAAAAAAAATGAGAAATTTCAAAAAAACCTTTAAATTACAGGAAAAAATCAGAACTTCAAGAAAAAAGCAAGATTTTGAAAAAAAGTTTAAAATTTCAAGAAAAAGATGAAATTCTGAAAAAAACCGAAATTTTAAGATCCAAAATTCTAAAAAAAGTCAAAATTTTCACAAAGAATAAATACTTTTAAAAAGGTTGAACGTTTCGAAAATTAAAATTTTTTAAAGGAGTCAAATTGTTGAATTGTTCAATTTTTTAGTTGAAATTTTTGTAAGAAAATCAAAGATTTCAGAATTTAGCGATTCTGAAGAAAAAAAATAAAAACTTCGGAAAAAGACGAATTTCGGGGAAGAGACGAAATTTTGACATCGATTCTTTTAAAAGAAAGCGAAACTTTAAAAAAAAAGTCCAAATTTTAAAAAAAGGAACTAAAACATTCAAAAGAAAATCGAATGTTTCAAAGAAGTCAATAATTAGAAAAAAAAAAGCCGAAATTTCAGAAATAAGGTTCAATTTTCAAAAACAGTCAAAGCTCCTTTCAAAAACAGTAAAAACTCCAAGGAAATGTCAAAATAATGAAAATTAGTTGGAATTCCCAAAAAAAAGTGAAAATAAAAGATCGAAATGTTTAGTCATCCTTAAAAAAAATGAGAAATTTCAAAAAAACCTTTAAATTACAGGAAAAAATCAGAACTTCAAGAAAAAAGCAAGATTTTGAAAAAAAGTTTAAAATTTCAAGAAAAAGATGAAATTCTGAAAAAAAAACCCAAATTTTAAGATCCAAAATTCTAAAAAAAAGTCAAAATTTTCACAAAGAATAAATACTTTTAAAAAGGTTGAACGTTTCGAAAATTAGAATTTTTCAAAGGAGTCAAATTGTTGAATTGTTCAATTTTTTAGTTGAAATATTTGTAAGAAAATCAAAGATTTCAGAATTTAGCGATTCTGAGAAAAAAAATAATAAAAACTTCGAGAAAAAGACGAATTTTTGAACAAAGTTGAAATTTTAAAAATTGTCCCCTGAAACCAAAAAAGATTTAAAAAACACAACAGAGGATGTTCTAACACGTTTCGATAGCCAAGCTATCATCTTCAGAGAGATAAAAACAAGACAAGGTCAAAATTTTGAAAGATTCGAAGTAAACATTTTTAATAAAATCGAAGTTGTAAAAAAGAATATTAAAATATTTCAATATTTTTTTTAATTTGGGAAAAGTCGACGTTTTGAAAAAATTCGATATTTTAAAACGAAGCATTGCAAATTCACAAAGTAAACAAAATTTCGTGTAATTCGTAAAAAAAAGTCGAAATTTTTGAAGTCAAAATCCAGAAAAAGGTAAAATTTTCAAAACGAAACGAAGTCCTGAAAAAGGTTAAAAAGATTCGAAATTTTTTAAAAAAGTAAACATCTTTAATACAGTCGAAATTTTCAACCAAAAAAAAGTGTAAAATTTTCAATGAAGTCAATATTCTTTGTAATAAAAATTTTGCAAAAAGTCGACGTTTTGAACAAGATTTAACATTATGAACGAAGCATTAAAAACCCACAAAATAAACAAAATTTCGAATAGTTCTGAAAAAAGGTCGAATTGTTTTTAGGTGGAAGTTCTGAAAAAAATTTACATCGAAATTCCCAAAAAAAATCTTCAAAAAAAAAATACAAAAGCAAAAATCTTCAATAAAGTCAAAATTTTTAAAAGAAAAATATATCAAAAATCAAAACTTATAAAAAATAAAATTGTTAAAAAAGATTAAAATTTGCAAAATTGAAAAAGTCTAAATTTTGAAACGATCAAAATTTTTAAAAAATTAAATACCTTTTTTTTAATTTTGATTATTTTGAAAATGTTGATTTCAAAATTTGAATTTTTTTCCGAAAAATTTGACGTTTTGCTTTGGACTTTTTTTGAAATTGTTGATTTTTTTCCAAATTTTCAACCAAAATTTCGACTTTTTAAAACGTTCGATTTATTTTGAAAATTTCGATTTTTCTTTAATGTTTACTGTTAAAGATTTCTGCTTATTTTAAAAATTGTTGCATTTATATTCTATTTATTTCAAACTTCCCATTTTTTTTTAATTTTGACCTTCTCAAAAATTGGAGTTTATTTGAAACCTTTAACTCCTTGAAAATTTCCATTTTTTCGAAACTTTGGCTTTTTAACTCTCGACTCTCGAACGTTTACTTTTTGAAAATTTCGACTCTTTTGAACATTTTAACCCTTTTAAACATTTAACCTTTTAAAGGTTTCGACTTTTTTTGAAAAATGCAACCAAAACTTCGACCTTTTGACAGTTCTAACTTTTTTTCGAAAATTTGATTTTTGAAAATGCGATTTTTCAACATTTTTACTTTTTACAAAAAATTCAACCTTTTTTTCAACCTTCAAGTGGTTGAAGGTTTTTCTTTTTTGAAATTTTTAAGAAAAAGCCAAAAATTTTAAAAAAAAAGTGAAAGTTTTGAAATGCGACATTTTCTAAAGAAAGTCAAAATTTTCAAAAATAATCGAAATTTTTAAAAAAGGTCCAACTTAAAAGAAAGTTGAAATTTGGAGAAAAAACTGAAATCTTGATTGGTATGTTGAAAAAATCGGTAACTTCACGTAAGTAGAAGTTTTCAAAAATGATAGAATTTTTCAAAAAAGTCCAAACTTTTTAACACTCAAAGATTCAAAAGAAAAAGTCGAATTTTATAAAAATTGGAAATTTTGAAAAATCGCATTTTGCAAAAGTCGAAGTTTCGAACGAAAAAATTAAAACTGTCAAAAGATCGATTTGGTTGCATTTTTCAAAAAAGTCGAAACTCTTAAAAAGTTAATTAAATCAAAATGTTCAAAAAAAAAGGGCGAAATGTTCAAAAACTTAATGTTTTCAAAAGTCGAGAGTTGAAAAAAACCAACATTTTGAAAAAAGTACAAATTTTGGAAGGGTTAAAATTGTTCGATTAACTGAAATTTTTGAGAAAGAGTTAACATTTTAAAAACTGGGAAATTTGAAATAAATGGGAATTTTATAATGCCAACATTTTCAAAATAAGTAGAAATCTTTGGTTAGACATTAAAAAAAATCGAAATTTTCAAAAAGAGTCGAACGTTTCAAAAAGTCGAAATATACAAGTGGTCGAAATTTCGGAAAAAAATGAACAATTTGAGAAAAAGTCTAAATAAAAAAAATCAATTTTTACGGAAAAAAGTTCAAATTTTGTAAAACATGTTTTCAAAATAATCAAAATTAAAAAAAAGATTTTTTAAAAAAAGTTGAAATTATCAAAAAGAAATCTGTTTTCTTTGTTGAAATTTAAAACAAAGTTTGATTAACAACAAAAAATCATAATATTCAAAAAAAGTTAAAGATTGAAAAACGACTTCAATGGACTTAAAAAAAAGGAAAACTTGTAAAAAGCTGAAATTCTCGATAGAAGTCGTAATTTTTATGCTCCTGATGTCGTCAAAGTAAGAATTAAGATTTGAACATTTATTGTTAATGTTCAAACCTATTGATCTGTGCATTAGAATCTCAGCTAATTGGTTTAACTTAACAAATAAGACAGTTGCACACCCATTTTTTTAAACGATTAGACTTCCCCTTGCTTTTTAAGAATTGCGGAATCTTCTTTTTCTTTTATTTAGGTCTAAACTTGTTTTTCTTCACGAATTTCATGGTGTTTCTGTTGAGGTAGATACCCAGCTTTCTATAAATCTTTTTTTTGGCCTTCCTGGATCTCTCTTTCCTACTGGTTTTGAAAAACTAAAATAATAATGTGTGTGTCTTGCACTACACTATATTTATATTAGTCTATTACAGAATCAAATAATAAACAAGTTTTTTGTTATGCTTACTACCTGCACTGAAAGAAATTTTAATTAAGTTAATTGTAAGCTGCAATATAAATTGAAATAGTTAAGATAATTGGCTGGTAAGATATTTATAATGTGGACACACAGTCATACTATAGTTATGTTGTATGAATTAAGCTTAGGTCAACTTATAGTAAAAAAGGTCTAGCAGGATAAGTATGGCGATGTGGCCCCCAAATAGGAACCTATAGTAATATTTTTGGAAAGTTATCACTTCCACAAATGAACAAAATTTATGTGTATTTGAGCTGGATATTTCAAGGTCACTAGGAGATATTAAAAAAAAATCAATTAAATGTTTTATATCTTTTGAACTAAGTAAATTAGAAAGATAAAATTAACGGCATGTTATAGCTAATATTTTGAAGTATATTATATATTTTTTTCACATTTTTTTATCATCTTTAGCCACCTCAAAAACTAATAAAAGAAAATTTATTTTTTTTAAATAGTTTTCTTCGTGATACAATCATAAAATTAATATATGTTATGGTACTCATCAAGTACTATAACATATAGAAATTTAACCAAATAAAAATTGGTGCAACACTTTCAAAAAAAATTAAGTTGAAGTTTTTACCCTGCAGAATATAACAAATTTTTGTTATTTTTGAAATAAAGTTGTTTTTTTTTTGTGCAATTCGTATTTTGACATAGTATGATAAAAGTCAAATATAATTCGGAAGGCATAGTACTTTTTATATTTTATTATTTTTGTTAACGTGAAAATTTTACAAATTTTGATTTTTTTTATTTGTTCTTACTTTTTCTATCGATTTTTGACAAGGAGGAGGAGTTCGAGACGCCTGTCGAATGCTTACAAGTAACTAGGCCTATTAGGCGTACATGTACGTAACTGTGCGATCGAGACTTAGAGATATCGAATATTCTAGTATGCGTAAAATACCAATCACTCTGCTGCGATCCAAGGTCGCAGAAATATTAAATAAATTTAATAAACATAAACAGAGAAATATCTGCACTTATAATTACTCAAACCTAGAGAAATGTATCAAATAAACAGGAGATATCGAATATTCTAGTATGCGTAAAATACCAATCAGTCTGAATTAACCGATTGTAAATATATCGCTTACACAAATAAGTTGCTCAGTTATTCTGTTAAATAAAAGTGCTAAAAGTCTACAGTGTTTAATTGTACGAGCCGGTAACATAACAATATCACTCTGTTTTTTAAAATGGTTATTCAAATCCTCTGATACTGTAGGCTAAGTGTAAGACTAGAGCTTCTAGGAACTATGATTTCACTTCTGCATACAGATAATAGTTTGCATTTTTGTAACTCAGCTGTGGAAAAACATAGTGGGGCTAGGATTCTGGCATTGGATATCTCAAAAGCTTTCGACAGAGTCTGGCGCACCGATCCCTTCTCGCCAAATTAACATCTTATGGTCTTCCTCCTGGACTCTGTCATTTGGTATCTAATTTTCTCGCTGACAGATCTCTTCAGGTCGTCGTCGATGGCATCTCGTCCGAGACATTTGCGATTGGGGTGCCTCAGGGGTCTGTTCTGTCTCCTACTCTATTTCTGTTACACATAAACGATCTCTTAGCTTCAACTTCCAATCCTATATACAGCTACGCATATTATAGTAACCTTGTGTCATCTTTTTTTTCCAACAAACCATTATGTATCGTTGCTTCAGATCGACTAAGGGAACAGCAGATGCAGACGATTAATCGGGATCTCGAGATTATTCTGAAATGGGGTAAGAACAATTTGGTCGACTTCAACGCTTCAAAAACTCAGGCCGCGATTTTCTCTAAGAAAACATCAAGGGATAATGCAACAAACATACTAATGGAAGGTAAAATCCTTCCGATGGGATCTAATCTATCTATCCTAGGAGTGAATGCGAGCACTAACTTCTCTTGGGACGATCACATGCGCGCCATTGCCAAGTCTGCCTCTCAGAAGCTAGGCTTTCTTTTTAGAGCTAAAAAGTACTTCACCTCTCATCAGCTGTTAACACTGTACAAAGCTCAAATTAGGGCAACACTAGCCAATACAGTTCTCATGTTTGGAGTTTAGCCCCAAAACACACTCTAGCTCTCTTGGATTCAATTCAAAGAAGAGCGATTCGCCTAATTGATGACGAGAGTCTGACCGGTTCTCTCGAAACACTAGAGCACAAGCGTACGGTTGGTTACTTGTCTCTTTTCTACAAGTACTATCATGGAAGTAAATTTTAAATAAATTTTCCTTTATTAATCTGTTGAAGTGTACTCTTGATAGATATGGAGGGTGGAGCGGCCAGTAACTTGATTTACATCTAACAAAAGGGTGACATTTTCCCGCACGAAAATGTAAATGCTTTTATGTGGGAGAGTACAGCCCTTGGTGTCAAAATGTCTGTCCTGATATGAAAGGGTTATAAATGTTGCATAGTTGCATACTAATAGGATTGATCCCCCAAGGGCAAGATTCCTGAGGCGTACTAGACAGTCGGAGACAGCGAATTCCTGTGCACTCCAGCTTGACACAATAAGGACTTCTGTCTACGGAGACTCTTTTTTCTATAGAACTTCCAAGTTATGGAACTTGTTACCAAAAGGAATTTTCCCCCAAAATTACAACCTATCCTTGTTTAAGAAGGCAGTTCATTGCCATCTATTCTTGTTTTCGCATGCTACTCGCAGTGCTTTGAAAACATAAAGTGCGAGTGAATTAAACTTTAAAAAAAAATTAAGCTTCTCACTTTATTATGTATCTGTAGTGCTAGATTTCACGTTCGATGGCGTTAAAGTAGCAGCATTCTGTTATAGTAGATTTTATTAGCCCAACATTGTTAAAAATAATAATGCCTTTCATTAAAAGTTGAAACGATAAAAGTTTTAGTAAAGAAATCTACTATGTAATTAACTCAAGTGCTTTATGTAATAATAATTTGTGTTCATTAAATTTTAATTAATCATAAATTTTATGAAAATTGGTAAACGAAATGCATATTGCGATTAAATTGAACATATCAATCAATGAATTTTATTCCATAAACAAACTAAATTGTAATTAAGTATCAGTACACGTTCATAATTTTTCGTAATTTGCAAATAATTTTTAAGCAAGACAAGCTTTTTCAGTTAATTAATGATATTATTAAACAACATATTGGGCGGCAATTTGCAAATAACAAAACAGGATAAAGACGTATTAAAAATTTTAAAATTCATTTATTAATCAAATTTTTTTTTTGGTGGAACGGACTGGTTCCTGGTTATCTTCAAAAATTGAAATACAAATCTTGTCCCCTGAAACCAAGAAAGATTAAAAGACACAACAGAGGTTGCTTTAACGCGTTTCGATAGCCAGACTATCATCTTCAGAGAGATACTAACGAGTTAGTATCTTTCTAATTCAGAGAGATACTAACGAGTTAGTATCTCTCTGAAGATGATAGCTTGGCTATTATCGAAACGCGTTAGTGCAATCTCTGTTGTGTTTTTTAATCTTTCTTGATTTCAGGGGACAAGATTTGTATTTCAATTTTTTTTACGATAAAGAGATATTAAAAATTTTAACATTAATTTATTTTATCAAGAGTTAATAAAGTTTTCCAAATTCAAGTTTTTGTAATTTTACTCGTACAGGGGGGAGTGAAGTGAGGTGCGTTGAGCAATTGTGTTCACATTTCACGAAATGTTTGTTAGTATTAAAAATAAAATTTAAATTTAACAAAATTTTGACTTTTGTCATAATTAATTTTTTTGTGGTGTCTGCCTTTTAGTTGAAATTCGATTTTTTTTACAAAATATTACCTTTTATGTGCGGTCTTCTTCTGGAAATTTGAAAATTTTTTTTAAACGGTCCTTTATTCTGAAAATCCATTTTTCTAAAATTCTGTTTGTTTAATTGCTCGAATTTTCGATCCTCAAAATTTATCTTCAAACTTGAAAATTTGATTTTTTCCAACATTTGAATTTTTCTCAAGAGTTTCCATTGAAAATGTACCTTTTTTTGCTTAAAATGTGTCATTTTAGCTTAAAATTTCAATCTCTCTTATCAAAATGTTTTTTTCGTTAAATTTACACTTTCCTTTCAAAATTCCTTCTCCAAAAATTCAGCCTTTTCTAAAAATCGATTTTTTTTTAAATCGAAGTTTTAAAAATTTTTGAAAACGATTCGTTGCTGAAAATTTGACTTTTCACCAAAATGTTTTCAAGGTCAACCTTTTATTTTCCGCAAGATGCTCTCCCTTCCTCGAAAGTTTTTTTGCTCCAAAGCAGATTTCCTCTATAAAATGTGACTTGTTTTAAGATCGTATTTTCCTGGAAATTTAGAATTTTTTCTTTTTAAGACCCTCTAACTTAAAAATAAAGCAATTCCGGACATTTATTGATATAAAGTTTTTTTCTTAAAATCGCTCGAAGATTATTCTCCTTAAGTATGAGAACAGAGAGTATCTCTCTGAAGATGATAGCTTGGCTGTCGAAGCGCGTTAGAGCAACCTCTGTTGTGTTTTTTAATCTTTCTTGGTTTCAGAGGACAAATTTTGCATTTAGATTTTTGAAGATAACCAAGGACCAGTCCGTTTCACAAAAAAAAAATGAGCACCTTGTTTTGAAACATGCGGATTATTATTATTATTATTAATAAAGATCACAATTTTTTAATAGGTAAACTTTATTACAAATACTATTCCCTAAACATTTCATATATTTTTATTTTATTTCACTCACTATAACTAAAATACGACGTCAAAACCCCTTAACACTTCACTAAGAGGTTTTTTATAAATTCGTCCTTAATTTAAAAATTTCCCATTTTTCGCAAAATTCGATTTTCTTTTTAAAATGGTCTTTTGTTCAAAATTTCCATCCTCAAAGTTCGTCCCTATTTGACAATTTCCACTTTTCCCAAATTTGAATTTTATTCCAAAATTCAAGTTTTCATTGAAAAATTCGACTTTGTTTAATACTTCGAAGATGTTGAAAATTACATGCAATAAATAAAGAGAGTTCCAATTTTATATAAACGACAAATTTCAAATCGATGGTAAAATTCATTTTTAAGTTTCGTCAAATGTCTTTGTGTATTTCTCTGATTTGAGGAATTTGGCCAGAAAAATTTTGTTTCACTTTTCTTGAATTTATTTCATAATTTTGGTGGAACGGACTGGTCCTTGGTGATCCTCAAAAATTGAAATACAAATCTTGTCCCCTGAAACCAAGAAAGATTAAACAACACAACAAAGGTTGCTCTAACGCAATACTGAAGATGATAGCTTGGTTGTCGAAAAGCGTTAGAGCAACCTTTGTTGTTTTTTAATCTTTATTGGTTTCAGGGAACAAGATTTGTATTTCAATTTTTGAATTTATTCCGGTTAAAGTAACCACATACGTGATTCAAATAATATGTCTTGTACTCAACAAATTAGGGATATGTACAATAGTAAAAATAGGGTTAACTGGTCTTAAATTAAGTTAGCTAAAGGGAATTACTTGAGACAAAGACTCAGAAAGCAACAAAAGCCCAAAATAAACAATAAACCTGCAACAATGGCGTTTGAGTGGCGAAATGTGAAAAGTAAATACATATTCAGGGAGTTTTAGAAAGAAACGACTGTGAGGTTGTGGCCAGCAAACTAAATAACGAAGGCTCGTTTACTAGAAGTGTAAAGCTTTGAACGGTAATGCGGCCTAATGTAAGCGAGTAGTTGTGTTTACTAATAAAACACATCGGTAATTAAGCGTTGCTAATTTGGTAATAAGCATCTGCAAACACAGAATTCAATTAACGTCCGCCTCAGTGTTCGTATACAGCAAGGTTTGCCAAAGTCAAACCGAGAACACCAACTCTCAGTGGCGGCCTAGCCCGATCCCAATTATTTTGGATAAAAATGTCTAGTTCAAAAGTCGAAAATTTAATCGTAAGCTAGTTTCGTTTTACCAACGAAAAGTTAGAGAAAAATGAGTATGATACAAATATATCGAGTAGTGGTGAGGGAAATCAGTATGCATATAAACCTATAACGATAATAAATAAAAATTTATAAATGCCATTCTGTTCTTACAGCCATTTTCGCCTATTTTATTTGTCATTTAAGGCGCGCCAAAACTTAATATTTTTATTGCCATAACTGCCGTGCTCTAGTGATCAGCATCTCTGTCGAGCTACGAAGTCGGGTTAAGAGAATTTGTTGCGAATCAGGGGCGCTCTATTAGGGGGAGTTATGGAGTTCTTCACTTTGGAAAAGTCGAACAACTTTTTTTTCGACTTTCTGCCTTTATTGGACGGTCTGAATATGTGCTTGAAATTTAACTAAGTGAGACACTCTGGATAAAAAAGTTGAGGTTAGTTTAAGCTATGTAAGGAATTTATAAAACCTTTTTTATCAAAAAAAGGCTTTAACAAGTCAAACGTCAATAAAATTGAAAACAAAATCAAATCAAATGATGTCAGTCATTTTTATTTGTAAAAAAAAAATCTTTTTCACAGTTTTTCACAGTATAAGTTCTTTTTTGAATCGTCTTTAGGAAAGAATATTGTATATACAAGACTATACGAAACGATTAGAAACGCATAGTAATTGTTTTCTTGTAATTCATTTAATTAGCCTGAATACAAGTGGGGAATGAGTTAATATAATACGGAAAATATGTTCACAGTATATCAATTTGAATACTTTACGTGGCAGTAGCAACGCGCTGTAAATAAAAATTAATTAACACAAAGTTATTTAGACTTTTGCTTTAATTGAAACATAACATTTACATACGGGTTGCGCCCGTTTCCAAGAACAATTGCAGATAATTTTAATTAAATTGACACATACAAATGACAATTAAACGAAACGTTTTCCATTATAACTTGAATAAAATATTGCAAGGATTAATTAACGTCTCTGATTACTTAACTATCCTATGCATAATAAAATACCACATCCCAGTTAACTCTCATTACCATACGAATCAATTGGAGACTTGACGCCCACTATACCATATTAATTCCAATACATTCTCCGCTTAATTAAATTGCTTGCTTTCGAATCTGCAGACAAACGCCTATCTACCTAGGAAGCTGCTGGATGCTATCAGATATAACTACTCGATCGGCGAATAAATCCTCGTCCTTTGGCAAGCCTCATAAACATTAAGCTAAAAAGGGAACTTTTGGAAAAATCGGTTTCTTATTTGTCAGGTAGTACTTTAAAATATTTCGCAAAGTGTGGTACGTGTATCCCCAGGTGAGAGTTTGGTGGAGGTGCGTTGCAGCTGAAGGCTTCCCATAACGTTGAAAATAAATTGTTTGGATAAACGTAACAAAATTAATTTATCAGCTTGCCCAAGTTTAAAGAGTTCGTGCAGATTGTAGAATGATGTTTTTTGCTCAAATTCGTCCATATGTTCAGCAGACTAACAGATGGACACCTTCCCATTTATATCGAATGTAACAGGATCATGGTACACTCCCTATTTTTTCTTTGTTGAAATTTAAAACAAAGTTTGATTAACAACAAAAATTCACAATATTCAAAAAAAGTTGAAGGTTGAAAAACTACTTCAATGAGATTTTTTTAAAAAAAAAGGAAAGTTGTAAAAAGTTGAAATTCTCGATAAAAGTCGTAATTTTCCTGCTCCTGATATCGTTAAAGTAAAAATTGAGATTTTGCCAAAAATATCAATTAATTATGTGGCAATGTTCTTCTTTACAGAGCAACTGATCGAATTTCGACCACAAGCCATGCTAGTATTCAATATTTCCTTACATTCCTTAGAATTTTAACTATTGAACAAAAGAATTCTGGAATATTTTTAATAATGGACTTAAAAGGTCGCATTTCTTCAACTTGTCATAATATTGTCATTTATATTAGGATCGTTTTTAATTTCAAAAAATCTTTAAGAGGTGAATTAAGCTTCTCGCCAGGATATTGCGGGTATAAATCACCTAAGCTGTCACTTCTTCACTTGTTTTAATATCAATAAGCTACATTATGCCTCGAGTTTCTTCTGTTAATTGGTTTCTGTGCTTAAATAATTAAATATTGATTTCTCCCGTTTAATTTATTGCAGCCGATAAATCGACAGTCTTAATTAACAATTCAATTCAATCACATAAAAGGACAGATCCAATTTCACTCAACTAAGAGGAAAATTATATGAATCGTAGCCACTAGTCTCTGGTAGCCACGGTCAGTGTGATTTTACATTGTCAAGCTTCAGTCATAAAATAATTTTTCCGATCTAGTACGGAATACCCAATTAATTCACAATTATGTCGTTCTTAAAGTAAGGTGGCCGTCACAATTTTAATTATTCCAGCAAAACATTTTAATTCAAGCTTTTATAGACTTCTTTCTACTAGAGCAAATGTTAGTGTTTCATAAATTAACTCATTTCATGTAAAATGCAAATTCTCGTGCAATTACAGGCCAAATGCGCCTTTCTGTTTTGTAACGAATTTTGTTATTTGTTCTTTTTTGCAAGCTTAATCCAATTAAAAGCTAATAGAAAGCATATTCATAACGATTTTAATTTTAACAAAGAACCTTTTCTGAGTATATCTGCATTTAAACAACTTAGATACGCCAGCATGTACGATTAAAATACATATACGAGCCCAAAATTCATTAAAATTTCATAACTTTGGCAGCTCTTGAACTATTCACTAGCAATTTATTTACAAAAATGTTACCTCACTAGCTAATACAAGGGCCTTCGTTTACGCAAAAGAAATTCTTCTTGGGTCACCTTTGGGACCCTTTTTTTTAAGAATTAGATTTCTATTGTGTAGCAGACAGTAGATATCGAGAGCAGAGGTGAATGAATAGAGTTGAGAGTAGTGGTGGCGATGGCTCCGTGGTTAGAGGAGCCTGGCCTGTAACGAGACGGTCCTGGGTTCGACTCCCAGTCCCTGATCACGATTTTTAACTCTATTACAGTTTCAGAAGTGGGATTAGCGATCCACCTGACAGCATAGCATTTATATTTACGTATTTGTTTATTACTATATTATTATTATGTTTACCGAGGTGTTAGATTATGGTCGACAGTCGAGGAGGGCGGATACCAAAAGGGTACGTTCTGTGAAATGAATGAGTAGAGTTGAAGAGTAGTAGAGAGAGTAAAGAGAGTGGTAGAGTGGCGATAGCTTCGTGATTAGAGGAGCCTGGCGTGTAACGTGACGCTGATCGCTGATCACATATTTTCAACTCTACTACAATTAAAAAGTTCGCCTTATTTTGAAAATTTCGCCTCATTCTGAAAATTTCCACTTATTTTGAAAATGTTCACTTATTTTAAAAATTTGGACATTTAAAACAACCACTTTTTTAAAAATTGAAATACAGAACTTGTCGCCTGAAATCTAGAAAGATTAAAAAATACAACAAACGTTGTTCTAACGTGTTTCGACAGCCAAGCTGTCATCTTCAGAGAGATACTCTCCTGTTTGTTGTGTTTTTTAATCTTTATTGGTTTCAGGGGACAAGTTCTATATTTCAATTTTTGAAGATAACCAAGCACCAGTCCGTTCCACCTGAACTAAAGCTGCCCTCGAGTGTAAACAATTTTGATAATTGAACGATACAAAAATTACAGAAGAACCCTTTGAGTAAAATGTTAAGTGGGCTCGACAAAAGTAATAACCTTATTACTCCAACTTTAAAAAGATCCCTCAAATCAGTACCTCTCTGAAGATGACAGCTTGGCTGTTGAAACGCGTTAGAGCAACCTTTGTTGTGTGTTTTTAATCTTTCTTGGTTTCAGGGACAAGTTCTGTATTTCAATTTTTGAAGATAACCAAGGACCAGTCCGTTCCACCAAACCACTTTTTTCAAAATGTCTACCTTTTCTCGATCGACTCTGAATTTGAACTTTTCTCGATCGACACTCTGAATTTGAACTTTTCTCGATCGACACTCTGAATTTGAACTTTTCCCGAAACTTTGACTCAATTTTTAAAAAGTCGACTTTTTTCGAAATTTTAACTTCTATCTTCTTTATAATTCTGGCTTTTTTTGTATCTATTTTGGTTATTTGAAAGATTTTCACTTTTTGGTCATGTTTGTCTTTATTTAAATTTTCTTTTTGGAGTTTTGAACTTTTTTGAAAATTTCACTTTCAACTTTTCAGATTTTTTTTTGATTATTTTTATTTTGTTTCAGTTTTTAATTTTTTATGGAAATTTCAACCTTTTTTCAAACTTTGACCTCACTTTTGAAAATTTTACTTTTATTCTCAAAAGTCCCATCTTATTATTGAAAATGTAACTTTTTTTTAAAAATGACTCGAAATTTTAACATCTGGCTGTTTTTAAATCCGTTTGTTTAAAACATTGCTTTTTGAAAATTTCAATTTTTTTGAAAATTCGAATTATTTGAAAATTCCAATTTTTGGAAGCATTGGAAATGTTTGATTTTTAAAAATTCAACTTACCTTCAAAATTGGGGCTGTTGCTCAAAATTTTGATTTTCCGGAAAAGAAGAATTTTTTTAAAAATTTAAATTTTTTGAAAATTTGAATTTTTTGAAAATTCCCATTTTTGGACACATTGAAAATGTTTGATTTTTAAAAATTTGATTTATTTTCAAAATTGTGGCTTTTCCTCAAAATTTTGATTTTCCGCGAATGAGGAATTGTTTGAAAATGTTTGCTTTTCAATTTTTATTGAAAAGTCTGACTTTCTTGAACATTTCGACTTTTTTTAACATTTCAACTTGATATTTCGAATTTCAAATTTTCCATTTTTTTATTTTCTTTTTTTTTCCAAATTTTAACGTATTGTTGCGGGCTTATCGGTTCGAATTGATTACACTTATCGGATAAGACCCACTTTATTACTGAACTCAACTTGGATTACCACAATTGACAATTAACTCACTTATTATTGACTTCTACTGGCTCGCTAATTACACTGACTCTTAACTAACTGACTCGAGGGAAAGCTGACCGCCTTTTTATAGTTTTGGCCCCCGGCTTCTAGAACTTTTCGGCAGATAAGGCTTATCGTTTGCCGAAATTTCTGGAACGCTTATCTGCCATTTGTTTCGTTATCGCGGCCGCTTTCCCTTATCAGATCCTTCTAGAAACTTTTTTTATTTACTAAATTCTACAATTCTATTCTAAATCCGATTTTATCTATTTACATTGCGTTACAGTATTTTATTAATTTCTCTCTTACAGTTTCGTCTTTCTTTAAGATTTTGATTTATTTTTGAAGTTTGAATATTTTGACACAAACTTTCAATCTTTCTCAGAATTTTGACTTTTTTTCAAAAAAATTTTTATAGTATATAAATTTAATTACGTTAAAATGTTGTTTTCTTTGGAAACCTCTTCCTCTTTTTTGAAAACTTCGATCTTTGTTCAAACTTTATATTATTTCTCGAAACTTTTTTTTTAACTTCGTTTGAATATTCAGATTTTTTTTCAAAAACTTATTTATCTCAAAGCTTCAACTTTTACGTAATAAATTAAACTTTTATTTAAAAAATTCCACATTTGTTTTTTTTAATTTTCACTTTTTGAAATATTAGATATTTTTAAAATTTCGACTTTTTTGAATTATTTGAACTTTGTTCAGAATCTTCACTTTTTTCTAAAAATTTCCACCTTTTGTTATCAAAATTTCAACTTCTTTTAGCAGTTATGGCTTTTTCTAAAATTTAAACTTGTTACAAAATTTCTACCTTTTTTTAAATTTTCGAATTTTTGAAAATCTTGGTCCTTTTTTGAGTTCGAATTTTTTTGAAACTTTGACTTTTTGAAATATTCGTCTGTTCCTGAGAGTTCTAAATTTTTGAAAGAATCTGACTAACATTTTTTAGAAAATTTTCGGTTTTTGTAATATTAGATTTTTCAAAATTTCGACCTTTTTGAATTTTTGATTTTTCTTCTTTGTTTAGAATCTTAATTTTTCTTGAAAATGTCCACCTTTTAAATTCAAAATTTCGACGTTTTCTCGAAGTGATGGCTTTTTGCAGAAATTGAACTTTCTACAAAATTTCTATCTTTTTCAAAATTTCGAATTTTTGAAAATGCTTCTGGAAACTTCGAATTTTTGTAACCTTGACTTTTTGACTATCTCTGAAAATTATAAATCTTTGAAAGAATCTGACTGAATACTTTTTATAAATTATCAGTTTTTAGTATATTAGATTTTTTAAAATTTCGACTTTTACGAATGTTTCGAACTTTATTCAAGAATTTTCACTTTTCGCTAAAAATTTCCAGTATTTATCATCAAAATTTTAATTTCTTCTCGAAGTTATGGCTTTTTCCAGAATTTAAACTGCTAACAAAATTTCTATCTTTTTCAAAATTTCGAATTTTTGAAAATGTTGACCTTTCTTTAAAACTTCGAATTTTTGTAACTGTGACTTATTGAAATATTCGTCTGTTCCTGAGAATTCTAAATTTTTGAAGCAATCTGACCAACATTTTTAAGAAAATGTTCAGATTTTTAAAATATTAGGTTTTTCAAAATTTCGACTCTTTTGAATTTTTCGCACTTTGTTTAGAATCTTCACTTTTTTTGAAAATGTTTTACTTTTAAATTCAAAATTTCGACTTTTTCTCGAAGTGATGGCTTTTTGCAGAAATTGAACTTTCTACAAATTTTCTACCTTTTTCAATATTTCGAAATTTTGAAAATGTTTCTGCAAACTTCGGATTTTTGTAACTTTGACTTTCTGAAATATTCATCTGTTCCTGAAACTTCTAAAGCTTTGAAAGAATCTGACTGAAAATTCTAAATCTAAAGAAAATTTTCCATTTTTAAAATCTTAGTGTTTTCAAAATTTCGACTTTTTTGAATTTTTCAAACTTTGTTTAGAATCTTCACTCGTTTTGAAAATGTCCACCTTTTAAATTTAAAAATTCGACTTTTTCTCGAAGTGATGGCTTTTTGCAGAACCTAACCTAACCTAACCTAACAAAATTTTTACCTTTTTCAAAAATTCGAATTTTTAAAAATGTTTCTGGATACTTGAATTTTGGTAACTTTGACTTTCTGAAATATTCATCTGTTCCTGAAAATTATAAACCTTTGAAAGAATGGGAGTGACATTTTTTAAAACTTTTCAGTTTTTGAAATATTAGATTTTTCAAAACTTCCACTTTTTTAAAATTTTCACACTTTGTTTTAAATCTTCACTTTTTTGAAAATGCCCACCTTTTCAATTCAAAATTTCGATTTTTTCTCGAAATGATGACTTTTTCCAGAATGATTTATTTACAGAATCTTTATCTTTTTCAAAATTTCGAATTTTTGAAAAAGATTTTCGACTTTTTTGAATTTTTCACACTTTGTTTAGAATCTTCACTTTTTTTTGAAAATGTCCAACTTTTAAATTCAAAATTTCAACTTTTTCTCGAAGTGGTGGCTTTTTCCAGAATTTAAACTTTCTACAAAATTTCTATCTTTTTTGAAATTTCGTATTTTTCAAAATGTTTATGGAAACTTCGAGTTTTCGTAACTTTGACTTTTTAAAATATTCGTCTGTTTCTGAAAATTTCAAGTCTTTGAAAGAATCTGACTAAATAATTTTTATAAATTATCAGTTTTTGAAATATTAGACGTTTTAGAATTTCGACTTTTTCGAACTTTGTTCAAGAGAATCTTCACTTTTTCTAAAAATGTCCCCTTTTTTTTAAATTTTCATTTTTTTTCTAAACATTTCCACTTTTCATCATCAAAATTTCGACTTCTTCACGAAGTGATGGCTTCTTCCAGAATTTGAAGTTTTTACAAAATTTCAATCTTTTTCAAAATTTCGAATTTTTGGAAATGTTTCTGGAAACTTCGAATTTTTGTAACTTTGACTTTTTGAAATATTCCTCTCTTCCTAAAAATTCGAAATCTTTCTTTTTTCAAAAGACGAGATACCTTATTTTTCTCAGAAAAAGTTGGCAATCCTAATACAGGGTGAACCAAGACGAGATACCTTATTTTTCTCAGAAAAAGTTGGCAATCCTAATACAGGGTGAACCACTACAGGGATCTCGAAAACTATTAGAGATACAAACCTAAATAGGCAACATCCTGTTGAAAAAACCATTGACTTTGGTCTCGATTTTATTTGGAAAAAAAGTGAAAATCACCTTAGCTGTAATTTTTTATTTAAAGTCCGTCTTTATGATATTTTTTTAAATGTGACAAAGAAATAAAAAGACACAGGTTTAAAGTGAAATAGATACAAAGATGCATTCGCCGTGTTCATAAGGAAAGGGGGATCGCTGAGGTTTGGCTGAAAGGGGATCGAAAGAAAACTGAGCGAACGTAATCAGTTGGTGAAATCTGCGATATTTGATCGTAGTTCTCCGGCTCGCCGCAACGGCGCTATTCCAATAATTGAATCGCTCTCCAATAGCTGTAATGCGCTAATAATACGTCATAATGTGCGATGCTATCGCTTGATGGGATTGCTTTGTTTCGGGGTAAAGCGCAGCTTCTTGGCTCTTAGATAGATTGGGAGAGATGTAATACAATTTAGTCTAGATATGAAGTATAAGGCAAACTACTATATAGATTTTAACTTGTTCACTGCTCCAAAACCTGATCAAATTTATGGAATTCTCTCCCCCTTCAACTTCTATGACGCGTGTCTTGTTTAATTATGAATGGGGTATATTCATATACGGAGCCACTCACTGCGGAAATTTAATTAAAATTGTTCGTTACAATAAGAACCATTACTCATGTGGGGAACAACTCATCTGTTCGGCGCGATGCGATGTGGTAGACGCCTTATTCTACCATTTAACTGTTTAAAAATTTATTTTCATCCATTAAAACCTCTCGCAATTAAACACCTGAGATCGTGTTAAAAAATTAACGGGTCATTGTTATGGTAAATACCTCCAAATTGACTCATTTGTTCTTTCTCACGCCAACTTGTTACGTATGCATCCCAAATTTTGCATTTAATGCAAACTATAACACTGAATTTCGAAACTGTCGGTTACAGTACTTCGAAACTGAATGGGCTTTAGGTAGTTGATAGTGGGGAATCGGTAGTTGATAGTGGGGAATTGGAAGTTGATAGTGGGGAAATGAAAGTTGATGGTGGGGAATTGGAAGTTGATGGTGGGAAATTGAAAGTTGATGGTGGGGAATTCGTAGTTGATAGTGGGGAATTGGAAGTTGATAGTGGGAAATTGGTAGTTGATAGTGGGGAATTGGAAGTTGATGGTGAGGAATTGGAAGTTGATGGTGGGGAATTTGTAGTTGATAGTGGGGAATTGGAAGTTGATAGTGGGAAATTGGTAGTTGATAGTGGGGAATTGGTAGTTTAATTACCTAATGCCTTCAATGTACACCACACTAAAGATGAGTATAATACACTAGACATTTGCTCATGTGGTCCACCACTGGACCACAGACGAATGGTTGGTGAATGCTTTCTTTTATACAAATACTTTCATGGGAGATGCATGTAGGAATGGATAGGTCTGATTCCCTCAAGGGCAGTATTATTAAGGCATACGAGACAATCAAAGACCATTCATGTGTAGTCCACCTTGGCACAGTCCTAATAAAGGTCAAGTTAGGCCAGCACTGGAATACTGTTCTTATGTTTGGAGTTAAGCCCTAAAGCACACTTTGTCTCTTTTGGATTAAATTTAAAGAACGATTCGCCTTTTTGATTATGAGGATTTGACTGATTCTCTCGAATCACTGGACCACAGGCGAATGGTTGCTGAATTATCTCTTTTATACAAGTATGGAAGTAAAAGGAAGGAATTTCTCCCAACGATTGCAACCTATTGGGGGGTATGCATACCATGAAGGCACACATACCATACTGGAACCATACTGAATAACTAACCTATTTACTAAGATTCGTAATTTAATACATAATCTGTGTTACATTAATAAAAATACCTGCACACTAGAAAGCACAGTTTTTTAACTACTGGTTTGCTTAATTGTTGTAATTCGATATAAAATTAATTGATTTCACAATTAATTATTTTTGCAGTTGATTTGCCACGTTGTTTCTTTGGTCAATAATAGCTTTGCGGCTTTGCACGATTTATATCATATAATATGGAATTGATTGAAATTGTGAAATTGGTTTAGGAGTGTTTGAGCAGAAAACAATCGTAAAGAAGATCGGCAGAAGTGCGGTCAAGTCTCAGTAAACAGATCGAAGTGAGCGGTGATTGACAATATCGATAGAACTCACGGTTTCTTTGCCCCCTTCAAACTTATTGAGATAATCATCCTATGTCAACAACTTCCGTTCCGAATTTATTTAAGAAAATCCAACCAAACTAAGAATCCCTTTTTCTCATTTAAATGTTTGCATTAAAATCAAGCAAACATCGAAGTCCTCTTGTTTGCACTAAAAATACACTAGTGCTCTTAAAAGAGTGTAGTTACCTATCACAGAGAAGTGCAACAATTAAAAAGTACTCAGCTAACTAAAGCAGAATAGTTTACACACTCTGGTATTACATAAATTAAATTGCATTGACTTAACTTTCAGATGAAAATACTTTTTAATTTTTAATCATTAGAACAGTGGGTATTTGGTGTTGAATGTAAAATTTTGAGAAGTAGTTAGTCAAATTTTGAGAAAATTTATTTTTAAAAGACAAACCCTTTCTCATTACGACTGGCATTGGGCACCAAGGGCTGCACTCTCTAACTAACGCTATGCAAAATTTCAAATTCCTACGATGCATAGTTTCTAAGAAAAACTTCTTTGTGACAGATCGACGAACGGGTACGAGAATGAAATTATAAGGGTTCCGTTTGTTACTTTTAAGGTACAGAATCCTAAAAAGTAGTTATTATACGTGAAACAATTTTCATTCACTGAACTACTACCGCACTAATAGTACTAAGAGTCACTCGCTTGACGCCTGTGAATGTTTTAGTACTTACTTGTCGGAACATTAGTTAGTATTCGAGTTGGATATACCAAACTGACGAGATCTAACAAGATCGAAACCGGTATTTGGTTCCCAAACTTCGAATCGAATAAATGTTCAAACCTATTGGTCTGTCCATTAGAACCCTAATTATAGTCCATGTGTAAATTTCACCCCTTTACCACTCTAATTATAGCCCAAAAATAGCATCACACTGTGATACTTTTTCGTATACAAGGAGAAAGCACTCAATATGGAGTTATTGCTTAAAATATTGCGCAGTATCCGTCACTGAATAAACCCTCGTATGTGACAACCCTCGCGTATCGTTACACATATGTGACCAGTCAAAAGGGGAGGTTAGCTTGTCAGAATAAATGCGTCCTTAATTGGATTTGTTTATGCGTGTGTCTGGTTTGAATATAATTTCGAGTGGATCGTGATTGAACAAACCTGTTTAGGGGAAATTGTTATTTTTTTTAGTTAGCCACGGCTAAGGCATTCAATTTACTTCTCCATTGTATGTAATCTTTTGATTAAGGGGAGCTTGTGTCGACCGCCGGAGTAAACTTAGCGTGGAGCAAAAGAAAGTTTAACTTCATTTTAATTCGTTCTGAAGATATTCTGTTCAATTTCCTTTACAGCGATAGCCAATTTAAAGGCAAGTGCCCAAATAAATCACAAATTCAACTTTACAAAATTGTTATTTCAGATTCTGATCTTTAAATACATTACGTGCGAAACCATTTCCATTCTTACTTCGTTTTAATAAACATCGATCACTTTTAAACGAAACAGTGTAGCGCAAAATGCAACCTTTTAAACTCGCACTAATTGGTGGAAATAACTGACTTTTTGACCCATATATGTATGTTACTATTACTTTTTTCACATAAAATTTGGCCGAAGGATATAATTCGGACCAAGTTTTTCTCAAATTATTTCATTTATATGAATATTTTCGGAGTTAGCGCAGGTTTATTAAGCGCAACTCGGTAATTGCGGTTGGAATCGAACATGTTAGCGCGTTCCGAGGCAATCTCATAAACTATGTCATCAAACTCATTGCAAATTTGGCCGAAAGATAGAATTCCCACCAAATTTGTCTCAAATTATGTCATTTAGATAAATACTTTCGGAGTTAGCACAGGTTTATTAAACGCAACCCAGTAATTGCGATTGAAATCGAACATGTTAGCGCGTTCCGAGGCAATCTCATAAACTATGTCATCGACTCATTGCAAATTTGGCCGAAGGATAGAATTCAGACCAAATTTCTCTCAAATTATTTCATTCAGATGAATATTTTCGGAGTTAGCACAGGTTTATTACACGCAACCCAGTAATTGCGGTTGGAATCGAACATGTTGGCGCGTTCCGAGGCAATTCAACTCATTGCAAATTTGGTCGAAGGATAGAATTCAGATCAATTTTTTCTTAAATTATTTCATTTAGATGAATACTTTCGGAGTTAGCACAGGTTTATTAAACGCAGCCCAGTAATTACGCTTGGGATCGAACATGTTAGCGCGTTCCGAGGCAGTCCCATAAACTATGTCATCGACTCATTGCAAATTACTTTTTTTTACCTGAGATTTTATCAACAGTCACCAATTCCATAAATATTACGATTGATTGTAGAAAAAAGTGTGTATATCTGAAAATAGACAACTTTTTTATTTTTCAGTTACGACATAAGAAAATGTTGATAAAATTTCAAATTCAAATGACTTACAGGATATACTTCTTCCGGGATTGGACCGTGTCAAAGAACTACTAAAAGTGTTCGACGTTTCGCCCACCATCGTAGGGGGCTTCTTCGGGAACAAAGAAAGAAAAATAAAGAAGAGTTTCGCCTCTGGTATGGTGGACATACTGAATTACCGTGCTCTTCTGTCTAAACTTTCTTATCCTTTGTACCAATTTTCAATTCAGAAGAGTTTCGCCTCTGGTATGGTGGACATACTGAGTTACCGTGCTCTGATGCTTTAAAATTGGCCTTTTATTTTTATTTTTTTTTCCATATTCCCTCATTTCATCTATTTTTCTTTCTTTGTTCCTGAAGAAGCCTCCTACGATGGTGGGCGAAACGTCGAACACTTTTAGTAGTTCTTTGACACGGTCCAATCCCGGAAGAAGTATATCCTGTACTGACTCTGGACGGGGAAGCCTTCGTTATCATATTCAAATGACTTAATTTGGTCTATTGAGTGTTCACTGTAGTAATTCGTAGGGAGCTCTAATTGTGCGAGCCCTATTCGCTCTTGGCTGATTTTTTTAGGTTCAATCTACTCACAAAGGGTATATAACATATAACAAATATAACATATGAACTTTTTACTGTTAAAGAAAATGTTTAAAATGTTGAAATTGGCTTTTTCATTCTGTCGTTTTTTGCATATTCCCTTATATTCCTCTTTTCATTTTTTCTATTCTTTATTCCTGAAGAAGCCCCCTACGATGGTGGGCGAAACGTCGAACACTTTTAGTAGTTCTTTGTCACGGTCCAATCCCGGAAGAAGTATATCCTGTACTGACTCTGGCCGTGGAAGCCTTCGTTATCATATTTAAAATGAGTTTGCAATTCTAAAATATAAGACATTTGATGTAAGGAAGATTTATTAAAATGTTTTTCGAAACAAGTCATACAAATGGAACTCAACTCTGCACATATGCTAGAATAGGACAGGATGAAGCGTCCCCTCCCCCGCCCCCTGGTTCATGCAGGTAACCGAAAATTTATACGTATTCAACTGGAGGACCTTTTCCAAAAATGTCTCTATTTTTCAAAATTCATCCTTTGCTTGAAAAGAATTTTTCGAAATTTCGACTTTTTTTCTCAAATTGCGTATTTCTTTTACAAAATTTGTCTTTTTTTGAAATGTTGCATTTGTTGTTGCATATTTTCTAGAAAGTGCGATCTTTTCTCGAAATTGCAACATATTTTCAAAAAAAGGCGATTTTTTTTAAGTCCGTTTTGTTAATTATCTCTTTTTTCTGAATTTGTTTTTTTAAAAATGATTCCCTTTGAAAATTTCGAATTTTGGACCATTTTTGAGCTTGTGAGAAATATTAGATTCTTATTTTTAATATCGTTTATTGATTTCGACTTTTCCAATTTTTTTCTCGAAATTCGTTTCGAAATTACTGGTTTATTGTCAAAATTCTAATGTACCTTCCAAAATTGGACTTTCTCTTGGAAATTTGGAATATTTTCTAGAAAGTGCGATCTTTTTCTCGAGATTGCAACATATTTTCAAAAAAGGCGATTTTTTTAATCCGTTTTGTTAATTATCTCTTTTTTCTGAATTTCTTTTTTAAAAATGATTTCCAGTAATTTCAAATTTCATCTTATTCTGCAAATATAGACTTTTATCTCAAAGTTTGATATTTTTCCCTTTTTGGACATTTCCATTTAAAATTGTATTTTGTCTGAAGATTTTGACTTTTCGCTTATTTTTCTAAAACTGAATCGAACTTTCAATAGAAATCTAAAAATCTGAGAATAATGTTTTTGGAAAATTGTAAGAAAAAGATTTCTTGGAAATTTTAAGAATATGACAAAATTTAAATTAAGTAAATATTTTGAGAGGAAAATATTTTTAAAAGTAGCAATATTTTTTATCTAAATTCAAGTTGTTCTGGAACTTGCCACTTTTTCCACAAAATTCGACCTTTAAATAGTTCGTCTTTTTTTGAAATTTCCAATTTTTCGAAATTTTGACATTTCTTGAAGAAATGTTTTTTTATAGTTTGGTTCTTTTTCAAAATTCGGAAATTCGATCTCCTCAGTTCGTGTAGTTTTCAAGTGAAAATATATATACTAAGCCGGAGGGTTTTCTTTCTTTGTTCATGAATTTTTCAAAATGATTGTCCTCTCTGCTTGAAGGGGGAGCCCTATCAAATTTATGCATCGCATTCAAACCTGACTAACCGGCAAGAATTGAGTCGAATGAAAGCACTGTTTGCTTTGAAAAAATTGGCCCAACTAACTAAGCATTTTTTCCCCAGATAGCTCAAGTTAGGCCAACACTAGGATACTAGTTTCATGTTTGCGAGTCCCTTTTTTGGATTCAATTCAAAGAGAGAAGAAGAGAAGAGAAGAGAAGAGTAGAGAAGAGTAGAGAAGAGCGGAGAAGAGCGGAGAAGAGCGGAGAAGAGCGGAGAAGAGCGGAGAAGAGCGGAGAAGAGAGGAGAAGAGAGGAGAAGAGAGGAGAAGAGAGGAGAAGAGAGGAGAAGAGAGGAGAAGAGAGGAGAAGAGAGGAGAAGAGAGGAGAAGAGAGGAGAAGAGAGGAGAAGAGAGGAGAAGAGAGGAGAAGAGAGGAGAAGAGAGGAGAAGAGAGGAGAAGAGAGGAGAAGAGAGGAGAAGAGAGGAGAAGAGAGGAGAAGAGAGGAGAAGAGAGGAGAAGAGAGGAGAAGAGAGGAGAAGAGAGGAGAAGAGAGGAGAAGAGAGGAGAAGAGAGGAGAAGAGAGGAGAAGAGAGGAGAAGAGAGGAGAAGAGAGGAGAAGAGAGGAGAAGAGAGGAGAAGAGAGGAGAAGAGAGGAGAAGAGAGGAGAAGAGAGGAGAAGAGAGGAGAAGAGAGGAGAAGAGAAGAGAGGAGAAGAGAGGAGAAGAGAGGAGAAGAGAGAGAAGAGAGGAGAAGAGAGAGAAGAGAGAAGAGAAGAGAAGAGAGAGAAGAGAAGAGAAGAGAGAGAAGAGAGGAGAAGAGAGGAGAAGAGAAGAGAAGAGAGAGAAGAGAAGAGAAGAGAAGAGAAGAGAAGAGAAGAGAAGAGAAGAGAAGAGAAGAGAAGAGAAGAGAAGAGAAGAGAAGAGAAGAGAAGAGAAGAGAAGAGAGAAGAGAAGAGAGAAGAGAGAAGAGAGAAGAGAGAAGAGAAGAGAGAGAAGAGAAGAGAAGAGAAGAGAAGAGAAGAGAAGAGAGAAGAAGAGAAGAGAAGAGAAGAGAGAAGAGAAGAGAGAGAGAAGAGAAGAGAAGAGAAGAGAAGAGAAGAGAAGAGAGAAGAGAGAAGAGAGAAGAGAGAAGAGAGAAGAGAGAAGAGAGAAGAGAGAAGAGAGAAGAGAGAAGAGAGAAGAGAGAAGAGAGAAGAGAGAAGAGAGAAGAGAGAAGAGAGAAGAGAGAAGAGAGAAGAGAGAAGAGAGAAGAGAGAAGAGAGAAGAGAGAAGAGAGAAGAGAGAAGAGAAGAGAGAAGAGAGAAGAGAGAAGAGAGAAGAGAGAAGAGAGAAGAGAGAAGAGAGAAGAGAGAAGAGAGAAGAGAGAAGAGAGAAGAGAGAAGAGAGAAGAGAGAAGAGAGAAGAGAAGAGAAGAGAAGAGAGGAGAAGAGAAGAGAAGAGAAGGGAAGAGAAGAGAAGAGAAGAGAAGAAGGAGAAGGAGGAGAAGGAGAAGGAGAAGTAGAAGGAGAAGGAGAAAAAGAAGGAGAAGGAGAAAAGGAAGGAGAAGGAGAAAGAAAAGGAGAAAGTAAAGGAGAAAGAGAAGGAGAAGAAGAAGGAGAAGAAGAAGGAGAAAGAGATGGAGAAGAGGAAGAGGAAGAAGGGGGAAAAAGAGAAAGAGGAGAAGAAGAAGGAGAAGGAGAAAGAGAAGGAGAAGAGGAAGGAGAAGGAGAAAGAGGAGAAGAAGAAGGAGAAGAAGAAGAAAAAGGAGACGGAGAAAGAAAAGGAGAAAGAGAAGGAGAAGAAGAAGGAGAAGGAGAAGAGGAAGGAGAAGGAGAAGAAGAGGAAGAGGAAGAGGAAGAGGAAGAAGAAGAAGGAGGAGAAGGAGAAGGAGAAGAAGGCGAAGGAGAACGAGAAGGGGAAGGGGAGGAAGGAGAAGGAGGAGGAGGAGAAGGAGGAGAAGAAGGAGAAGTAGAAGGAGAAGCAGAAGGAGAAAGAGAAAGAGAAGGAGAAGGAGAAGGGGAAGGAGAAGGAGAAAGAAAAGGAGGAAGAAAGGGAGAAAGAGAAGGAGAAGAAGAAGGAGAAGGGAAAGAGGAAGGAGAAGGGAAAGGAGAAGAAGAAGGAGAAGGGGAAGAGGAAGGAGAAGAAAAAGGAGAAGAAGAAGGAGAAGGGAAAGAGGAAGGAGAAAGAAAAGGAGAAGAAGGAGAAGGGAAAGGGAAAGGGGAAGAGGAAGGAGAAGGAGAAGAGAAAGGGGAAGAGGAAGGAGAAGGAGAAAGAGAAGGGGAAGAGGAAGGAGAAGGAGAAAGAGGAGAAGGAGAAGAAGAAGCAGAAGCAGAAGAAGGAGAAGGGGAAGAGGAAGGAGAAGGAGAAGGAGAAGGAGAAGGAAAAGGAGAAGTAGAAGGAGAAGGAGAAGGAGGAGAAAAAGAAGAAGAAGACGAAGCAGAGAAGAAGAGCGATTCGCCTAATTGATGAGAGTTTGACCTTTCCTCTCGAAACAGTAGATCACAGGCGGATGGTTGGTGACTTTTCTCTTTTCTGCACAAGTATTTTCATGGGAGATGCTCGCAAAAACCAACAGGATTGATGCCCCCAAGGGCAAGATTTTTTGAAGACAATCGGAGACACCAAATTCTTGTGCGGTCCAGCTTGACACAGTGAGGATTTCTTTCTACGGAGAGTCGTTTTTCTATGGAACTTCCATGCTATGGAATTCGTTGCCTAAAGGAGTTTTCCCCAAAAATTACAACCTATGCTCGTTTAAGGAGTCGGTTCATCATCATCTATCCTTGTTTCCGCATCCTACACCTCTGAAGGCATCCTACTCGCTTTTAGGGCATAATGGGGTTGCCCTTTACGAGTGGATTCAACTTTAAAAACTTTATTATTATTGGTAACGAGTCGTAGTGCTATGGTTAAAACCCCAAACCAATGGAATACACCATTATTGCCTCACTTTGTAATTAAATAATGAAAGAATGCTAATGCACAGACCAATAGGTTTGAACATTTATTAGATTCGAAGCTTGGAAACCAAATACCGGTTTCGATCTTGTTAGATCTCGTCAGTTTGGTATATCCATAATGAAAGAATGATCGAAAAATATCAAAGGGCGGTGTCCCAAAAGCAGTGCGTCAGTTTTTGGCCAGAACCAACATGATCCCGCAGCCTAAAGCACCTCAATTACCTGACCTAGCTCCATGTGATTTTGTCCTATTTCTGCGCTTGAAGAACGACACGAAAAGCGACGATTTATCGTAAAGAGGTCAAGATAAAAGAGGGTAAGAGCTGCAATCACTAAAAAATAATGTCAACAATGCTTCCAACAATGGAATCACCTTTGATTGAATAATTTTTGAAGTACAATTGAAAGTAACTTTGGCAGTTATTTTCTAAAAAAAATGAAAAATGCAGAAGCTTTTTAAAAAAAAATCTTGTTTTTTTGGGTAGTCCTCATATTACATCTCGTAGGTGTACCACGCATTATATATGATTTCGGCAACAAAATACACAATTAATAAAATTGTTATTAAAATTCAGACGTCACTCTCATGGAAAGTTTAATGTTTTTAATTTGACTTAATAGTTCTATTACAAAAAAAAAATAGGGTCATGAAAAACACTTTTATTAATCGATAACAATCGACAAAAATCAGATATGAAATCATATGCAATTTATTATAATTTTTCAATAAAAAAAAATACGTAATGATGCAGTTAATAATATTTGAAACATTCGGTATGTTACCGGGTTTTCCGTTTATATTTTGCCAGATTTAATATCTGTGTTTTATTTTATTAAGAACTGGAGTGTAATCGACTTTAAGAAATCATTTTCCAATATTGTTTTTGTCCCGAACAACTAAGCCATTCAACCGTAAAATTACTTATTTCTAATCAATTTACAAGTCTCCGAAATAAAACAAGTTTGGAGGTATTTGCTTACTTTACGATATAATAAGAAATTGATTATTAAATGTTTCTCAACGGTCTTAAAAAGATAATTCTATTTGTTTCCTGTAAATAATTTGATTAATAAATTATTTCATAAAATAGGTAGAAAGCGTAAGCGTGGAATTAATTAAAAAATGTCACACATAATGGTTAAACAAATTTAGTGTCTGTGTAAATTTTATATTTTGCAACTTATTGTCAACGATTTAAGCCGTGACGTTTTCTTCAACTGAACCAAATCTATTACTATATCTCATATAACAACCCTTTTTATAAATAATATAATTAATTAGTGGCTTGGCTAATAAGTAATTGTCAATTTATTTTTAATTTCATGGATCATGTTTTCAGTTAAATTTGTAAATTTAGCAGAAACCAATTACGGGTAAGTGTTGAAAATTTTTTAATTGCTAAACTACGACCTTGTAAGGTTTAGTTCATTCGTATTTGAGTTATGAAGGAAGTAGAAACGCCATATTTTTATCAAGTATACATTTCTAATGCACAGGCTAATAGGTTTGAACATTTATTAGATTCGAAGTTTGGAAACCAAATACCGGTTTCGATCTTGTTAGATCTCGTCAGTTTGGTATATCCAACTCGAATGCTAACAAATGTTCCGACAAGTAAGTACTAAGTCGGAACATTTGTTAGCATTCGAGTTGGATATACCAAACTGACGAGATCTAACAAGATCGAAACCGGTATTTGGTTTCCAAACTTCGAATCTAATAAATGTTCAAACCTATTGGTCTGTGCATTAGAATCCTTGTCTTCTGGGAACTTTCCTAGAGAGCAACCGCTTCGCTAGGTGGCAGTGTTTCAACCTCTTGGTAGTTCAGCTACCTATGATTCGCCACTATACACGCCGCCTGGAGGGCTGCATGAATTTGTAGTCTAGGTTGCATTCTACTTGCATAAGTATACATTTCGTTAACTAATTTTAAATATTATTTTTTTGATTATTTTGGATCGTTTTTAACACTTGAATTAGCACTATTTGTTACACAGTTTGTAAAATACTTAAATTACTATTTAAGTAAATGAAATTTATTTAGAATATTTAAAATTTCATATCAACTCAAAACATCTTGCCTTGCCTCCCAACTAATGTAAACTTAACAATGTTGCAAAGGCCAATAATTCTATTTCCAGAATATGCATATCACATGTAACTAAATAATTAATAGTGAGTGCAAACTACTTGACATATTCAATTTTATAATTACCTTCATTTTTATTTTTATGCAGCAAACATCTCCTTCGCTATAAAAGTGTTTTTCATAAACTAATTAATTTAATGGAAGATACTTGTTAATATTTTAATTAAAACATGGAAACAATTAGTAGCTTCGTGAAATTCCTTGTGTATTAGCAATGATTAATATTACAAAATGTTATAAAATACTGTTTGTTTACCTTTGACAATTATCCCAACAAGAAGGCGGAATGTGAAAACTTAATTGCTGTCTCATTTTCTGAATATTTTAACTGGAAGCTGCTACTCCTTGAAATCATACTCAAGAATTCTGTACATTTACATTAACTTCACAAAAACAAGTTGTCTTACAAATACTTTTATTGCGTTTTTACTGATTAATATTTCATTTAAAAAAACCCTATCTAAATGCTACATTATCCAATTGAAAGCAGAACGAGTTTTCTCGAATCAAATTATTTTTTTCCACTTTTGGTTATTATTGACTCGTCTTGAATTTGAAAACAATGCATTCAACATTTTGACTTTTAATTTGGGAATTTAGATTTAACCAGACTGAATTTTTGAAAAAAAAAATTATCAAAATTTCGCATTCGAGATTCGATCGTTTTTTATTGATGTTTTGCTTTTTTTAACTTTGGGTTATTTTGAAAATTTCGACCCTTTTAGAATACGAATTTCCAAAAATTTTGACTGGATTCCTAAAGTGTGGGTTTTTAAAGGTTTCTTTCTTAAAGTTTGGATTTTTATCTCAAATTTTGGCTTTTAACATTTTTGGAAATTTTGACTTTTTTATCGAGTCATCTTTTTAGAAATTCTCAAAAATTTGACTATATTTCGTTCAAAAATTTTATATTCTACGCCAAATATACATTTTTTCTCAAAATTTCGTATTTTCTTCGAAATTCGTCTTTCTTCGAAATTCGACTTTCTTCGAAATTCGTCTTTTTTTGGAATTCCGACCAAATTTTTTTTAATTTCGAATTTATTCGGGAAAATCGATTTTTCGGATTTCTATGCAAAAATTCCATTTTTCTTTCCCGAAATTTGTCTCTTTTCTCGGAATTTCGACTATATTTTTTTAATTTAATTTCGACTTTATTCGAAAATATCGACTTTTTGGATTTCTATGCAAATTCCATTTTTCTTTCCCGAAATTTGTGTTTTTTCTCAGAACTTTGACTAGTTCTTAAAATTCATTTTTTGTACCTTTCGACTTAAGTGGAAAAATTCTACTTTTTTTTCTTTAAAATGACCTTCTCTGGAAAATTTCGAATTTTCTTCTATTTCGAATTTTCTTCCATTTCGAAATTCGATCGTTTTTTTGGAGATTTCTCTTTTTTTAACTTTGGGTTTTTCGAAAATTTCGTCCCTTTTAGAATACGAATTTCCAAAAATTTTGACTAGATTCCTAAAGTTTGGCTTTTTTAAAGTTTCTTTCTTAAAGTTTGGATTTTTATCTTAAATTTTGATATTTAACATTTTTGGAAATTTTGAATTTCTATCGAAAGTCATCTTTTTCGAAATTCTCAAAATTTGACTATATTTTCTCAAAAATTTTACATTCAACGCGAAATATCCACTTTTTATCAAAATTTCGTATTTTCTTCGAAATTCGACTTTCTTCGAAATTCGACTTTCTTCGAAATTCGACTTTCTTCGAAATTAGTCTTTTTTCGGAATTTCGACCAAATTTTTTTTAATTTGGAATTTACTCAGTAAAATTGACTTTTCGGATTTCTATGCAAAAATTCCATTTTTCTTTCCCGAAATTTGTCTCTTTTCTCGGAATTTCGACTAGTTTTTAAAATTAATTTTGTGTACATTTCGACTTTATTGGAAAAATTCTACTTTTTTTTCTTTCAATTGACATTCTCTGGAATATTTCGAATTTTCTTCCATTTCGAATTTTCCTCGAAATTCGATCTTTTCGAAGGTTTCGCGAAATTGAATCGTATTTTTTTGAGATTTCGCTTTTTTAATTTTGGGTTTTTTTGAAAATTTCGACCCTTTTAGAATATGAATTTCCAAAAATTTTGACCGGATTCCCAAAGTTTGGTTTTTTAAAGATTCTTTCTTAAAGTTTGGATTTTTATCTCAGATATTGATATTTAACATTTTTGGAAATTTTAACTTTTTATCGAAAGTAATCTTTTTCGAAATTTCGTATTGATTCTTAAAATATTACTTTTTGAAAGAAAGTTTGTCTTAAAATTTGGATGTTAAGCTCTCTGAAGATGATAACTTGGTTGTCGAAACGCGTTAGTTGTGTTTTTAATCTAAGATAATCAAGGACCAGACCGTTCCACCAAAATAATAAAAAGGTTAAATTCTTTCAAATTTCTACGTTGTTTCTTTTTGAAAGAAAAACCAATCACTACAAAACAAAATGTATTCAAAATTATCACTATTTTCAATTTCGATTCTTTCACGAATTTAATTTCGTGCGCAAATTGGATGTTCGAATTTTCAATTAATTTCAAAATGTTGACTTTTCTAGAAATTTAAAGCTCGAAGCGTTTCTTGAGTTTAATTTTAAAACTTCAAGGAAAATACAAAACTTGTAAACAAAAAATCAAAATTTTCGAGCATAAAATTTAAATTTCGAGGTTAAAGTGGAAAAATCCTAGAAAAAAAACTGCAAATTTCTCACTCAAAACTTAGACTTCCTTTTTGGAAAATTTCATTTATTTTATTCTTCATGGGGACTCTTATTTTTCAGACACATTATGTTAAATAAAATTAATAAATATTCATTTATTTTTTACAAAATTTTAATCTTGATTTCTAATTTTTGTCTGATTTTCCCAAATTTTGAATTTAATCTAGAAATGACCTTTAAAAATTGAAATACAAAACTTGTCCCCTGAAACCAAGAAGTATCTCTCTGAAGATGAAAGCTTGGCGATCGAAACGCGTCATCTTCAGAGAAATTCTGTATCTCTGTATCTGTATCTCTGTATCTGCATTTCTGTATCTGTATCTCTATTTCTGTATCTGTATCTGTATATCTGTATCTGTATCTGTATCTCTGTATCTGTATCTCTGTATCTGTTTCTGTATCTCTGTATCTGTATCTCTGTATCTGTGTCTCTGTATCTCTGTATCTGTATCTCTGCATCTTTACCTCTGTATCTGTATCTCTGTATCTGTATCTCTATCTCTGTATCTGTATCTGTATCTCTGTATCTGTATATCTGTATCTGTATCTGTATCTCTGTATCTGTATCTCTGTATCTGTATCTCTGTATCTGTATCTCTGTATCTGTATCTGTATCTCTGTATCTGTATCTCTGTATCTGTATCTCTGTATCTGTATCTCTGTATCTGTATCTCTGTTATCTGTATCTCTGTATCTGTATCTCTGTATCTGTATCTCTGTATCTGTATCTCTGTATCTGTATCTCTGTATCTGTATCTCTGTATCTGTATCTCTGTATCTGTATCTCTGTATCTGTATCTGTATCTCTGTATCTGTATCTCTGTATCTGTATCTCTGTATCTGTATCTCTGTATCTGTATCTCTGTATCTGTATCTCTGTATCTGTATCTCTGTATCGAAATGCGTTAGAGCAACCTCTGTTGTGTTTTTTAATCTTTCTTGGTTTCAAGGGACAAAATTTGTATTTTAATTTTTGAAGATCAGTCCGTTCCACCAAAAATAAATTCATCCATTTTCAGATCTCAAAATAAATTTTCAAGTCAAAAAAAATCTTAATTTTTTTATACAACGACAGGCTTTTACTGGAAATTTTGATATTTTTCTGAAAACGCTTGATTTTAGGATAGTTTTTTACAAATTTTGAATTGTTTCTTCTAATTGAAATACAAATCTTGTCCCCTGAAACCAAAAAAGATTAAAAAACGCAACCGAGGTTGCTCTAACGCGTTTCGATAGCCAAGCTATCATCTTCAGAGAGATACTTTTAATTATTGTTTTCTTCTGGATTTTTTTTTTTGAAAATTATGCTCCTTCAAACGACTTTGGCGTTGAAAAATTTCGAGTTAAATCATTACGAGTTTAAACATGAATTTTAAAAATTTGGACTATTTTATATAAATGAGGAGTAGGGTCTCGATTTTTTTTAAGTTTTTCTCTAAACGTCACTGAACGCTGAACTGCATAAAAAAAGATTACTAATTTTGTCAAAGATATGACAGAGGGTAACAAAAAAAAAACTATGAATTAGTTAAGTTGTCGTTTGCTCAAAACAATTAAGTTTTTTTGGTGGAATGGACTGGTCCTTGGTTATTTTTAAAAATTGAAATACGAATATTGACCTTGGAAACCAAGAAAGATTAAAAAACACAACAGAGGTTAATCTAACGCGTTTCGATAACCAAGCTATCATCTTCAGAGAGATACTCTCTCTTTGTCTCAAAGAGATACTCTCTCTTTGTCTCAAAGAGATACTCTCTCTTTGTCTCAAAAAGATACTCTCTCTTTGTCTCAAAGAGATACTCTCTCTTCGTCTCAAAGAGATACTCTCTCTTTGTCTCAAAGGGGTACTCTCTCTTTGTCCCAAAGAGATACTCTCTCTTTGTCTCAAAGAGATACTCTCTGTCTCAAAGAGGTACTCTCTCTTTGTCCCAAAGAGATACTCTCTCTCTCTTTGTCTCAAAGAGATACTCTCTGTCTCAAAGAGGTACTCTCTCTTTGTCCCAAAGAGATACTCTCTCTCTCTTTGTCTCAAAGAGATACTCTCTCTTTGTCTCAAAGAGATACTCTCTCTTTGTCTCAAAGAGATACTCTCTCTTTGTCTCAATACTCTCTGAAGATGATAGCTTGGATATTTCACCATTTACATCCAATGTGCCACTTTATAAAACATTTATTTTGTCGATTACGTCAAAGAAATGTGAAGTAAATATTTTTTTTTTAATTTTTAAATGCAGATACTTCTGCACAATACCTTGTATCATATTTGGTATTTTCAACTAACCTTTGATAAAAGACTTCCTTCAAAATGATCACTAGAGATAAGAGATGCTATTGACATTGTGTATATTTGTTATTTTTACGATAAAGAGAAAGAGGAAACACCCACAAATATGTAGTTCCGTTTCTTGTTCGATGATACATAAAGCATCTACTTGAACAATAAACCGCTTGTTTATGCTAGTTATACTCGGCTATAACAAATTACTTTATTACAATTTCATGAATTGCAATTTGTTTCTTTCGAACACATAATTGTTATGCTATATTAAAACGTTTTTACCAAAGGACATCATAATTTCCGTTGCACATTTTGAATTAATCAACTTAATTAGATACGTTGCATAGTCTCCAGTTGCATAGCAATGAAATGTATATTTATGATTTTATACATCTCTATCCAGCATTTTAAAACGTACCATATGTACGAGGGCAGACCGAAAAGTTTTCGGCGTTAGCTAGTTTGAGTCACCTTATTTACTCGTGAGCTAGTTCGTTAACAGTATTTAAAAGAAAGTTTCAAATTCAAGTGATTGGGTTCATTACATTTTGGCGTTGAGTGATTCAAGGATTCTGGGTAATTCAATAGATTATATGTACATCACTATGAAAGATCGCTACGCTAGAAATCTTGAGCAGAATTCTATGATCCAATTTCTTACAAGAAAAAAAGAATAAAACGCCGAAGATTTTCAAAGTATATGTACGGTTTATAAAGTCAAACGTGCTCAAACGTCCGAGAATCCAAGAATCGATTCCAGGGTGGGGACCCTAGAGTAGAGCGAAGCATATTGGATATGCTCAATACGAGGCAGCGATAGAAAGTTAAACAACTGGCAATTTGCCAAAGTGAAGTAAATTTTGGTGGAACGGACTGGTCCTTGGTCCAAAAATTGAAATACAGAACTTGTCCCCTGAAAACAAGAAAGATTAAAAAACACAACAAGGGTTGATCTAATGCGTTAGAGCAACAAAGGTTGCTCTAACGCATTAGAGCAACAAAGGTTGCTCTAACGCATTAGAGCAACCTTTGTTGTGTTTTTTAATCTTTCTTGGTTTCAGGGGATAGGATTTGTATTTCAAAGTGAAGTAAAGACATGAAACGAAGAACTGAGATATTGAAGAAGAAAACTGTTTGGATTTGGTATTTTTTTATCGGTTAAATTGTTAACGTTGACCGATGTATCGCTTTAAATGAATGGAGGAACTAATTAATTAATTATTCGGCTAATGCTTAGATTAATATTGATGGTATCATAAGAAAAAATTGCAATATTACTCTTAATTGCAGCTCTACTTCAAACATACGGATATTCTGCGATCTCATGTGTTCTTGATTTTATTTATAATATTATTTATTCACGGATTAAACACCACCAAGATAAATTACTCGATAATGCTCCACATTTGTGTGCGTAATTAGTGATTTAATTAAACATAGGTAGGATAATTAAAATAAATAATTTTACTTCAGCTCAAGTTACCATATGTTTCTTACGCAAAATTCAACGAATTGTTGTTTATTAAACCGAGCACTCACTGGGTTTGTATAATATCTAATTACTTCTTCGCTATAATGAAACATGAAAACTAGAGCAATATCTCCTTCCTGTCTTTAATTACAAGCTAAGTAAATTCAGCGCTAATGACAAATGAGTTTTACTCATAAAAATAGCAAAAATCGACTTAACTGAAAAATACGTTGAGTTTCACCAGGATATTTTGGTAACAGTTAGGTTGATACGTAGGTCATTATATCTAACAATTTGACAGTTTTTTTTTAAGTTTAATCCACTCCCAAAGGGTAACCCCATTCTGCTTTCAAAACACTACGAGTAGGATGCGGAACCAAGGATAGATGGCGACGAAGCGCCTTCTTAAACAAGAATAGATTGTAATTTTTGGGGAAATTTCTTTCGGTAACGCGTTCCACAGCTTGGAAGTTCTATAGAAGAAAGAGCCTCCGTAGCCAGAAGTCCTAACTGTGTCCAGCTGAACCGCACAGGAATTTGCTGTCTTCGACTGTCTTGTATGCCTCAAGAATCTTGCCTTTGGGGGGATCAATCCTATTAGTTGCTGCGGGCATCTTCCATGATAGTACTTGCAGACTAGAGACAAGTCACCAACCACAAACCTGTGCTCTAGTGTTTCAAGAAAATCGGTCAAACTCTCGTCATCAATTAGGCGAATCGCTCTTCTTTTCTTCTTTTTCTTCTTCTTCTTCTTCTTCTTCTCTTCCTCTTCTTCTTCCTCCTCCTAATTCTCTTTTACTTCTTCTTCTTCCTCTTCTTCTTCTTCTTCTTCTTCTTCTTCTCTTCCTCCTCCGCCTCATCCTCCTCCTCTTTCTCCTTCTCTTTCTCCTCCTAATTCTCTTCTTCTTCTTCTTCTTCTTCTCTTCCTCTTCTTCTTCCTCCTTCTAATTCTCTTTTACTTCTTCTTCTTCTTCTTCTTCTTCTTCTCTTCCTCTTCCTCCTCCGCCTCATCCTCCTCCTCTTTCTCCTCCTCTTTCTCCTTCTCTTTCTCCTCCTAATTCTCTTCTTCTTCTTCTTCTTCTTCTTCTTCTCCTTCCCTTTCTCTACTTCTTCTTCTTCTTCTTTTTCCTCCTCTTCCTCCTCCTCCTCCGCCTTATCCTCCTCCTCTTTCTCCTCCTCTTTCTCCTCCTAATTCTCTTCTTCTTCTTCTTCTTCTTCTTCTTCTTCTTCTTCTTCTTCTTCTCTTCTTCTTCTTCTCTTCTTCTTCTTCTTCTTCTTCTTCTTCTTCTTCTTCTTCTTCTTCTCTTCTTCTCTTCTTCTCTTCTTCTCTTCTTCTCTTCTTCTCTTCTTCTCTTCTTCTCTTCTTCTCTTCTTCTATTCTTCTCTTCTTCTCTTCTTCTTCTTTTTCTTCTTTTTCTTCTTCTTCTTCCTCTTCCTTCTCCGCCTCATCCTCCTCCTCTTTCTCCTTCTCTTTCTCCTCCTAATTATCTTCTTCTTCTTCTTCTTCTTCTCCTCCTTCTGCTTCTCCTTCTAATTCTCTTCTTCTTCTTATCCTTCTCCTTCTAATTCTCTTCTCCTCCTCCTCCTCCTTCTCCTTCTCCTTCTCCTTCTCCTCCTCCTCCTCCTCCTCCTCATTCTCTTTCTAATTCTCTTCTTCTTCTTCTTTTTCTCTTCTTTTTTTCTCTCTTTGAATTGAATCCAAAAAAGCTAAAGTGTGTTTGGGATTCGCAAACACGAAACTAGTATCCTAGTTTTGGTCTAACTTGAGCTATCTTGGAAAAAATGCTAAGTTTGTTGGGCCAATTTTTTCAAAGCAGAGTGCTTTCATTCGAGTCAATTCTTGGTAGTTGGTCAGATTTAAATCAGATGCACAAATTTGATAGGGCTCCCCCTTCAAGCAGAGAGGACAATCATTTTGAAAAATTTATGAACAAAGAAAGAAAACCCTCCGGCTTGGTGCATACATTTTCACTTATTAACTACACGAACTGGGGAGATCGAATTTCCAGATTAACGTCAAAATTTCGAAAAAGAGCTAAACTTTAAGAAAAAACCATTTCTGGGAACCTCAAGAAATGTCAAAATTTCGAAATATTGGAACTTTCAAAAAAAGAAGAGATTTATAAAGGTCAAATTTTGTGGAAAAGTGGTTCCAGAACAAGTCGAATTTAGATAAAAAAATAACGCAGCTTTTAAAAATATTCCTCTCTCAGAATATTAACTTAATTTAAATTTTGTCATATTCTTAAAATTTTCAAGAAATCTTTTTCTTAAAATTTTCCAAAAATATTATTCTCAGATTTTCAGATTTCTTTTAAAACTTCGATTTAGTTTTAGAAAAATAAACGTTTTGGCAATTGTTGACAATTGTGTAGACAATGTAAACCAAATACAATTTCCAAAACCAAGTTCAGTAAAAAATGTACTTTTGGGATTGGACCGCGTCAAGTAACTACGCAAATAATTTGACGTTCCATACGCCATCGTATGACGCCTCTTCAAGAGCAAGGCAAAAACCCGAATACTGTTCCTCGGTATATCAACCAGACCAGAGGCCAAACTTTTTCGAAATGAAACTAGCATATGGCAGATGCATTCAACATAAAAGAAAACGTTAACTCAGTATGACACTTGTATTGTGTCAACTGGTTTTATCATTGCCGATGACTCAAACTCTTTGGGAATACTCATGTGTCTGAAAAAGTCCCCTTCCTTTAGATCTACTGCCTGAACCAGTCTTAAAGCCACCAGAATGCCTCCTTCTTTTAGATATAAAGGGGGGAAATTCAGCATGATTTCCAGAACTGCAGTTGGACAGATTTTCATTACTCCTGTAATTCCAAGACATGCTAAACGTTGTACTGTAAGTTTATCTTGTGTTGTCTTTTCTTTTGCTTTTGGTCACCATACTAACGAGGCATATGTAACCATTGGTCTGATAATCGTCAGGTATGACCAGTAGATCATTTTGGGGTTCAATCCCCAGGTTTTTCCAAAGATTCTACGGCAGGTCCAGCGTTAGAGCGGAGTAACTCAATATATCAACCATGTCAAAGAACTACTAAAACTTTTAGTAGTTCTTTGACACGGTCCAATCCCAAAGGAAGTATATCCTGTAGTGACTCTGGCCGTGGAAGCCTTCGTTATCATATCAACTATACGGAAACCGTCAGCTAAGACCAGTAGATCATTTTGGTGTTCAGTCCCCAAGTTTTTCCGAAGAGTCTACGGCAGGTCCAGCGTTAGAGCGTAGTAACTCAATATATCAACCATGTCGAAGAACTACTTAAACGAACACTTTTAGAAGTTCTTTGATACGGTCGAATCCCGGAAGAAGTATATCCTGTACTGACTCTGGCCGTCGAAGCCTTCGTTGTTGTATCAACTATACCAAACTTCTGAAACGGAAATCGTACCAAAGGCTAAACAACTAAGGGAGAGGTTCATTCAGTATGTCAGCCATAGGAAAACCTTCAGAAACTCCAGAGCCTTCAGAAACTTCAGTGTCTTCAGAGTCTTCAGAGTCTTCAGACCCTTCTGAAGATCAGCCATAAGAGAACCTTCAGAAACTTCAGACCCTTCTGAAAATTAGCCATAACAGAGCCCAACCCTTCTGAAGAATTTCGTGTTTGCTATGGTTAACACACCGAGTTATCGAGCTATTTTTGCTTAACGATTCTTGTCTTTTGTGCGATGCCACATGCAAAATTCTTAAGAGTTTCGTCGATACTATGGCTGGATACCGAGTTACATGCTCTTTTGCTATCTTGTCTTTTGGGCCATTTTCATTTCGCAAGACATCTTGAGTCGATTAATTTTCCATGTTGATTCTCCATGATTTTAGTCCTCGGAGAATTTAGTGTGTTACTTTTTTAAAGCTCATTCTTAGCAGTTTTTTCCTCTATGGGAGTAGGAAAGTATAAAGTGGGTAATCAAGAAAAAAAGGGTTCTTATATGTAGGGCAGTAAGACACAAAAGAAATGCAAAAGCGTATAGAGCCCTAGGGGGCAAAAAGAGAAGCATTAGAGCAAGATTTCTTAACCTGGGATTCACGTAACCCTATCATGAGAGACGGAGGTCCATACGAAACCTACCTAATAGTACCTAATAGTAATTCTCCTGAAATTTCAAATTTATTTCTACAATTCGATTTCTTTAATCAAAATCTGACTTTTCTCATTCCGAACATTTATCTCCAAATCCGTCATTTCTTGTTTTTCAAAATTTCGTGATTTCCCAAAATTCGACTTTAAAGTCTGACTGGAAAACAAATTTTTACTTCCACCTTTTTCTCAAAATGTCGATCTTTTTCTCAAAATGTCGAACTTTTTCTTGAAATTTCGATTTTACTTTTTGAAAATTCGTTTGGGTTTTTGAAACTTTCGATTTTTATTTTAAAAATCGTCTTTTTCTCGAAATTTCGAAATTTTTCCTCCAAATTCCTTTCTGGTCGAAATTTTAACTTATATCAAAACTTGGTCGAAATTTTGACTTATACGAAAATTTGATCCCTTCAGTTTCTGGACGTCTCAAGTTTTTCAAAAAAAAAAAGAACAAATTCGTCTGTTTTTTTTTTTTCAAACTTTCGTCATTTTCCAAAATTCGACTTGTCTATCAAATCCTCCAAATTTGGTCGATCTTTTGATAAAAAAAGTAAAAATTTTTAGGACAGCGTTTACACGGAAATTTTGGGGAATATTTTTTTGGAAATTTTGAATTTTTTGTAACAAGACAAAATTTGTAGAAAATTCACTTCCAAATTGTTGCTTAAAATTTTGATATTTATCTCAATATTGGAGATTTTCTAACGTCACTGTGGGGACGGGGAAGCTTGTCCTTCACTCGGACTGTTATCGATAAATATTCAGCGAAGAAACGTCAACTTTTTTCCTGAAATGGCTCTCGAAATTCGCCTTTTTTATAAAATTTCAACTAAATTTGACTTCCTCTGGAAAACGAATTTTTACTTAACTTCCACCTTTTTCTCAAAATGTTGATCTTTTTCTTGAAATTTCGATTTTTCTTTTTCAAAATTCGTTTGGGTTTTTGAAACTTTCGATTTTTACTTCGAAAATCGTCTTTTTCTCGAAATTTCGAATTTTTTCCTCCAAATTCCTTTCTGATCGAAATTTTAACTTATATTAAAAGTTCGACAAAATTTGACTTCCTTTGAAAAACGAATTTTTACTAAACTTCCACCTTTTTCTCAAAATGTCGATCTTTTTTTCAAAATGTCGATCTTTTTCTTCAAATTTCGATTTTTCTTTTTCAAAATTCGTTTGGGTTTTTGAAACTTGCGATTTTTATTTCGAAAATCGTCTTTTTCTCGAAATTTCAAATTTTTTCCTCCAAATTCCTTTCTGCTCGAAATTTTAACTCATATCAAAATTTGGTCGAAATTTTGACTTTTATGAAAATTTGATCCTTTTAGTTTCTGGATGTCTTAAGTTTTTCAAAAAAAAATGAACAAATTCGTCTGTTTTTTTTTCAAAATTTCGTCATTTCCCAAAATTTGACTTTAAAGTCTGACTTTTTGCAAATTTCGACTTGTCTATCAAATCCTCCAAATTTAGTCGATCTTTTGATAAAAAAAGTAAAAATTTTTAGGATAGCGTTTACACGGAGATTTTGGGAAATATTTTTTTGGAAATTTTGAATTTTTGTAAGAAGACAAAACTTGTAGAAAATTCACTTCCAAATTGTTGCTCAAAATTTCAACATTTATCTCAATATTGGAGATTTTCTAACGTCACTGTGGGGACGGGGAAGCTTGTCCTTCACTCGGACTGTTATCGATAAATATTCAGCGAAGAAACGTCGACTTTTTTCCTGAAATGGTTCTCGAAAATCGTCTTTTTTATAAAAGTTCGACAAAATTTGACTTCCTCTGGAAAACGAATTTTTACTAAACTTCCACCTTTTTCTCAAAATGTCGATCTTTTTCTTGAAATTTCGATTTTACTTTTTGAAAATTCGTTTGGGCTTTTGAAACTTTAGATTTTTACTTCAAAAATCGTCTTTTTCTCGAAATTTCTAATTTTTCCCTCCAAATTCCTTTCTGATCGAAATTTTAACTTATGTTAAAAGTTCGACAAAATTTGACTTCTTTTAAAAAACGAATTTTTACTAAACTTCCACCTTTTTCTCAAAACGTCGATCTTTTTTTCAAATTGTCGATCTTTTTCTTCAAATTTCGATTTTACTTTTTAAAAATTCGTTTGGGCTTTTGGTACTTTCGATTTTTACTTCTAAAATCGTCTTTTTCTCAAAATTTCGAATTTTTTTCTCCAAATTCCTTTCGGATAGAAATTTTAACTTATATTAAAAGTTAACTTATATTAAATTCTTTTGAAAAACGAATTTTTACTAAACTTCCACCTTTTTCTCAAAATGTCGATCTTTTTTTTTGAGATTTCGATTTTACTTTTTGAACATTCGTTTGAGCTTTTGAAACTTTCGATTTTTACTTCAGAAATCGTCTTTTTCTCGAAATTTCTAATTGTTCCCTCCAAATTCCTTTCTAATCGAAATTTACACTTACATTAAAAGTTCGACAAAATTTGACTTCTTTTAAAAAACGAATTTTTACTAAACTTCCACCTTTTTCTCAAAACGTCGATCTTTTTTTCAAATTGTCGATCTTTTTCTTCAAATTTCGATTTTACTTTTTAAAAATTCGTTTGGGCTTTTGGTACTTTCGATTTTTACTTCTAAAATCGTCTTTTTCTCAAAATTTCGAATTTTTTTCTCCAAATTCCTTTCGGATAGAAATTTTAACTTATATTAAAAGTTAACTTATATTAAATTCTTTTGAAAAACGAATTTTTACTAAACTTCCACCTTTTTCTCAAAATGTCGATCTTTTTTTTTGAGATTTCGATTTTACTTTTTGAACATTCGTTTGAGCTTTTGAAACTTTCGATTTTTACTTCAGAAATCGTCTTTTTCTCGAAATTTCTAATTGTTCCCTCCAAATTCCTTTCTAATCGAAATTTTAACTTATATTAAAAGTTCGACAAAATTTGACTTCTTTTGAAAAACGAACTTTTACTAAACTTCCACCTTTTTCTCAAAACGTCGATCTTTTTTTCAAATTGTCGATCTTTTTCTTCAAATTTCGATTTTACTTTTTGAAAATTCGTTTGGGCTTTTAAAACTTTCGATTTTTACTTCTAAAATCGTCTTTTTCTCGAAATTTCGAATTTTTTTCTCCAAATTCCTTTCGGATAGAAATTTTAACTTATATTAAAAGTTAACTTATATTAAATTCCTTTGAAAAACGAATTTTTACTAAACTTTCACCTTTTTCTCAAAATATCGACCTTTTTTTCAAAATGTCGATCTTTTTCTTCAAATTTCGATTTTTCTTTTTCAAAATTCGTTTGGGTTTTTGAAACTTTCGATTTTTACTTCGAAAATCGTCATTGTCTCGAAATTTCGAATTTTTTCCCCAAAAAATTTATAGATTTCGAATCACTTTTTTCTCTGAATTTCTCGACTTAGCTTAAACATCTGGTGTTTTGGATACAGACAAAACGTAACATCCCACAAAAATGCAGCAACAGAAGAGATTAATTTAATCTTTTAGCACCTCTATATGAAGACGTCCCAGACTGTAATAAACCTCTCGGAATTTAGTACCGCTTAATTTAAAAGGTTTCGTGTTGCATCACGATACTGTGTGGCGTTTAAAACGATGAAGTACATATTGTAAAAAGAGTATTTTCAATTAACGAACCTAATTTGCTTGTAAATATTTCCAAATAGACTTGTTAATTAGTTTAAGCCAAGAATTTACGGTTATGAATAAACATGCCCGGGCTTTTAATTCTCTCATGTTATGTAGATTACGAACTAATTTGATCTAACGTGTCGGCCCGCCCATGTCTGACAGTAAGCAACTGACACAAAATGCTCAATTATTAATTCATTTTTCCGGCATTTAAATTGAGCTTATTACGGTGTATGCTATACCTATACGGTGTTTAGGTACTCTTAATTATTACATACAACAGTTGGATATGCGCGAAGTTATTGCCCTGATATTTATTTTACAGTGGAAGTAAGTGCAACAATTTAAGTGCCTAATTGCTTCTAAATATTTTAGTGTGGTCGTTAAATGTGTTAAGTATATTCAAAACCGACCTGACTAACTACCGTTTCGTAAATAATCCCATTACAGTTGCCAAAGTGCGGAAGTTAAACACGGAGAGTGTTTAATATACATGCATAAATGAAAATTTATCTTTCAGGACATTATAGAACTAGAAAATGAAAATCTCTGGTGGTCTTATTCAGCCATAGATAAAAACAAATAATAAATGCATAAAATAAAACTGCGGCCACTCTACTATAATAGTGAATTTCTTAGAAACGTTTTACCCAAATTTTAAATAATTTGGCTAAGAATGTTCAATGTTTTTCTCGAGCTAATTTCCTCACTCGAAATATGGACTTTTGTTGGTCAAAATTTCAAACTTGTTTTAATCAAAAACTTCGCCTTTTTATATTCAAAATTTCGACGTTTTTTGTTGCTTTTTCTCTTTAAAATTGTCAGCTAGTATATCTTTGACATCTAGTTTAAATTTCTTAAGGTTTTCCCGATTTGTTTCAAATTTTGACATTTTAGTCCAACCCTTATTTGGAAATTTCGAATTTTCTGCTATAACTTCGATATTTCTGTTAAAGAGCTTAGAGTTTAAATGTTATTTGTCAAAATTTAACCTTTCGATGACAAATTATGACTTTATCCCAACTTCGACCGTTTTTCTTGAAATTTCGACCACTTTTTTGAATCAAATTCTATTTATCTTTCTACAAATTTCCATTTTTTTAGTTTTAAAATGTTCGATCTTTTTCTCGAAGTTTTAATCTCTCTACTTGACTTTTCGACTTCTTGGTCCAAATTTGGACTTTTTTTTTGGTCAAAATTTCGACTTTTTTGATCAAAATTTTAGACTATTTTTGCTCAAAATTTTAGACTATTTTTGCTCAAAATTTAAGACTATTTTTGCTTAAAATTTTAGACTATTTTTGCTCAACATTTTAGACTATTTCTGCTCAATAATTTCGATTTTTTGTTCGTTTTAAAGTTGGACGTCTTTATTTGCAACAAAGCATTTTGACTTTGCAACAAAGTAACAAAACATTTTGACTTTTTTGGTCAAAATTTCAAATCTTTCATCCAAATTTCCCTTGTTTAAAATTTTCAGTGTTTTACTCGAAATTTTAACTTATTTACGCGAAATTTCGACTTTTTTGCTAATCTGTTTTCTTGGACAAACATTTTGGGTGGTTTTGTTCCAAATTTGAACAATTTTTTTCGAAATTTCGGTTTTTTGGTCAAGATTCCGAATTTTTTACTCAAATTTTGAATAGTTTGGCTAAAAATGTTCAATGTTTTTTTCGAGCTAACTTCCCCACTCGAAATATGGACTTTTGTTGGTCAAAATTTCAAACTTGTTTTAATCAAAAACTTCACCTTTTTATATTCGAAATTTCGACGTTTTTTGTTGCTTCAAATTTCAATTTTTCTCTTTAAAATTGTCAGCTAGTATATCTTTGACATCTAGTTTAAATTTCTTAAGGTTTTCCTGATTATTTTCAAATTTTGACATTTTAGTCCAACTCTTATTTGGAAATTTCGAATTTTCTGCTATAATTTCGATATTTCTGTTAAAGAGCTTAGAGTTTAAATGTTATTTGTCAAAATTTAACCTTTCGATGACAAATTTTGACTTTTATCCCAACTTCAACCGTTTTTCTTGAAATTTCGACCTCTTTTTTGAACCAAATTCTTTTTCTCTTTCTACAAATTTCCATTTTATTAGTTTCAAAATTTTCAGTCTTTTTCTCGAAGTTTTAATCTCTCTACTTGACTTTTCGACTTCTTGGTCCAAATTTGGACTTTTTTTTTGGTCGAAATTTCGACTTTTTTGATCAACATTTTAGACTATTTTGGCTCAAAATTTTAGACTATTTTTGCTCAAAATTTTAGACTATTTATGCTTAAAATTTTAGACTATTTTTGCTCAACATTTTAGACTATTTCTGCTCAATAATTTCGATTTTTTGTTCGTTTTAAAGTTCGACGTTTTTATTGCAACAAAGCATTTTGACTTTGCAACAAAGCAACAAATCATTTTGACTTTTTTAGTCAAGATTTCAAATCTTCCATCCAAATTTCCCTTGTTTAAAATTTTCAGTGTTTTACTCGAAATTTTAACTTATTTACGCGAAATTTCGACTTTTTTGCTAATCTGTTTTCTTGGACAAACATTTTGGGTGGTTTTGTTCCAAATTTGAACAATTTTTTTCGAAATTTCGGTTTTTTGGTCAAGATTCCGAATTTTTTACTCAAATTTTGAATAGTTTGGCTAAAAATGTTCAATGTTTTTTTCGAGCTAACTTCCCCACTCGAAATATGGACTTTTGTTGGTCAAAATTTCAAACTTGTTTTAATCAAAAACTTTGCCTTTTTATATTCGAAATTTCGACGTTTTTTGTTGCTTCAAATTTCAATTTTTCTCTTTAAAATTGTCAGCTAGTATATCTTTGACATCTAGTTTAAATTTCTTAAGGTTTTCCCGATTTGTTTCAAATTTTAACATTTTAGTCCAACCCTTATTTGGAAATTTCGAATTTTCTGCTATAATTTCGATATTTCTGTTAAAGAGCTTAGAGTTTAAATGTTATTTGTCAAAATTTAACCTTTCGATGACAAATTATGACTTTATCCCAACTTCGACCGTTTTTCTTGAAATTTCGACCACTTTTTTGAATCAAATTCTATTTATCTTTCTACAAATTTCCATTTTTTTAGTTTCAAAATTTTCAGTCTTTTTCTCGAAGTTTTAATCTCTCTACTTGACTTTTCGACTTCTTGGTCCAAATTTGGACTTTTTTTTGGTCAAAATTTCGACTTTTTTGATCAAAATTTTAGACTATTTTTGCTCAAAATTTTAGACTATTTTTGCTCAAAATTTTAGACTATTTTTGCTCAAAATTTTAGACTATTTTTGCTTAAAATTTTAGACTATTTTTGCTCAACATTTTAGACTATTTCTGCTCAATAATTTCGATTTTTTGTTCGTTTTAAAGTTCGACGTTTTTATTGCAACAAAGCATTTTTTGACTTTGCAACAAAGCAACAAAACATTTTGACTTTTTTGGTCAAGATTTCAAATCTTTCATCCAAATTTCCCTTGTTTAAAATTTTCAGTGTTTTACTCGAAATTTTAACTTATTTACGCGAAATTTCGACTTTTTTGCTAATCTGTTTTCTTGGACAAACATTTTGGGTGGTTTTGTTCCAAATTTGAACAATTTTTTTCGAAATTTCGGTTTTTTGGTCAAGATTCCGAATTTTTTACTCAAATTTTGAATAGTTTGGCTAAAAATGTTCAATGTTTTTTTCGAGGTAACTTCCCCACTCGAAATATGGACTTTTGTTGGTCAAAATTTCAAACTTGTTTTAATCAAAAACTTCGCCTTTTTATATTCGAAATTTCGACGTTTGTTGTTGCTTCAAATTTTAATTTTTCTCTTTAAAATTGTCAGCTAGTATATCTTTGACATCTAGTTTAAATTTCTTAAGGTTTTCCTGATTATCTTTCAAATTTTGACGTTTTAGTCCAACCCTTATTTGGAAATTTCGAATTTTCTGCTAGAATTTCGATATTTCTGTTAAAGAGCTTAGAGTTTAAATGTTATTTGTCAAAATTTAACCTTTCGATGACAAATTTTGACTTTTATCCCAACTTCAACCGTTTTTCTTGAAATTTCGACCTTTTTTTTGAACCAAATTCTTTTTCTCTTTCTACAAATTTCCATTTTATTAGTTTCAAAATTTTCACTCTTTTTCTCGAAGTTTTAATCTCTCTACTTGACTTTTCGACTTCTTGGTCCAAATTTGGACTTTTTTTTTGGTCGAAATTTCGACTTTTTTGATCAACATTTTAGACTATTTTTGCTCAAAATTGTAGACTATTTTTGCTCAAATTTTAGACTATTTATGCTTAAAAATTTCGACTTTTTTTGCTCAAAATTTTAGACTATTTTTGCTCAACATTTTAGACTATTTCTGCTCAATAATTTCGATTTTTTTGTTCGTTTTAAAGTTCGATGTTTTTATTGCAACAAAGCATTTTGACTTTGCAACAAAGCAACAAAACATTTTGACTTTTTTGGTCAAAATTTCAAATCTTTCATCCAAATTTCCCTTGTTTAAAATGTTCAGTGTTTTACTCGAAATTTTAACTTATTTACACGAAATTTCGACTTTTTGCTAATCCTTTTTCTTGGACAAACATTTTGGGTGTTTTTGTTCCAAATTTGAACAATTTTTTTTCGAAATTTCGGTTTTTTGGTCAAGATTTCGAATTTTTTACTCAAATTTTGAATAGTTTGGCTAAAAATGTTCAATGTTTTTTTCGAGCTAACTTCCCCACTCGAAATATGGACTTTTGTTGGTCAAAATTTCAAACTTGTTTTAATCAAAAATTTCGCCTTTTTATGTTCGAAATTTCGACGTTTTTTGTTGCTTCAAATTTCAATTTTTCTCTTTAAAATTGTCAGCTAGTATATCCTTGACATCTAGTTTAAATTTCTTAAGGTTTTCCTGATTTGTTTCAAATTTTGACGTTTTAGTCCAACCCTTATTTAAAAATTTCGAATTTTCTGCTAGAATTTCGATATTTCTGTTAAAGAGCTTAGAGTTTAAATGCTATTTGTCAAAATTTAACCTTTCGATAACAAATTTTTGACTTTTTATCCCAACTTCGACCATTTTTCTTGAAATTTCGACCTTTTTTTTTGAACCAAATTCTGTTTCTCTTTCTACAAATTTCCATTTTTTTAGTTTCAAAATTTTCATTCTGTTTCTCGAAGTTTTAACCTCTCTACTTGACTTTTCCACTTCTTGGTCCAAATTTGGACTTTTTTTTTGGTCAAAATTTCGACTTTTTTGATCAACATTTTAGACTATTTTTGCTCAAAATTTTAGACTATTTTTGCTCAAAATTTTAGACTATTTATTGCTCAACATTTTAGACTATTTTTGCTCAACATTTTAGACTATTTCTGCACAACAATTTCGATTTTTTGATTCGTTTTAAAGTTCGACGTCTTTATTGCAACAAAGCAGTTTGACTTTGCAACAAGCAACAAATCATTTTGACTTTTTTGGTCAAAATTTCAAATCTTTCATCCAAATTTCCCTTGTTTAAAATTTTCAGTGCTTTACTTGAAATTTTAACTTGTCGACACGAAATTTCGACTTTTTTGCTAATCTGTTTTCTTGGACAAACATTTTGGGTGATTTTGTTCCAAATTTGAACAATTTTTTTCGAAATATCGGTTTTTTGGTCAAGATTCCGAATTTTTTACTCAAATTTTGAATAGTTTGGCTAAGAATGTTCAATGTTTTTCTCGAGCTGACTTCCCCACTCGAAATATGGTCTTTTGTTGGTCAAAATTTCAAATTTGTTTAAATCAAAAACTTTACTTTTTAAATGCGAAATTTTAACTTTTTTTACCTTTCTCAAAGTTGTAACATTTCTACTTGATTTTTCGACTATTTTTTGATCCTAATTTGGACTCTTTTTTTGGTCAAAATTTCCATCTTTTTGATAAAAATTTTGACATTTTTGATCAAAATTTTCGAGTTTTTTTTGCTCAATAATTTCGTTTTTTTTTTTTAAATTTCGACCCTTTTATTGCAGCAAAGCATTTTTTTAATGTCCGCTAATACATTTCAAAATTTGACACATCTTTAAAATTTCTTAACGTTTTCCCGAAATTTTTTAAAATTTTGACTTATTTATTTAGAAAATTTGAATTTTCTGCTCAAATTTTCGACTTTTTTTCTACAGAATTTAAGATTTTAAACTCTTAAACCCTCATTTAAATATTGTTTGTCAAATTTAGGCAAGTTGTTCAATATGTTGATATTTTTGATGAAAATTACGACTTTTTGTTCCAAATTTCGACTATTTTTCTCGACGACGACTTCTTCAGTTAAAATCTCAAACTCTTCATTCAAATTTTCAATTTTTGTTTGTTTTAGAATTTTCATTGTTTAAAATTTTTAATGTTTTTCGCGAAGTTTTAACTTCTTCGTTTCGACTTTTTTATGGGTCAAAATTTTGACTTCAGTCAAAAGTTTCACTTCAGTCAAAAGTTTGACTTCATTTGGTCAATAATTTCGACTTTTTTGTTCCAAAGTTCGATGTTTTTTTTGTTCGTTGTCGCGTCTCAAAATTTGACGTTTTGTTAAAATTTGTGAATATTTTCCTACAAATTTTTCATATTCTGGGATAGACTCTCCTGTTCGAATTTGCTCATGAGCTTACGAATTTAAAGATTATTTGTCAAAATTTAACCATTTGCTCAATATGTCGAATTTTTTGATCGACTCTCGTTCTAAATATTTGATCATTTTTAGTAGTTTCGATGTTTTGATCAAGGTTTCTAATCGTTTAGGCAAATTTTCAAATTTGGTGCAAATTTCCAAATTTGGTGCAAATTTTCAAATTTGGTTCAAAATTTCTAGTATTTTTATCGAAATGTTAACTTATCAACACTAAATTTCGACTTTTTCTTTGTCAATATGTTCCCTTTTTGATTTGATAAAAAATTTCGATTTTTTTATTTCAAACTGTCCATGAAACTTTGCATGGCTGTCTTGAGGTTTCGATATTTTTTTTACAAATATTTCAACTCGACTTTTAGTCGAAGACGTAATTTATGGATGACCCCTTACAGAGATTTTCAAATTGCGTATACTTTTCCAGACTTACAAGACCACGTGGGTACATCACGAGGAACAACAAAAATTGTTACGTAAAAATTTTGGAATATAAAATGAGAGGTTTGTAACAGTTTTTTAAAGTCTTATTGGTGAAAAATTGTAATACAAATCTTGTCCCCTGAAACCAAGAAAGATTAAAAAACACAACAAAGGTTGCTCTATCGCGTTTCGAGAGCCAAGCTATCATTTTCAGTTCCAGGGGACAAAATTTGTATTTCAATTTTTGAAGATAACCAGTGACCAGTCCGTTCCACCTAATTGGCGAATTTAAGAAGAAACGAAATTCTTATTTTTTCGACGACTAAGTATACCAATTATATCCATTGGCTCTGGATGAATGCAAAAATACTACTAGGAATGCAACAATGTTACAATATTGTTATAGTAGCAAAAAACTTACCGCTTTAATTTTCGGGCTGTAGAACAACTGCAAAAGTCCAAGTCGATGCACAAACACAAACTGTTCAAAATCACTGTCAAGAAAACAAGAAAATTTCACTCAATATTCGACGCAGCTACCAGACTTGTAAACCTATGTCAACATAACCGTCAGGTGAATTCAATATCACAACAAACAAACGTAAACAATCATATGCAAGACAGCACGCGACTTCCCTCTCCAACAATCAAGCTCCGAATGAACCGCTTTCTGCGAACTACAACTCTGACCTGTTCGTGTGTGGCGGCAGGTTGAACGGCGGCGATAGCTTACGAAGTTGAGTGAGAAGCTTTTAACAAGCGCGCATCGGCTAAAAGCTCTGCCTGTCTGAAGGTGGGGGTGCAATAACAAGAGAATGTCGCACCGCCTGTCAGATTCATCATGTCAAATATTTAGATGGACTAGAAATTATGTTTGATGCTTTAAAGGTGAGGAGATTACCAACGCCTACGATAAAGACGTCTCTACCATAACTGGCCTATGCCTCTTAAACTCTAGAATAGGTCATCATTGAACACATTTGAAAAGCTTTGTAAGTCATTGGATATTGATCATGAAAAAAGACCAAGAAAAAAGTGGTGTGTGCTGAGGATCGAACTATAATTATTTTCCAGCTGGACACGAATCTGAAGTCAAATTTGGGGGTCAATGATCAAAATACTAGACCACAGGTGTATGATTAGTGGCTTGTTTTTTTTCTACAAGTACTATCATGGAAGATGCTCGTAGGAACTAATAGGATTGATCCCCCCAAGGGCAAGATTCTTGAGGCATACTAGACAGTCGGAATTCCTGTGAGGTCCAACTTGACACAGTGAAACGGTGAACAACAGTGAGGACTTCTATCTAGGAAGACTCTTTTTTCTATAGAACTTCCAAGCTATGGAATTCGTTATCGAAAGGAATTTTTCCCAAAAATTACAACCTATTCTCGTTTAAGAAGGTCCAGCTTGACACAGTGAGGACTTCTGTCTACGGAGATTCTTTTTTTCTATAGAACTTCCAAGTTATGGAACTTGTTATCGAAAGGAATTTTCCCCAAAAATTACAACCTATTCTTGTTTAAGGAGACGGTTCATCGCCATCTGTCCTTGTTCCTGCAACCTACTCGCACTGCTTTGAAAACATATTGGGGTTACCCTTAGCGAGTGGATTAAACTACAAAAAAAATAATCTAGAAAACCCCAAAACACCGATAAAAGTATGGCGGCACCGTTTTTTAGGTTTTTCTCGATTATTTGCTCATTGATCCCCAACCTAGAATCACTTGAATCAAAAAGGGAATTATACTCGAGTGGGCTGACCAAAAAATTGATAATGGAAGATCCCATAACCCAGGACTTAGAAACCACCCGGAAGAAGCTGAAAGGATGTATAATTGAGGCAGCAAGGGAACTTAAATGCACAAAACAAGCAAAAACCATGGTTCACCACCGAGGAAAAGAAGCTGGCCGAGGAAAAGAAGAAAGCGCATTTAAAATATAAAAGCACACGAACGCAAGAAAATTATAATAATTATGTAGTTATCAGGAACAGAACAAATTCCAAAATCAAGACCATAAAAAGAGATCTCTAGCAACGATTCACCAATGAAATGGATGATGACCTCTACGGTCCACAGAAAAAGGTACAAAAAATGTTAAAAAGCAGGAAAAACCTAATAAACGATTTGGTGCAAACAAGGAACATCCCATCGAAGGAATGGGAAAAATATTTCAACTAATTATATGACTCGAGGAGACCCCCAAAACAGAAATAATACGACAGGAAAGAGAACCACAAACGAAATTTGAAATAGATGATTCTCAAAAGGGAATGAAAAAGATGAGAAACGGGAAAGAACCTGGTATAGATAATATACCGAATGAACTCCTCCAAAATGGGAATTAATAGCATCTAACAACCTTATTCAATAGAATACTTAATATGAGTATAACTCCAGAGGAATAAAACAAGAGCATAACCATACCCGTCTTCAAAGAAGGTCAAAAGATAAATTCTGAAAACTACAGAGGTATAAGCTTACTCTGTACAGACGTGAAACTTTTTACCTTTATGATAAGGTTTAAACTAGAGTGACACATCTAAAACAAGGATAAACAACAAGGATTCAGGAGAAATAGATTAACAACAGACGCCATATTCACATTGAGACAACTAAAGGAAAAATCTATTGAGTACAACAAACCACTATATTCCTGCTTCATGGATCTAACAAAATCATTCGATAAAGTACAGCTGAAAGATGTGATGGACATATTAAAAGAGAAAAATGTACTATCGGAGATTGTCAATATAATTTATCAACTCAACGCCAAGAACACGACAGTTATCAGGAAGAATAACCAAACAACTCGAAAGATATCAACACCGGAAGGCATCAGACAAGGGGATAGCCTCAGCCAGTATACTTAATAAGTATATGGCCTCAGCCCGTTCCTATTCAACTTGATAATGGATAACATCATCGACAGTCACATCACTGAATCTGGGATATAAACTATAACAGAACGCTTCTGTAATATGTTACGCTGATGATGCAACACTTATGACAAAAACGGAAGACGACCTTCAGAGACGGATATTCTGCTCCTAGAAGAAGAGAAGAAAAGAGAAGAGATGACAGGAGAAGAGAAGAAAAGAGAAGAAAAAATAAGAAAAGGGAAGACAGGAGAAGAAAAGAAGAGAGGAGAAAAGAAGAGAGGAGAAGAGAAGAGAAGAGCAGAAAAGACAGGAGAAGAGAAGAGATGAGAAGAGAAGAGAAGAGAATCGAAGATAAGAGAATAGAAGAGAAGAGAAGAGAAGAGAAGAGAAGAGAAGAAAAGAGAAGAGAAGAGAAGAGAAGAGAAGAAAAGAGAAGAGAAGAGAAGAGAAGAGAAGAGAAGAGAAGAGAAGGAAGGGAAGGGAAGGGAAGGGAAGGGAAGGGAAGGGAAGGGAAGGGAAGGGAAGGGAAGGGAAGGGAAGGGAAGGGAAGGGAAGGGAAGGGAAGGGAAGGGAAGGGAAGGGAAGGGAAGGAAGGGAAGGGAAGGGAAGGGAAGGGAAGGGAAGGGAAGGGAAGAGAAGAGAAGAGAAGAGAAGAGAAGAGAAGAGAAGAGAAGAGAAGAGAAGAGAAGAGAAGAGAAGAGAAGAGAAGAGAAGAGAAGAGAAGAGAAGAGAAGAGAAGAGAAGAGAAGAGAAGAGAAGAGAAGAGAAGAGAAGAGAAGAGAATAGAAGAGAAGAGAAGAGAAGAGAAGAGAAGAGAAGAGAAGAGAAATAGAAGAGAAGAGAAATAAAGAGAAGAGAAGCGAAGAGAAGAGAAGAGAAGAGAAGAGAAGAGAAGAAAGAAAAGAAAAGAAAGAAAAGAAAAGAGAAGAGAAGAGAAGAGAAGAAGAGAAGAGAAGAGAAGAGAAGAGAAGAGAAGAGAAGAGAAGAGAAGAGAAGAGAAGAGAAGAGAAGAGAAGAGAAGAGAAGAGACGAGAAGAGCAGAGAAGAGAAGAGAAGAGAAGAGAAGAGAAGAGAAGAGAAGAGAAGAGAAGAAGAGATAGAGAAAAGAGAAGAGAAGAGAAGAAGAGAAGAGAATAAAGAGAAGAGAAATAAAAGAGAAGAGAAAAAAGAGAAGAGAAGAGAAGAAAAGACAGGAGAAGAGAAGAAAGAGAAGAGAAGAGAAGAGAAGAGAAGGGAAGAGAAGAGAAGAAAAAAAAAGAGAAGAGAAGAGATGAGAAGAGAAGAGAAGATAAGAAAAAAGAAGAGAAGAGAAGAGAAGAAAAGAGAAGAGGAGAGGACGAGGAAAAGATAGCTTGGCTAACAAAACGCTTTAGAGCAACCTCTCCTGTACTTTTTAATCTTTCTTAGTTTCAAGGGACAAGATTTGTATTTCAAACTTATTCAATAATTAAATGATTCTATAAAAAAATCAGCTTTCGCGTGAAATTAATTTTCTGTTTTAGCTTACTAGCAATAAATTAAAAGTCAGAACTCTCGCATCTCAGAGTGCATTTACTAGTCGAGAGAAGTTGGACCATATATCGTACTTAAAACTATTTAAAATGTAGATTTTTCTGTAAACTTTCTGACAGTTTAGAAGTAAAAAATGGTCCCCAAATTGGGATGGAAACATCAACTGGGAAGTAAAAACCATTATAGTTCTGTAGGAAATTATAATTTCTAATTTGCGCGACCGAAATGATGCCAGATGTGTTTTGCAAACTTTCGCACTAGACGTGTGACGGATAAGAGGTATATTAATTCGCAAACAATTTATTAAATGTTCCTTTTCTGACACCATATGTTCGTTAACGAAAGTTTTAAACTTGGCCAATAACCTTACCGTTTATTTTCCGAACATTGGTTTGAGGCAATGTAAAAACAAACAAATTGATTCGTTTTCTTCATAGCTTCATAACTTTTTGTATGAATCCTTCGTGGTACTTAATTAGACTGCTTAAGAGTTAAGACTCCAATCGGAAGTAGTAGGGTTGGTTCGTATTAAAATTTGATAGTTAATTTATATTGACTAAAATACCTAAATGACCAATTAAATGTTCTGTAATTAAACAGTTAAACGTGTTTAAAATTGAAAATTTATACAACCCCAACTAGTTTCGGCCTTCTTTGGCTTCATCAGTATGGTACGGTGGCTGTATACACTTCCAGCTTAAAGCTGCTAGTCAGTCGTGTAAGTATCCACCCTCACTGGGTAACTTGTAAGTGACTTTTAACTGTTTATTACTGTTTATATTGTCAAACATTTTAAATTCCAAAAGCTAGGAGCAAATGTCTTAATGCACACATATACAAAGTGTCTAAAAGGTCTATAATATTGCCAATGTTTTAAAAAGTAGTGAATATTGTTCTTAATTTATACGTCTTCGGGATGTTTTAGTTATAATACCATTTAATGACGTATCCGGAAACTTAGTCTAGACAAAAAATCGATAAATAAATTTAAAAGTGGGCAAATCAAAACATAAATTGCACCTAACACGACGCCAGTGATTTTCAACAAATGATTTACGACTTCATAGGTCAACAGTCGCTTACGCTCACGTTATCACCCAGTAACTGGTGCAATGATAACGCAGAACGTATCTTTAATTAATGAGCATAAAATGTGCGTAATTTTTTATGATATATTTATTTGTCTGGATTCTGGATGCGTTGTGGGTTGCCTAAAGTTTAGGCCAGCACTTAGGCCACCCTTCCCGGGCCCATTCTGCTATCCCCGTGATTGACGTGTCCTTGGTCATTCATTCAGCCACCCAACCTTGTTGAGAAACTGAAGAACGTCCCTTGGATGCGCCTCTCTCAAACTCGCTACACTAGGCCAGAAGTCCTCCAGCGTGGATCCTCTGATTGATGCTAGTGACGGGCAGTAACACATCACGTGCTCAACACTCTCATCTTCTTTTAAACACCCTCTGCAGCTCGGGTCGTTTATAATTCCCATTCTGTGGAGGTGTTTGTTTAATCGACAGTGACCTGTCCGTATCCCTACAAGTTTCCTGAGATTATTCCTTGAGAGTTGTAGGCGTAGTTTAGCCCTTTCCCTGCACGGCATTCTAACGAATGTGTGAGTTTGTCGGCATGTTGTTATTGATGCCCATAAGGCTTTGTGTTTACGATAAATTTCTTCGTTAAGTGGGGATCTTACGGTTGATCTCGCCAGGGAAAGGGTTGGTTCTGGTCCAACGAATTGTCCCTCCGAACCCTTCCTCGCCAGTTTGTCAGCGCATTCGTTTCCCTCTTTTCCAGAACGTCCTTTGATCCATATTAGATCAATTGCATTCTCTTGTGATAGACGTTTTAAAGCTAGATGGCAGTTCCATACCAGCACTGAGTTTGTTTTCACATTCCTCAGGGCCTTAAGGGCTGCCTGGCTGTCCGTCTTTATTTGGATATATTTTCCTGTAATATTCGGTTGCGTCATTTGTTCGGCGCTATATAAAATTCCCAACATCTCCGCTTGAAAGATTGTTGAGTATTTATCGAACTTAATACTTACATTTAGGTTCAGGTCTTCCGAGAAGATTCTTGTTCCAGTGCTCGTATTTGTTTTCGATTCATCCGTGTATATACTTACGTCTGGTATCTTTGCTTGTAGTTCATCCATTTTCATACGGTAGGAGCCTGAGCTGTCTCATTTTTTGGACTCTTCATCCACTGGTCATTTGCATAAATACCATCAAACACCGAGTGAAACTCCATGTTTGGGGATGTTCCTCTGAGCGTAGTTTTGGGTGCTTTGAACTCTTGACGCAGAAGTTGGATGCTCGGAAAATAGTCAATATTTGAAGGCGTGGCTTCTAAAATCAGTCATTTTTGATACCGAAGGCTTAGATTGGATTTTAAAGGAGGACAATGATCCAAAACATCGGAGTCGTCTCTATATCTTCTGGAAAGCAGAAATTGGCATCGGAACTTTAGACTGCCTTCAGAGTCTCCCGACGCAAATCCAATGGAAAACAGAAGAGGAATCTTGGAGGAATACTTGTGTTCACCCTCAAGTAGCAGAGATGAGAAGAGAAGAGAAGAGAAGAGAAGAGAAGAGAAGAGAACAGAAGAGAAGAGAAGAGATCGGATCGGATCGGATGAGATGAGATGAGATGAGATGAGATGAGATGAGATGAGATGAGATGAGATGAGATGAGATGAGATGAGATGAGATGAGATGAGATGAGATGAGATGAGATGAGATGAGATGAGATGAGATGAGAAGAGAAGAGAAGAGAAGAGAAGTGAAGAGAAGTGAAGAGAAGAGAAGAGAAGAGATGAGAAGAGATGAGAAGAGATGAGCAGAGATGAGAAGAGATGAGAAGCGAAGAGAAGAGAAAAGAAGAGAAGAGAAGAGAAGAGAAGAGAAGAGAAGAGAAGAGAACAGAAGAAAAGAGAAGAGAGAAGAAGAGAAGAGATGAGAAGAGAAGAAAAGAGAAAAGAAGAGAAGAGAAGAGAAGAGAAGAGATGGAAAGTGAAGTAATGGAAAGAGAAGAGATGGAAAGAGAAGAGAGGGAAAGAGAAGAGAAGAGAAAAAAAGAGAACAGAAGAGAAGAGAAGAGAAGAGGAAAAGAAGAGAAGAGAAGAGAAGAGAAGAGAAGAGAAGAGAGAGAAGAGAAGAGAAGAGAAGAGAAGAGAAGAGAAGAGAAGAGAAGAGAAGAGAAGAGAAGAGAAGAGAAGAGAAGAGAAGAGAAGAGAAGAGAAGAGAAGAGAAGAGAAGAGAAGAGAAGAGAAGAGAAGAGAAGAGAAGAGAAGAGAAGAGAAGAGAAGAGAAGAGAAGAGAAGAGAAGAGAAGAGAAGAGAAGAGAAGAGAAGAGAAGAGAAGAGAAGAGAAGAGAAGAGAAGAGAAGAGAAGAGAAGAGAAGAGAAGAGAAGAGAAGAGAAGAGAAGAGAAGAGAAGAGAAGAGATGAGAAGAGATGGGAAGAGATGGGAAGAGATGAGATGAGATGAGATGAGATGAGATGAGAAGAGATGAGAAGAGATGAGAAGAGATGAGAAGAGTCGAGAAGGGAAGGGAAGAGAAGAGAAGAGAAGAGAAGAGAAGAGAAGAGAAGAGAAGAGAAGAGAAGAGAAGAGAAGAGAAGAGAAGAGAAGAGATGAGATGAGATGAAAAGAGATGAGAAGAGAAGAGACGAAAAGAGACGAGAAGAGACGAGAAGAGATGAGAAGAGAAGAGATGAGAAGAGAAGAGAAGGGAAGAGAAGAGAAGAGAAGAGAAGAGAAGGGAAGAGGAAGAGAAGAGAAGAGAAGCGAAGAGAAGAGAAGAGAAGAGAAAAGAAGAGAAGAGAAGAGAAGAGAAGAGAAGAGAAGAGAAGAGAAGAGAAGAGAAGAGAAGATAAGATAAGATAAGATAAGATAAGAGAAGAGAAGAGAAGAGAAGAGAAGAGAAGAGAAGAGAAGAGAAGAGAAGAGAAGAGAAGAGAAGAGAAGAGAAGAGAAGAGAAGAGAAGAGAAGAGAAGAGAAGAGAAGAGAAGAGAAGAGAAGAGAAGAGAAGAGAAGAGAAGAGAAGAGAAGAGAAGAGAAGAGAAGAGAAGAGAAGAGAAGGGATGGGATGGGATGGGATGGGATGGGATGGGATGGGATGGGATGGGATGGGATGGGATGGGATGGGATGGGATGGGATGGGATGGGATGGGATGGGATGGGATGGGATGGGATGGGATGGGATGGGATGGGATGGGATGGGATGGGATGGGATGGGATGGGATGGGATGGGATGGGATGGGATGGGATGGGATGAGAAGAGATGAGAAGAGATGAGAAGAGATGAGAAGAGAAGAGAAGAGATGAGAAGAGATGAGAAGAGAAGAGAAGAGAAGAGAAGAGAAGAGAAGAGAAGAGAGAGAAGAGAAGAGAATGAGAAGAGAAGAGAAGAGAAGAGATGAGAAGAGATGAGAAGAAATGCAGAAGAGAAGAGAAGAGAAGAGAAGAGAAGAGAAGAGAAGAGAAGAGAAGAAGAGAAGAGAAGAGAAGAGAAGAGATGAGAAGAGATGAGAAGAAATGAGAAGAAGAAGAGAAGAGAAGATGAAGAGAAGAGAAGAGAAGAAATGAGAAGAGAAGAGAAGAGAAGAGAAGAGAAGAGAAGAGAAGAGGAAGAGAAGAGAAGAGAAGAGAAGAGAAGAGCAAGAGGAAGTGAAGAGAAGAGAAGAGAAGAGAAGAGAAAAAGAAGAGGAAGGAAGGAAAGAGAAGAGAAGAGAAGAGAAGAGAAGAGAAGAGAAGAGATGAGAAGATATGAGAAGAGATGACAAGAGATGACAAGAGAGACAAGAGATGACAAGAGATGAGAAGAGATGAGAAGATATGAGAAGAGATGAGAAGAATGAGAAGAGATGAGAAGAGATGAGAAGAGATGAGAAGAGAAGAGATAGAGAAGAGAAGAGAAGAGAAGAGAAGAAAGAAGAGAAGAGAAGAGAAGAGAAGAGAGAGAAGAGAAGAGAAGAGAAGAGAAGAGAAGAGAAGAGAAGAGAAGAGAAGTGAGAAGAGAGAAGAGAAGAGAAGAGAAGAAGAAGAGAAGAGAAGAGAAAGAGGAAGAGAGAGAGAGAAGAGGAGAGAGAAGAGAAGAGAAGAGAAGAGAAGAGAAGAGAAGAGAAGAGAAGAGAGAGATAGAAGGAGAAGAGAAGAGAAGAGAAGAGAAGAGAAGGGAAGAGAAGAGAAGAGAAGAGAAGAGAAGAGAAGAGAAAGAGAAGAGACGTGAAGAGAAGAGAAGAGAAGAAGAAGAGAAGAGAAGAGAAGAGCAGAGAAGAGAAGAGAAGAGAAGAGAAGAGAAGAGAAGAGATGAGAAGAGAAGAGAAGGGAAGAGGAAGAGAAGAGAAGAGAAGAGAAGAGAAGAGAAGAGAAGAGAAGTGAAGAGAAGAGAAGAGAAGAGAAGAGAAGAGAAGAGAATGAGAAGAGAAGAGAAGAGAAGAGAAGAGAAGAGAAGAGAAGAGATGAGAAGAGATGGGAAGAGATGAGATAAGATGAGATGAGAAGAGATGAGACGAGATGAGAAGAGATGAGAAGAGATGAGAAGAGATGAGAAGAGATGAGAAGAGATGAGAAGAGATGAGAAGAGATGAGAAGAGATGAGAAGAGGTCGAGAAGGGAAGGGAAGAGAAGAGAAGAGAAGAGAAGAGAAGAGAAGAGAAGAGAAGAGAAGAGAAGAGAAGAGAAGAGAAGAGAAGAGAAGAGAAGAGAAGAGAAGAGAAGAGAAGAGAAGTGAAGAGAAGAGAAGAGAAGAGAAGAGAAGAGAAGAGAAGAGAAGAGAAGAGAAGAGAAGAGAAGAGAAGAGAAGATAAGAGAAGAGAAGAGAAGAGAAGATAAGAGAAGAGAAGAGAAAAGAAGAGAAGAGAAGAGAAGAGAAGAGAAGAGAAGCGAAGAGAAGAGAAGAGAAGAGTAGAGAAGAGAAAAGAAGAAAAGAGAAGAGAAGAGGAGAGAAGAGAAAAGAAGAGAAGAGAAGGAAGAGTTGAAGACAAAGTGAACAAATGAATATTACTTCTTTTTTGGAGCAAATCACATCATGATCAGGAGATTTCAGTGCTTCTTCTCGTTGACAGGACAGATCGCTTCGCGTAAAAGGACAAATTCCTCTCTTGTGTCGAAATTTTGTGTGCAAGTCGTACTTGGGGCAAAGCAAATGGACTGTATTGATGGATGGGGAGACCTGGGTTTCTGTCAAAGACAGCACATGGGGTCTTTCTTTTTGAAGGTGTTGATGAACCGAGTTTAGATTTGAGTTTAGACCCCGAATGTTACAGAATTGAATTTTGAAGGAATTATTTGAAAGCAACTTAGCCCGTGGCACATTAGAATTTTCCGTCGATTTTGGATTTTCTCGTACACCCTCCACCCGGACATTCGAACGGGAGGGTAGTTTACGTCCGGAATTTTTTGCCCGAAGAGAATCCATCGTCTTTGTTTTTAATAATTATAAGAAAACATCAGAGTAGATTAAAAAAGGAAATAAGGAAAAGGACAGGATGAGGAAAGAAGAATAGCAGAAACCGACTCACGTGTCAGAGACGGAACCATCATTTCACCGCCTCCTAGTGATACGTGGGGTGATACTACTTCGGACGACTGAAAGTTCCAGTCTACCACCTGCTTGAAACGAGTCTCCTATTATAAAATAAGCTGGAATAAATGCTGATAAATCATCGGGGTCGCTTGAAAGTGGTGTTAAGGGACGTGAGTTTAAACAAGCTTCACAACTTGTACTAAAAGGTAGTGGAAGCCGTAGATTTTTAAATGTACTTACTTTCAAACAAAAAAGAAGAATCAAAAAATCTTTATTAGTTCTCTTAAAATCGGGTAACGTTTCTTGTTGAGCAGACTCTACATATTTTTTTCATTATACCTCTCTGAACACACTATGCTTACTCATGATACTGTACCATGATATTTGCTTGTCTAGTAAACGAAAATGTTCTCCTGTGCGGAAAAAATTTTGTAATTACCATGAATTGGTTTCTGATCATGAACTTATTACATAAATAGGCACTGAAACAAAAATAATTTGATTAAAAACTAATTCTATTATTGTCTCCGCGAAGCATAAAAAGCGAGCAAATTGCATAATGCAATATCAGTGGCACAAAGATAAACACAAAGAGGTGGCGAACTGCATGTAATGAGGGTAGAACAGAAAATCGTCCCTCAGCGGGTTCCCACGGTGGCACCCCTCCATTACATAATCCAGCCTTTATGCGGTCTTTTTCCAATATTCAAACCCATCCTATCACTTTAGTTGACGCTGTCCTTTTTTTGACATAACTTATGATTGATGGCGTAGCAAATTAGGGATGCAAATCTTTCATATAATAAGAACGATTGCAGGACGCCTAGCGCAACGGTGTGTATTGTAAATATAGGAAGTGGGGTACAATTTTTTCTTTATTCGTTAAGTGATAGAATTTAGATGATTTGGAGGTCGAAGAAACAATTCCAAATAGATACATGCTACTTAAAAGATTGAAATACAAATCTTGTCTTCTGAAGAAGAAAGATTAAAAAACACAACAGAGGTTGCTCTAACGCGTTTCGAAGCTAACATCTTCAGAGAGATACTAGATGATAGCTTGGCTATCAAAACGCGTTAGAGCAACCTCTGTTGTGTTTTTTAATCTTTTTTGGTTTCAGAGGACAAGAATTGTATTTCAATTTTTGAAGATAAGCAAGGAACAGTCCTTTCCACAAAAAAAAAACATGCTACATGCCTAAATTTACACCAACCACGTGTCAGTTTTTACAAGCAAAAGGAAAGGAACGAGTTGGACTCGCTAGATCAGTAAACCGGATTAAACTAATTTTTATTTATGTATAATGAGTAGGGTAAGTCGGAAATAATGGGCCAACAATAAATATTAAAAATTTCACGATGTTTGCACAAATATTTGATATGATCGGACCAGTATTCAACAATCGTCGACAATTATATCGCAATTGAAAAAACCTATTGTTACATACGTGCATACATCTACTCGAATAAATAATGGCAGTTAAAAACCGTTCGAAACTGAAAACAGAAAAGTTTTCACTTTATCTTCTCAAAGTGACACTACATTTTACGTTAATATAGCGCAACGGTAATTGGAAAAATTGTTAGGCGGCGCTAACAGTCACTTTTCACTGAAAATAAACCGTTGCGAAATAATTGAATGGTCCAGGATTTTGTTCAATTTTAGAGTTGCAATTGCATCGCTAAAAGCAATTGACTCCATTGCCCTAGTGTTAGCTTACACTCTATTTGAATGGATTTTTATTTCCAACTGGGCTATTGGATTTTATGAAACTGCCGACACCAGATAATTTTCTCTATCGCAAATCGTCAACGAGTAAAATAAAGTCGAAATCGAGTGTCCATAACAAATAATATAGCTCTTTTTTTCTTTCGTTTGTTTGGGCCGTTATAGGCCCTGTCACCTAGATTCAAATCCTTCGACAAGTTTGTTCGAGTCTCAGCATTATATATTCCGGCCTTTACAGCCAGGCTCAACATCTAACCTACATATGCAAGTAGAATGCAACCTAGATTACAAATTCATGCAGCCCTCCAGGCGGCGTGTATAGTGGCGAATCATGGGTAACTGAACTACCAACAGTTGAAACACAAACACCTAGCGAAGCGGTTGCTCTCTAGGGAAACGTTCCCAGAAGACCAGGGTTCTAATGCACAGACCAATAGGTTTGAACATTTATTAGATTCGAAGTTTGAAAACCAAAGACCGTTTTTGATCTTGTTATATATGATCAGTTTGGTATATCCAACTATCGAACTTGAATACTATCTTGTCGGAACATTTGTTAGCATTCGAGTTGGATATACCAAACTGACGAGATCTAACAAGATCGAAACCGGTGTTTGATTTCCAAACTTCGAACCTAATAAATGTTTAAACCTATTGGTCTGTGCATTAGAATCAATGACAAGATAATATGTTTCAGAAATTAATTCATTCTGAAAACTTGAGTAAAAATCTAATCATATGAAATGGACAGATTCAACTGATTAAAATAAAAATGGGCACGTTGAACTTATACAAATTCATTGGGGTCCGACGAATGGGATGATCTGGTATAATAATGGTGGTGGGCCACGTGAGCTGTCGGTATCAGTAGCCACAGACGCCACGTGCCTCTTATCGGTGTAAAATCGGAGCGGTAATCCAAGCTTCAATACTTTTCAATCTGATGCATCGGGCAGCATCCCCCATAGAATTCGCACTGCTAATTATCATAATCGTTACTAATGTTCTTGATTTAAGGGATTAAAAATAAAATAAATATTTGTCTGTAATATAGGACCCAGGAATTACTACCGTATACGAGGTTATGCTACAAAAATTATCAGTTTATCAGATTTTTTGAAATAAAAACTTCTTTAGGCGCGTTGAGCGATTTTGGATATGGGATAAACTTGTAGTTTCGCGTCACCATCACGCGTAACCAACATGCCTTAATGTTAAAAGTATATTCTAAACATTAGAGCACATTAAAGAGTATTTCATTATCAATAAATATTATTTTGGTGGAACGGACTGGTCCTTGGTTATCTTCAAAAATCGAAATACAAAACTTGTTCTCTGAAACCAAGAAAGATTAAAAAACACAACAAAGGTTGCTCTAACCCGTTTCAACAGCCAAGATATCATCTTCAGAGAGATCAGTATCTCTTTGGCTATCGAAACGCGTTAGATCAACTTTTGTTGTGTTTTTTAATTTTTCTTGGTTTCAGGGGACAAATTTTGCATTTCAATAAATATTAGATTTGTTTTCACACGCAACAAGCATTCACCAACCACAAATATAAATAAATGGGTCACTTTGACAGAATTTATTTTAAAATATTTCCAGTATTCTGGCTTGTTTCCTAGTGTGTGGCCGAATTGCAACACTACATATTTCCTGGTCCTAATTTTGGTGGAACGGACTGGTCCTTGGTTATCTTCAAAAATTGAGATACAAATCTTGTCCCCTGAAACCAAGAAACATTTAAAAACACAACAAAGGTTGCTCTAACGCGTTTCGACAGCCAAGCTATCAGTATCTCTCTGTTTGGCTGTCGAAACGCTTTAGACGAACCTTTGTTGCGTTTTTTAATCTTTTTTGGTTTCAGAGGACAAGATTTGTATTAGGGATGTCGATTTGAGATTGATCAATCGAAAAATCAATTTTTTCAAGTATCAGGGTCGATTTTTTAGATCGATCTCAAATATAGCATCGATCTAATGAACGATTCAAAAATCCTAAGAATCGGATCGATTTACCTTAGATACAGATCACTGTAAATTTAATTACATTTTTTTATTTGTTATGTAAATGTATTTATGTCGTTACATTATTATCTACTTCCATCTACTAATAATAGCTGCATTAATAAGCCAACAGATGGCAGCATTAATATTTCTTTTCATTCATTATGTCGTTGACTGAATAGGAAAGATAACTGTGGTGCAGTGTTGCCATATATTTGAAGGTAAAATTCCGTACATATGCAGTTAAAATTACCATATATTCACAAAAATTACTCTTACTTTATTTTATTACCTGTTACCGGTCTTAAAAACTTTAATTTAGTGATCGAAAACGTTACACGCGTATTAATAAATACACTACAAAACTTGAAAAAAGTTTATTTACTTTTTTTGAAGTAAAAATTACAAGAGCGTAGAAAGGACATCAATTTGAAAAAAAAATATTACGGAATGTTGACTTTTTCTCCTCTAAATCCCGAGATTAAAGTCAAAATTTCGACTTTAATATCAAAATTTTGAAAAAAAAAGTCGAAATTTGGATTTTAGAGTCGAAATTTCTAGAAAAAAGTAGAAATTTCAATTTTTAAATCAAAATTTAACGAAATGTTACCAAAGCGTAGAAAGGACATCGATTAAAAAAAAATGTTATTTTAAAAATTTCGACTCTTTCCTCAAACTTCGACTTTTACTTCGGGGTTTGACTTTTTTCTCAAATTTGAAGTCTTTTCTCAAAATTTCGACTTTTTTCTGGACATACGGACTTTTTCAAAATGTTACAAAGACGCAGAAAGGAAATCGAATAAAAAAATGCTATTTTTAGAAATTTCGACTTTTTTTCTCGAATTTTGATTTTAAGCTCGAAATTTCGACTTTTTTCTCGAAAATTCGACCTTTTTCTCAAATTTCGACTCTTTTTCTCAAAATTTAGACTTTTTTCTCGAAATTTTGATTTTTTTTCTCAAATTTCGATTTTTTTGTCGAAATTTCGAAATTTTTCTCGAAACTTCGTATTTTGTTTCTCAAATTTCGACTTTTTTCCCGAAATGTTGACCTTAATATCGAAAATTCGAAATTTTTCTCGAAATTTCGACTTTTTTCTCAAATTTCGACTTTTTTCTCGAAATATTTCGAAATTTCGACTTTTTTCTCGAAATTTTGAAATTTTCTCTAATTTCGACTTTTTTTTCAAAATTTTGACCTTAGTATGGAAATTTCGACATTTTTCTCAAAATTTCGACTTACGTTTTTCTCAAATTTCTACTCTTCTCGAAATTTCGAGCTTATAAGGTCATAGTTTCGACTTTTTCTCAAATTTCGACTTTTTTCTCAAATTCTTACTTTTTTCTCGAAATTTTGATCTTAATCACGAAATTTCGATTCAGAACTCTTTACTTTAATCTCGAAATTTCGGATTTAAACTCGAAATTTCGGCTTCAAACCCGAAATTTCGACTTTACACTCAAAATTTCGACCTTTCTCTCGAAATTTCGACTTTTTTCTCGAAATTTCAACTTGAATCTCAAAATTTCTAAAAAAAAAGACAAAAATTTGCTAATTAAAAATAGCAATTATTGGTCGCACCCTATTACCAACTGTCAAGATTGTTGGGAAAGATAAGTAGTGGGACGTAACTGTCTAATTTAACCATAGAGTGTGCTTATTATAGAGCGACTTATTCTCGAAATTTCGAGAAAAAATTCGATATCAAAGTCGAAATTCCGAGATTAAAGCCGAAATTTCGAAATTAATCTCGGAATTTTGGAAAAAAAGTAGAAATCTCCAGAAAAAAGTCGAATTTTTGAGAGAAAGGTCGAAATTTTGAGTGTAAAGTCGAAATTTCGGGTTTAAAGCCGAAATTTCGAGTTTAAATCCGAAATTTCGAGATTAAAGTCGAAATGTCGAGAAAAAAAAGTGGAAATTTCGAAAAAATTAACTTTTTTTATAAAATAGTCAAAATTTGTTCCCAAATTTAGAGTTTTTTTTTAATTATTCGTCTTTTTTTCCAAATTTTGACGTTATTCGCAAAATTCGTCTTCCTTGTATTAAAATTCGACTTTTTGTGAAAAATTCTGGATTTCTTTTCAATTTTAGGTATTTTGCTTACAATGTCGAGCTTTTCCTCGAAATGTTGATTTTTTTTTCGAAATTCTGTTATATACTTTTTAAAATTTCGACTTTTTTCTACAAATTTCGACTTTTTTCTCGGAATTTCGACTTACGTTTTTCACAAATTTCTACTCTTCTCGAAATTTCGAGCTTATAAGGTCATAGTTTCGACTTTTTCTCAAATTTCGACTTTTTTCTCAAATTCTTACTTTTTTCTCGAAATTTTGATCTTAATCACGAAATTTCGATTCAGAACTCTTTACTTTAATCTCGAAATTTCGGATTTAAACTCGAAATTTCGGCTTCAAACCCGAAATTTCGACTTTACACTCAAAATTTCGACCTTTCTCTCGAAATTTCGACTTTTTTCTCGAAATTTCAACTTTAATCTCAAAATTTCTAAAAAAAAGACAAAAATTTGCTAATTAAAAATAGCAATTATTGATCGCACCCTACTACCAACTGTCAAGATTGTTGGGAAAGAGAAGTGGTGGAACGTAACTGTCTAATTTAACCATAGAGTGTGCTTATTATAGAGCGACTTATTCTCGAAATTTCGAGAAAAAATTCGATATCAAAGTCGAAATTCCTAGATTAAGTCGAAATTTCGAGATTAATCTCGGAATTTTTGAAAAAAAGGTAGAAATCTCAAGAAAAAAGTCGAATTTTCGAGAGAAAGGTCGAAATTTTGAGTGTAAAGTCGAAATTTCGGGTTTAAAGCCGAAATTTCGAGTTTAAATCCGAAATTTCGAGATTAAAGTCTAAATTTCGAGAAAAAAAGTCGAAATTTCGAAAAAAATCGACATTTCGAGAAAAACGCCAAAATCTCTTTAAAAAATTTTTAAATCAATATCTTTTTTACGCCTTTGAAAAATGTCGAAATTTCAAAACATAATTTTTTTGAATCAACGCCTTCCTACGCTTTTGTAAAATGTGGACTTTGAACTCGAAATTTCGAATTTTTTCTCGAAAATTCTACTTTAATCTTAAAAGGTCAAGAAAAAAGTCGAAATTTTTGGTAATAAAAAATTGAATTTACTGAACGTATCCTACTGCTAAGTGTCAATATTAAATTGTAAAAGAGTTGGTGCTTAGAATATAGTCTTATATTCTAAGAGTTGGTGGGGCTTAACTGTCATCTGCCTAACTTAACCATAGAGTAAGAAATTTCGACTTATCTTGAAATTTCATGAAAAAAAGTTGAAATTTCGAGATTAAAGCCGAAATTTCGACTTTATCTATGAAATTTCCTCAAAAAAAGTCGAAATTTGGAAAATAAAGTAGAAATTTCCACTTTAATTTCCAGTTTAAACTTTATATTTCTAAATATTTTTTATAAATGAATGCCCTTTCTACATCTTCGTAAAAACCAAAAATGCATAAATGAAAACAAAGCAGAAAATAAATATATATCGGATTTTTCTAATTAGGTATAAATAATTAAAATATAAATATTAGTGTTTAAAATTGAAGAAAAAACTTTCAAAATTAAACTACGCCAATTCATTATTATCATTCAATTTTTCTTTTATGAAAATATTTAAAAATTTCACCAACAAGGCGATTAATCGAAAATTGATCTTTCAGCACCCAATTTTATCGGGAATCGATACTTTTGCTCACGATTCGAATCGATCCAAAAATCGATTATTTTAAAAAAGAATCGACATCCCTAATTTGTATTTCAATTTTTCCTAGTTTTAAGTTCGACTTCTGTCGGCAGTCACATATTGGGTTTATTCAAAAACACAATTTTTAGTATAACGATAACATTCCTACTAGTCTAATGCACAGACCAATTAGGTTTGAACATTTATTAGATTCGAAGTTTGGAAACCAAATACCGGTTTCGATCTTGTTAGATCTCGTCAGTTTAGAATATCCAACTCGAACGCTATTGAATGTTCCGACAAGTAAGTACTAAAGAATTCACGGACGTCAAGCGTGTGACTTCTTAGTACTACCGTCACCTATTGGTCCATAGAGAAACGATGGCCATCGCCAACTTACTTGTCGAAACATTTGTTAGCATTCGCGTTAGATATACCAAATTGACGAGATCTAACAAGATCGAAACCGGTATTTGGTTTCCAAACTTCGAATCTAACAAATGTTCAATTGGTCTATGCATTAGAATCCTTGTCTTCTGGGAACTTTTTCCTAGAGAGCAACCGCTTCGCTAGGTGGCAGTGTTTCAACTGTTGGTAGTTCAGCTATGATTCGCCACTATACACGCCGCCTGGAGGGCTGCATGAATTTATAGTTTAGGTTGCATTCTACTGGCATTCCTATTAGTGTCAAATTTGAAAAAAGATCCAAAACATGGAGTTAAAAAACTAACTCAAGATATTTACAATTGCTTGCAAATTTAACGCCAACATATCGATATCGGTTCATTAAATGATTTTCGCTAGTGAATGCTTCCCACCAAACGAAATAAATTAATTAAAAAGTTGGGAAGATGAGAGACGTTTAATTTATTGATAAAACAATAACCGAATAAAGAGGAAGGCTATATTTTTAAATTCAGACAAGCCATTAAGCGAGTGTCATTTAGGCATCGATAAGAAAATGGTACATTATTAATTTTTATTTAAATTTCTTCCATAAAATTTCCATCTTATTTGAATAGATTCGTTTTCGCGAAGACCGCATCCGCATAAAGTTAATAGAATCTTAATTTTTAATCTCACAAACAAGGGGATTTATTTTATCTTTTAGTAAACAAGCCAATTTCAACTTTTACCTCATAACTGCGGGCCAAAATTTCTAATTAATGTTCTGTATTAAATTTAATTGCGCTTATATTTTAAACGAGCACACTATTCGAAATAACTTTGTTACGTTATACTCTTCTTAAACGATTTCAGGACCTTTGTTTTCATTTCGTTACCTCGTAAACAATTCCTGCTAATTTTATTTCATTTAAGCAGGTTTCTTGCAGATTCGTGCCCTTTTCTATAAAGTTAAACAAATAACAAGCAAATTAAGAGCTTCAAATGAAAACTATAACCATATGAATTGATCTGCCATCATTAGCCATTTCATTTTCATTATACAGAATGTTCAGCCAAACTTCAGGAAAGATTCTCTTTATCTTGATTATTTTTTTAAACGAAGAAATAATCGTGGATGCTTCGCAAGTATTATTTTATATTGCGATTGTAATTATTTACCGTCTTTGTCCGCAAAATTTTAATATTAATCAAATAACTTAATCAAAAGTTATAATTTCAATGTATCAATTCTTCTTGATCGTATCGCTCATTTTTAATCAGTATTCTTGTACTTTCGTTTAGATTTTAGAGTATCTTGAAAGTTGATGTAGCTTAAAAAATGTATCTGCTGTGTAACCAGATATTTTTTTCAATCTACATCAACTGTCAAGATACTCTAAAATTTAAACGAAAGTACAAGAATACTGACTAAAAATGAATAGATACAACTTTCTACTTCAACAGGGTATAAAAACCATTAAATGCAATTTATATCCGATGTATAAGTTCAGCCAAACCTCTATTTAATGTTGTTGTAGCATATTGGAAAAGTTCCTTTCCATATCTCCATATCAGACAAAAATATTCCGCCCTATGATGCCGAATATTCTCAATTTATGTGAGGACGTAATGTAGACAGAATGCTACCCTTAATTCTTTTCCGATAAATATTGCCAAATTAAAATAAAATTAACCTCCAGCGAGAGCCACAAACTAAAATAGTGCATCGTGTTTTACGGTTTCCCAATATATTCGACTTGAGGAATAGAATTTACGTTTTGTTTTCTGGGGTAATGTTAAGACGAAAAATTCATACAAATCATAGTGCACTGACAGCTTCGTTCCGAGATACAAGGTCTTCATAAATAAAGAAAAATTTGGGTGCATCATCAGGTTTGTTACACACATATTATGGAATAACGATTACAGTTAGGCTTATCTTCATACAAGTACCGATATTCTTGGTGTAAAGTTTGTTATACTAGAATTAAATAATTAACAAAGTCTGAAATTAGTTGAAGCAACTTTACTTAATAACAAAGAAATTGACGGAAGTGTATGCTAGTGAGGGGTTAAATACTTGGGAAGTTAAGGAGTTGCAGTTTTTTTTTGTCTATATCAGACGCGGCTTTAAACTTTTCGACGTGTAGGTAAGCCACATTGCTTAGGACAGAACAGGCCACATAACTTCCTTAGCAGACAGACCCTTTAGATAACTTCAAAGCGTTGTTTTAAAGGTATACTCACGAACTTGGAAGGCTGTTAACTTCTCCCTAATCAGGCGTAATACGTTAACTCAATAACTTTCTATTTAAGTTGTTAATAAGGTTGCATTAGACTGGACAAGTCTTTATTAGAAAAACAACACTCTTCAGTGTTCACCTATGAAAGATGTGTTTTAAATTCCAGAATACTGTCAACTTTTTTCAAATTTAATTCACTCGGAAAAGGTAACCCCATTATGCCTTCAAAGCTCTGTGGGTAGGATGCGGAAACAAGGATAGATGACGATTTTAAGGAAATAGTCAGTTTCGAAAAAAACAACTTCTTAAACAAGGATAGGTTGTAATTTTTGGGGAAAATTCCTTTCGGTAACAAATTCCATAACTTGGAAGTTCTATAAAAAAAAGAGTCTCCGTAGACAGAAGTCCTCATTGTGTCAAGCTGGACCGAACAGGAATTTGCTCTCTCCGACTGTCTAGTACGCCTCAAAAATCTTGCCCTTGGGGGGATCAATCCTATTAGTTCCTGCGAGCATCTTTCATGTTAATACTTGTAGAAAAGAGACAAGTCACCAACCATACGCCTGTGCTCTAGTATTTCGAGAGAATCGGTCAAACTCTCGTCATCAATTAGGCGAATCGCTCTTCTTTGAATTGAATCCAAAAGAGCTAAAGTGTGCTTTGGGACTGAACTCCAAACATGAGAATAGTATTGGCTAGTGTTGCCCTAACTTAAGCTTTGTATAGTGTGAGTAGCTGACGAGATGTAAAGTACTTTTTAGCTCTCTAGCTTCTGAGGGGCGCATTTGGCAATGGCGCGCCCATGATCGTCCCAAGAGAAGTTACTGCTGGCGCATTCACTCCTAGGATATATAGATTAGATCCCATCGGAAGGATTTTACCGTCCATTAGTAGGTTTGTTGCATTATCACTTGATGTTTTCTTAGAGAAAACCGCGGCCTGAGTTTTTAAAGCGTCGAAGTCGACCAAATTGTTCTTACCCCATTCCAGATCCCGATTAATCGTCTGTATCTGCTGTTCCCTTAGTCGATCTGAAGCACCGACAGATAATGGTTTGTCAGAGAAAAAAGATGACACAAGGCTAATGTCTAACTTATTCTTCTTTACCCAAATACCACAAGAAAACACTCCTCAAGCAGATGGAACACCCCGTATGTGTTAAGAATGACTTAAGTATTTTGTTGAATTATTCAAACTTTAGCCACAAAGGGACTGGCACCGGCGAAGATAAGGAGAGGCCCCATCGCATAATTAAGCTGCGAATAACTTTGGATTTCGGTCATAAGTAAACGTAATTCGATGATAAATGTCCCGCAATGACTTGTATATCTAAAGGGTCACTCCCAAGGCGACGCAGAAGATGGCTAATGGGCGCCGCGACGCCACAAGGAAGACCCGCTTCGATAGATTACACCGTCGGGATTCAAACTTCGCTACCGTAAGTTTTGGGCTTAATCCGTGATTTGCAAACGTTTATTCCCTCTGCGTTGAATAAACTGGTCCCTCACCACTTTGGCGATACGAATCTTGAAAATAAGATAGCGTTGAAGTTATTTCTTTTTTGTATTATAACTTATATAAGCTAAATCCTTATTTCAAATTTTTAAAAGTGAAGAATCTCGAAGGAAAACGTAATTTAATAACATACATCTGTCAAGGTGAATAGAATTTTTATGGTAAAAAAATGTTCCTGAAAAATATTTAAAGATATATAAACGGCGTGTTATTGATTCAAACTTTATGAATAATATGCCCTTCCTCCCTTATGATTTAGATATGGTTTAATAAATATAATTTAGGAAGCAGCCGAAATAAGTATCTTTAAAAATATTGTTGCGCGTTATCGGTTGGAATGATTAACACTTGGTGAATTGTAATCACTTTATTTTAAAACTGAACTCGGAACACTACAATCGTAATTCACCAGTGGCGGCTGGTGCCTTTTTGACAGGGGGTGCGCAGGTGCAAAAATATTAGTAGTTAAGAGTTTAGGCGACTCCAGTGCCATAGCAAGGAATTAAATTTAAGAGAAATAAAAGGGACACAAAAGGTGTGATATTTAATAGTATTTTTACGAATTAAGAGTACGAAAAAAGACAACATTATCGACATTTCTGAGCCTCTTTAAAGTACTCTGTACGGTTGCACGTCGTTACGGCTCTAGGTTACTTAATTAAATTTGTTTGCTTTTACAATTATATCGATTTTTCATGAAAACTGCATTTGAAAATAAAATATATTTTATTACAAAGTTCTAATTAAACTCTACAAAAACACAAACAAAAAATTTAAACAAAATCCGCTCTACGATCTTTTAAAGAAATAAAGTGTTCATTACTTTCTCATCAAAATTGTTTAAATCCAAATATACAAATTAATAATTAGACCCTAAAATGGGTATTCCTATCTCTTTGTGAATAGCGGTAGTATTGGAGTTAGGCTTGTAAGCGGCACAATTAGCAATCCTAATCAAATCAGCCGGCACCTACGCATTTAGCATCATAAACCGTAAATAGACACTCCAAATTCTGACTCGTATTCACCATTTGGCAATATCGCATAAGCGCGGAGCGGCGTACCCCGGGCTAGCTTTAACGTGGTCTTCTGTAGTTTATTTCTCCGTATCCCGTGGAGGCCATTGATAGGCATCGCATGGCAGCCACGCTAGGTGCATAATTCTGCGCGCACCAACTTATTTAAATTTCCTTATAATATTTAATATAATGGATGCAAGAAGAATGCAACCTAGACTACAAATTCATGCAGCCCTCCAGGCGTGTATAGTGAATCATAGGTAGCTGAACTACCAACAGTTGAAACACTGCCACCTAGCGAATAATAATATAATGGAATCAAACGTTTGCGTACTTTATTCCAAGTCACCCACAAGTATTATTAGTTAATTAGTATATCATTATTTTGTGTTTAAAAATGTGATAAATCCAAGTCTTTTATATTAAACAGAAAAGAATAGATCGCTCATTTCACGAGAAGCGCGCGCTCTTGCGCTCTTTAAGACCAGCCGCCACTGTAATTCACTAACACTGTTTAGTTAACTAACTTATTCATTGATTTCTAACTAACTCACTAACTAACTGACTGACTGAGAGAACTCCCTATATATAGATCCCGTTTCGGGTTCTAGAAAAATCCAGCAGATAAGGCTTATCGTTTGCCGAAATTTCTGGAGCGCTTATCTGCCGTTTGATTTATTATCGCGGTTGCTTCCCCTTATCAAAATTCCCAACTGAACTTTATAATTTTGCTACGATATTTAATAATTGATAATTAGTTGGTAGAATCAACCTATAAAATATGCAAGAAGAATGCAACCTAGACTACAAATTCATGCAGCCCTCCAGGCGGGTATAGTGAATCATAGGTAGCTGAACTACCACCAACAGTTGAAACACTGCCACCTAGCGAAGCGGTTGCTCTCTAGGAGAGTTCCCAGAAGACAAGTATTCTATAATGCACAGACCAATAGGTTTGAACATTTAGTAGATTCGAAGTTTGGAAACCAAATACCGGTTTCGATCTTGTTAGATCTCGTCAGTTTGGTATATCCAACTCGAATGCTAATAAATGTTCCGACAAGTAGGTACTAAAACATTCACAGGCGTCAAGCGAGTGACTCTTTAGTACTACCACCTATTGGTCCATAGAGAAACTATGGCCATTGCCAACAATGTCGTATGCAAGAAGAATGCAACCTAGACTACAAATTCATGCAGCCCTCCAGGCGTGTATAGTGAATCGTAGGTAGCTGTGCTACTAACAGTTGAAACACTGCCATCTAGCCAAGCGGTTGCTCTCTAGGAAAGTTCCCAGAAGACAAGGATTCTAATGCACAGACCAATAGGTTTGAACATTTATTAGATTCGAAGTTTGGAAACCAAAGACTGGTTTCGATCTTGTTAAATCTCGTCGTTTGGTATATTCAACTTGAATGCTAACAACTGTTCCGATTTCTTTAGTATTTACTTGTCGGAACATTTGTTAGCATTCGAGTTGGATATACCAAACTGACGAGATCTAACAAGATCGAAACCGGTATTTGGTTTCCAAACTTCGAATCTAATAAATGTTCAAACCTATTGGTCTGTGCATTATAGACAACCTATAAAATATCAAACAAATTTCGATAGTTCAAAAAGGAAGGTCTTATTTGACTTACATTATTCTCTCGTAATAAAATCTGCCAAGGATGCACGCCACTTCAAGACAAGAGCGTTATTGGAAACTTCTGTAAATTAATTTAATTAATTAAAGGCATACCTATCCAAATTAGGCGCTTCTATTTCTTATTTAAGACTTACGTCTCTCCGCTTTGTATCGGCTCTAAAGCAAGACGGAAACAGCTTGGAAGGTAACTTAGCAAATAATTCGACAAAGGACTACATACTTGTCTGGGTAATTTAAGCAGGATTTTCAAGTGTTGGTGAATTATACGTTACAAAGCATGCCAGAATGTGTACTTTGAAATGCATCAAGTATATACTCGTTCTACAATGTTTTAGTAACATAATAAGTCGGATACAGGATATACTTCTTCCGGGATTGGACCGTATCAAAGAACTATTGAAAGTCTTCGACGTTTCGCCCACCATCGTAAGGGGCTTCTTCAGGAACAAAGAAAAGAAACAATAAATGAAAAGAGGAATATAAGGGAATATGCAAAAATGAAAAGACCAATTTCAAATCAGATATAAACTGAGGATCGCTCACTACTTTTGCAAAATTTAGATCTCACCTGTAATAAAGAATAACCTAGTTATAAAAAAAAATAGTCAACTACTTTCAAACTATCTACGATCGACTAGATTTCATTTTTTTTTTTCGAAATTTTACCTTTATGAATATTTTGGTTTTCTTTTTTTTTGATTCGATATTTTTGAAATTCGATATTTGTGAGTTCCTCGAAGTTTTTGAATATTCTCTTTTTTTTCAACCTTTCAAAATTTTGTCTTATGGAACCAAAATTTTATTTTCACGTTTCTCCTGAAATTTTGACCGTAAGCTTAAATTTTTGACATTTTGAAATAATAACTGTTTTCTCGTTTATCTGATCCCGATTTGTCCATCTTTTATCTCAGAATTTTTAAAGAAATTTTCCAGATTTTGATTCTACTTCAAGATTTCTGATTTAGTCCCAAAAATAATAAGAATTGTAAAATGTAAACTCAGAATTTTGAGAAAAAACGAAAATTTCGACATTTATTAAAAAACGATCAAACTTCTTTTAGTTCTTTTTCCTTTCATAAATATTAATTTTACCTCAAAATTTGGATTTTTTCTAAACATATTTTAGTCAAGTTCAATCAAGTAGTTCAAGTTTTATTTATATTTTGAAATTTTATTTAATTTTTAGCTTAAACTTTTAATACAAATTGTAAAAAGTTCTGAATAAAAAAATAAGATAAAATTTGAAGAGGACCGGCGCACACTTCTGTCTACGGAGACTTTTTTCTATAGAACTTTCAAGTTATGGAACTTGTTACCCAAAGGAATTTTCCCCAAAAATTACAACCTATCCTTGTTAAAGAAGGAAAATTATGAATTTTTTTAAAAATGTTGGCACTTCAATTAAAAATTTCAAATTTCACAGTTTCCACTTTTTTCAACATTTCCATCTTTTAGTACGATTTTTTCCTAAATTTTAGATTATTATAAAATTTTTGATCTTCTATTTCTACTTTCAAAAATTTTAACTTTTGAAAAACTTCACCATGAAAAAATTCGAGCTTATTGAACATTTTTGCTTAAGCTTTTTTGTATACTTTTTTCAAAACTTTTCCTCAAAATTCTATTCTACTTTTTTCAAAAGATTAACTTTTTTGAAAAATTCTACTTTTTAAAAAAAATAAATATATTTACTTTTTGTTTCAATTTCAATTTTTTTGTGAAGTTCGAATATTTCAAATTTTGAACTCTTTCAGGATTTTGAGTTGAACATTTCAAATTTTTTTCAAAACTTTCATTTTCATAGTTTACTTTTTGGAAACATTTCGTCTGTTCTGAAATTTTTGATTTCATCGTAAGAACTCGACTTAAAAAAATGTCGCGATCCTTTCTAGTAATTTCCACTTTTTTTTTGAAATTTCGATCGATTTTCAAAAATTTGATTTGTCCTCTTAGTTTTTATTTTTCTTGATTTTGAAAAATTCTACTTTTTTGGAAGCTTTTGACCTTACTAAAATTTTCTATCTTTATTTTTTAAAGAATTTTTTTTTATTAAAACATTTTAATTTTTTTCAAAACATCGATTTTTTCTTCAAAATGTCAATTTCTCTCCAAATTTTGAGTTTTTCTTTGTAAGTTTTTTGCAATTTTTTATTTTTTCAAAATGTTGACTTTCAACATTTCGTTCTTTTTCATAATTTTCACTTTTATCAAAATTTCCAACTTCCAACTTTTTTTATTAACAAAATTTTATTTTTTTTCAAAAATTTCAATTTTTTTTTTTCAAAATTTCAATTTTTTCTTCAATATGTCAATTTCTCTCCAAATTTTGAAAGTTTTTCTTTGTAAGTTTTTTGCAATTTTTTATTTGTTCAAAATGTTGACTTTCAACATTTTGTTCTTTTTCATAATTTTCACTTTTACCAAAAATTTTAACTCTTTTGCAATTTTTTATTTTTTAAAAATGCCGCTTTTAGATTTTTTTTCCTTTTCATAATTTTCATTTTTATCAAAAATTCTAACCATTTTTCAAATTTTCGATTCTTCGCAAAATGCAGACGTTTTAGTAATTACCACTTTTTTTTTTAAATTGCTATCGATTTTCAAAAATTTGATTTGTTCTCAGTTTTTATTTTACTTGAAGATTTTAACTTTTGAAAAATTCTACTTTTTGGAAACTTGATCTTACTAAAATTTTCTAAAATTATGTATTTTTATTTTTTAAAGAATTTTGTCTTTTTTTTATTAACGTTTTAATTTTTTTTCATAATTTCGATTTTTTCTTCAAAATATCAATTTCTCTGCAAATTTTGAAAGTTTTTCTTGGTAAGTTTTTTGTAATTTTTTATTTTTTCAAAATGTTGACTATCAACATTTTCTTTTTCATAATTCTCACTTTTATCAAAAATTCCAAGTTTTTTGCAATTTTTTATTTTTTAAAAATGTCGCTTTTAACATTTTTTTTCTTTTTCATAATTTTTATTTTTATCAAAAATTCAACCATTTTTCAAATTTTCGATTGCTTCGCAAAATGTAGACGTTTTTTTGAAAGTTATATCTTATTTTCGAAATTTCGACTTTTGCTCTAAATTTCTAAATTTTTCAATTTTTTTTAGTTTGAACCCTTTTAAAAATTCCGTTTTGGATTCATAATTTTCAAATTTTTTAAAAAGCCATTTGAAGCATACTTTTTTTCAAAATTTTGACTTTTTCGAAGTTTTTGAATACTCTTTTTTAACCTTTCAAAATTTTGTCTTATGGAGTCAAAATTTCAGGAGAAACGTGAAAATGAAATTTTGGCTCCATAAAACAAAATTTTGAAAGGTTGAAAAAAAAGAGTATTCAAAAACTTCGCTTGAAAAAAAAGTAAGCTTCAAATGGCTTTTTAGAAATTGCATTTTCACGTTTCTACCTGAAATTTTGACTGTAAGCTTACAATTTTGATTTTTTAAAATAATAACCTGTTTTCTCGTTTATCTGATCCCGATTTGTCCATCTTTTATCTCAAAGTTTTTAAAGAAATTTTCCAGATTTCGATTCTACTTCAACATTTCTGGTTTAGTCTCAAAAATAATAAGAATTGTAAAATGTAAACTCAGAATTTTGAGAACAAACGAAAATTTCGACATTTATTAAAAAACGTTCAACCTTTTTTTTAGTTCTATTTCCTTTTCATAAATATTAATTTTATCCTCAAAATTTGGATTTTTTCTAAACATTTTTTAGTCAAGTTCAGTCAAGTAGTTCAAGTTTTATTTATATTTTGGAATTTTATTTAATTTTTAGCTTCAACTTTTAATACAAATTGTAAAAAGTTCTGAATTAAAAAATAAGAATTAAAATTTGAAGAGGACCCGCACACACTTCTGTCTACGGAGACTCTTTCTTCTATAGAACTTTCAAGTTATGGAACTTGTTACCCAAAGGAATTTTCCCCAAAAATTACAACCTATCCTTGTTAAAGAAGGCGCTTCATTCGCCATCTATCCTTAGTTTCCGCATCCTACTCGCAGTGCTTTGAAAGCATAATAGGGGTTACCCTTTGCGAGTGGATTAAACTAAAAAAAAAACTCATCGAAGAGCCGCATTTGCTCACCTTTGAACATAGACCGAAAATGTGTAAGAATTTTTAATTATTGAATGGCTCAAATTATATTTTGATTTAGCTTCTTACGCCCCCTTAAGGTGCCGCCTGATGCAGCTGCCTCATGCATCATAGCACCGCACGGTTCTGCCTATAATTTACATTAGTTTAAAGTTTCTAGAGTTGAACGTTTTAAAAATAAATGGGCCGTTTCCATTTACCCCGGTTTACAATTACCCCACTTGACCCTATTTACATGAGTCCACTAAAGATATGTAAATTCAACTTGAGATTACACAAAACCTGGTTACCGGTTACCGCTTGAAATCCCTACATTTTGTTATTTCATTCAGCCTAATAATATATTATTTTTTTATCACAATGTACAGAAAGGTTTGACAACTATAAATTAAAATCTCCTTGAAAATATTCTTTCGCCCACACTTGCCCTATAACATAATAGATTTTTCTTTTGCATGGAATACCTCTTCTTTAAAAAAATCACAGAAAAATGAACAAAATACTTAAAATTAACTGTACGACTTAAGCCATTTTATTTAATTGATATAAAATGCATATTACTAAACTATGAAACATAACATACAAAAATAGTAACTGTATTATATAAACCAATATTGCACTTGAAGTTACACAAATATTCAAAGATAATACACAATTTTCTGAAATCAAAAACATAAAATATGTAACAATAAATGCCCTAAACTGCTATTTGTACTTTTATTGGCAAATAAATAAATTTAACAAATACATATTTATTTACATCATAGCAAATTCCCAAAATGGACGGAAAAAATCACATATAAGTTGCCATGGTAAACAAAAAATCATAATTAACACTAAAATCCTAAATGCTAAATAATTGTATAGTTAACTTAAAGAACCATAAATAATAAATAAGTAGATACTTCAATAATACTTTGTAAAAGTAGAAACAGTAATAATTAAAAAAATATTTTATATTCGCAAAAAAATACAATATCATTTTTTTTTCAGGGTGCAATGTGCTTTATTCCCTTATAATTATATTTTTAATTAAAATCACTCCAAATTTAGATACGGTTTTGCGTCCTCTATTTTGACTAATCTTCTTGAATCCACTCTTTCCGAACACATAGGGCAATTTTCCTCCGTTTCAAGTATCCTACAAAATACGCATTCAAATAAATTTTTTAAAAATTAACTGCGGACCTACTCGAGAAATTCTGTTTTTAATGCAGGACAATCGCACTCCGGGCATGCAGTAAGGTCACTTTTTACAATGTGTCGACCCTAAAATAATATTTAACAGAAATTGAAATACAAATCTTGTCCCCTGAAATGAAGAACGATTAAAAAACACAACAGAGGTTGCTCTAAAGCGTTTCGATAGCCAAGCGTTTCGATAGCCAAGCGTTTCGATGGCCAAGCGTTTCGATAGCCAAGCGTTTCGATAGCCAAGCATTTCGATACCCAAGCGTTTCGATAGCCAAGCGTTTCGATAGCCAAGCGTTAGAGCAACCTCTGTGGTGTTTTTTAATCTTTCTTGGTTTCAGGGGACAAGTTCTGTATTTCAATTTTTGACAATAACCAAGGACCATCAAAAAAAAAATTGATAACAGAATCTATTAAACACATTAAACGAAACTTACTGTAACTATGCAAAAAGGAATATTATTGTTGCATTTATTACAGAATATTTCAGTTTCTGGCAACAGATTTTCGCAGTAAGGACAAGGAGAAAGGGCTTCAATCGGATCACCAGCATTTTCGCCATCTTTGGAATTTTTAGGCGCCTTTCTAACCACTGCTTCGATTTTTTTGGCATATTTGGGATCTATATGTCTCCTGTATTCTGGATTCATTAACATAGAAGCATATTTAAAAGCCGCATGTCTTAAACCAGCCCTATGACATTCTATTACTGTCGAAGTCAGAATGGGTACTATATCTATAAAAGATAAAAGTTAGAGAAAAGCAAATCTGTACCTCAGAAACAAACTATGTTAAGTCATAAAACTCATTCTTATAATAAACAAAATTATAGTCACCTAACGTAGCTTAGACGTAGAGTAAACCTGGACATGATATTTTTAAAAAGCCCTAAATTTGCTTTTTATTAGTTATCCGAAGCTAGCAAATTAAAGATTGGTATTTTTTCTAACTCCATCTTTAACTCATTTTTGGGAAAAATTGGACTTAACATAGTTTGCCTCTAAGGTACAACTGGAAAACTTACGAGACGGAAATTTTGAAATGCTATTTGCTACCCTTATCAGCATCCGCGCTCCTTTCAAATGATCTCCTCTTCTAACATGAAGCCTGACCAAAATATAGCTATGTAAAAGTAACAAATTGAAAAACATATCTTGGGGTATTTTGATTCCATTTTGTTTCAATTCTTGATACATTTGAAATAACACATCATGGGCATTCCTGTAATTTCCGTTTATTTGTTCCTCGTTTGCTATAATGAGCGCAGATTTAGCAGCCTCTTTGAACTGTTTCTTAGCCATATAAAGTCGAAACAAATATTTTGGATCTTTCGGCATTCCATCTGTTTCACCTAATAAAAATTCTATAACCTGATTGCTCAGGTGTTCGTCTTTAGAAGTCGCAACCACATCTATTGCTGTCGTCAAAGCTTGATTCTCCTTAGCATTGGATTTTGCAGCTTTCAACAAGAGACGCATCGCCTAGAAAAATTTACCACGAAAATCATTAGTAAAACCAAAAGTGTACGGAGCAGCTTTAACCCGAATTTCCGACATTTTTCTCGGAATTAGGGTTTTTATTCCAGAATTTCGTCTTTGACATTTGAAATTTCTACTCTTACTAATTTCAACTTTAACCACCAAATAAATATATATGTTATCATTCAAAAAGGGAATTAAAATCTGTTTCCAGGGATAAAAGAGAAAAAATAGTACCGTAGCTCTATTTAAAAAAAAAAGTTATTCGAGTTTGAATATTTTGAAGTTGAAAATGCCACACAATCTACGATAGGGTATTTGAAAACAGGATGATCAACGTATATTCACCTTATAATAATCGCCTGCATGATACCAGTAAAGTCCAGCCAGCAAAGGATCTTTCTCATTTTCGAAAAATAGGGCAATACTTGCAAAATCTTGTGGTCGAACTTCATCCGATGTAAAAGTATTTAATAGAATTTCTCCATACAATTCCATTTTACCATGTTTTCTGGCCAATTCGTAGGCCTCGTCAGTACATTTTGAAAGGACTAGAAATTTGATTGCTGACGAATAATCGTTTAAACGTTGAAAGAACCTGGAATTATTAAACTTATTAACAAGATAATTAAAAATATAAAACTAACGAAATAGTGCACTACTTTACTGACATACGAACATTATTACACAAAGCACATAAAGAATACACTCAAAAACGTAGCTATCGTCAAGACCTTCCAGGCAATATCTTAATGTAATGAAGAAAAGCCAAAATTATCAGAAGTCAAAAATTTTGATCAGAAATTTTCGAATAAATATATTGTATTCACAAATTTCTAATCAAAATTTTTAAATGAAAAGTCAAAATTTGCAGACGACCCGAAATTTAATTAGAATTCAAAAGAAAATCAGTCGGCATTTGCAGAAAATTCGAAATGTTGAGAGAAAATTCAAAATTTTGAAACAAAAAGCCAAAATTGCAGAAAATGCAACATTTACGTCGAATCTAAAAACAAACAGTCGAAATTTGAAAAAAACTCAAAATTTTGAGAAAACAATCGAAATTTGCAGAAAACTCGAATTTTCGAGAGAAAAGCCAAAATTTTGAAACAAAAAGGACAAAATTCTGAAACAAAAAGGCAAAATTTTGAAATGAAAAGTCAAAATTTCCAGACGACCCGAAATTTAATTCGAATTCAAAAAAAAATCAGTCGAAATTTGCATAAAATTCGAAATTTTGAGAGAAAAATCAAAATTTTGAAACAAAAGGTCCAAATTTGCAGAAAACCCGAAATTTAAGACGAATTTAAAAAAAAACAGTCGAAATCTGAAGAAAACTCGAAATTTCGAGAGAAAAGTCAGAATTTTGAAATAAGAGGTCAACATTTTGAAATAAAAAGTCAAAATTTACAGACGACCCGAAAGTTAATTCAAATTCAAAATTAAATTCGAAATTTCGAGAGAAAATTCAAAATCTTGAAATAAAAAGTCAAAATTTGCAGAAAATCCGAAATTTAAGTCGAATCTAATAAAAATACAGTCGAAATTTGAACAAAACTCGAAATTTCAAGAGAACAATCGAAATTTGCAGAAAACTTGAATTTTCGAGAGAAAAGTTAAAATTTTTGAAACAAAAAGACAACATTTTTAAATGAAAATTCAAAATTTGCAGACGACCCGAAATTTAATTCGAATTCAAAAGAAAATCAGTCGAAATTTGCAGAATATTCGAAATTTCGAGAGAAAATTCAAAATCTTGAAATAAAAAGACAAAATTTACAGAAAATCCGAAATTTAAATCGAATCTAAAAAAAAACAGTCGAAATTTGAACAAAACTCGAAATTTCGAGAGAACAATCGAAATTTGCAGAAAACTCGAATTTTCGAGAGAAAAGTCAAAATTTTGAAACAAAAAGACAGAATTTTGAAATAAAAAGTCAAAATTTACAGACGACCCGAAAGTTAATTCAAATTCAAAATTAAATCAGTCGAAATTTGCAGAAAATTCGAAATTTCGAGAGAAAATTCAAAATCTTGAAATAAAAAGTCAAAATTTACAGAAAATCCGAAATTTAAGTCGAATCTAATAAAAAAAAACAGTCGAAATTTGAACAAAACTCGAAATTTCAAGAGAACAATCGAAATTTGTAGAAAACTCGAATTTTCGAGAGAAAAGTTAAAATTTTTGAAACAAAAAGACAACATTTTTAAATGAAAATTCAAAATTTGCAGACGACCCGAAATTTAATTCGAATTCAAAAGAAAATCAGTCGAAATTTGCAGAATATTCGAAATTTCGAGAGAAAATTCAAAATCTTGAAATAAAAAGACAAAATTTACAGAAAATCCGAAATTTAAATCGAATCTAAAAAAAAAACAGTCGAAATTTGAACAAAACTCGAAATTTCGAGAGAACAATCGAAATTTGCAGAAAACTCGAATTTTCGAGAGAAAAGTCAAAATTTTGAAACAAAAAGACAGAATTTTGAAATAAAAAGTCAAAATTTACAAACGACCCGAAAGTTAATTCAAATTCAAAATTAAATCAGTCGAAATTTGCAGAAAATTCGAAATTTCGAGAGAAAATTCAAAATCTTGAAATAAAAAGTCAAAATTTACAGAAAATCCGAAATTTAAGTCGAATCTAATAAAAAAAACAGTCGAAATTTGAACAAAACTCGAAATTTCAAGAGAACAATCGAAATTTGCAGAAAACTCGAATTTCCGAGAGAAAAGTTAAAAATTTTGAAACGAAAAGACAACATTTTTAAATGAAAATTCAAAATTTGCAGACGACCCGAAATTTAATTCGAATTCAAAAGAAAATCGGTCGAAATTTGCAGAAAATTGGAAATTTTGAGAGAGAAGTCAAAATTTGGAAATAAAAAGTCAAAATTTGCAGAAGACCCTAAATTTAAGCCGAATCTAAAAAAACAGTCGAAATTTCGAGAGAAAAATCAAAATTTTGAAACAAAAAGTCCAAATTTGCAGAAAACCCGAAATTTAAGACGAATTTTAAAAAAAAACAGTCGAAATTTGAAGAAAACTCGAAATTTCGGGAGAACAATCGAAATTCGCAGAAAACTCGAATTTTCGAGAGAAAAGTCAACATTTTGAAACAAAAGGACAACATTTTTAAGTGAAAAGTCAAAATTTGGAGACGACCCCAAATTTAATTCGAATTCAAAAGAAAATCAGTCGAAATTTGCAGAAAATCCGAAATTTCGAGAGAAAAGTCAAAATCTTGAAATAAAAAAGTCAAAATTTCCAGAAGACCCGAAATTTAAGTCGAATCTAAAAAAACAGTCGAAATTTCGAGAGAAGAGTCAAAATTTTGAAACAAAAAGTCCAAATTTGCAGAAAACCCGAAATTTAAGACGGATTTAAAAAAACAGTCGAAATTTGAAGAAAACTCGAAATTCCGAGAGAAAAGTCAAAATTTGCAAACGACCCGCAGTTTTCAAAAAAATCGAAAGTCGAAGTTTTCACCAAAAAAAATCAGGATTTTCAAAAACCTAAAAATTGTCAAAAAAGTTTGTCGAAACGTAGAAAAAATTGAAATTTTCAATAAAAAGTAAAATTTTTCAAAGAGTGGAAATACTGAAAAAATGCCGAAAGCTTACTCAGGATTTTTAAAAAATCTAAATTTTCGAAAAAGAAACTTTGAGAGGTTGAAATTTTGAAAAAATTAAATTTTTTTATAAAATACATTGTTCGAAAAAGTCGAAATTTGGGGGAAAAATGTCGGTGTCATATTTTCAAAAAAATAACTGAAATTTTCGGGAAAGCAAATATTTTGAACAAATAGAAATTACCAGAAAAAAAAACTAAAATTCAAACGGTTTTAAAAAGCCAAAATTTTATAAAAAAAAGTTGAGATTTTGATAAAACGAAACTCGTAATTTTGAAATGAAAACGAAATTTTGAGAAAACCGCAACCATTTAAAAAAAACCGACATTTTCACAGCCAAAAATTAAAAACAGAATTTGAAAAATTGAACGAAAATCGAAAAATTTTAAAAGGCTAAATTTTTAAAAAAGCTGATATAGTTAGAATATTGGAAATATTTTAGAATAAATTATGTCAAACTGACCTACTTTTTTATGGTTTAGATGTTTGTATCGTGTGGCAACGAAGCTAATATTTATTGTGAATGAAGTACACTTTGATATGCTCTAATATTAACAATAGATTAGTAGATTAGGGCATGTTGGTAAAGCGTGATGGTGACGCGCGAAACGACAATTCAAAATCGCTCAAGGCACCCAAAGAAGTATTCACCTCAAAATATCAACATTTTCAAAAGTGGGACCTTCATTTTTCAATAATAAGTAATAATGAGAAAAATAACTTGTACAATTTTCACATATTAAACATTTGTCTTAACAATTATGTTAAATTTAAATTATATTTGAAAATCTTATTGCTGAAGAATCACGCAATGTAATTACGCAACGTAATTCTCGAATTTATTCGCCTCTGAACGGAGCGCGGCTTCTTGGCACAATCTGGCACCGTCTGTTACAGTAAGAGCGCGGGGATTCACAATATTGCAACGGTGCGTCATATTGATGTCACTTGACAATGACATTCGAATGCCATTTAACAATGACATTCGATTTATTTAGTTATTTATCGGCGGTCGAAGTGTTCGGATGATAGTGATCGAGATGGGCGCGGGGGCGGTCGACTTTCTTCCTCATTAGTTAATGTGCCAGGTACCGCACATACCGGATGCCAGGTATGCGCGGGAGAGTACAACTCTTGGTGCCCTTAATCCGTGCTCAACAAAGCATGTCGACACCTTTAAGGAGTATGTATATACAACGTTTTCTTTTGTGGAAGTTTGTTGCCTGATGGCTATAAAAGAACTGCCGCCCCTATCTCTTTTGCTACCATTCTTTCACTTATCGATAGCCGACTCGCGCGCGTAAACAATGATCGTGGTGCCATGAAGATGTATCGGTAAGTTTTCTATTTGTCTATTTGCTTGCTTTATTTTTAGTTTTATTTCTTTCAAGTTCAATCCACTCGCAAGGGGCAACTCCATTATGCCTCCAGGGTAACCGTGAGTAGTATGTGGAAATAAGCATTATTTAGCACCAAATTTTAATTCATTGTTTTATTTTTTTTTAAAGTTCAATCTACTATCAAAGTGTAACGCCATTATGACTTCGGAGTACCGTTAATAATATGTGGAAACAAGTATTATTTAATACTAAATTTTAATTCGCAGGTATTATTGTCTTATAATTATGCATGCAGCCGTTTTCAATTTTTCTCTGTTTGCAGATCGTGTTCGAAGTTTACACCAATGAGGAATAGTTTTTATATTTTGTATTTATGTTTATTTACATTGATGTTTTCCTGTGTATTTTCGAATATTTCTAATTTTTTTATTGTTAGTTTGTACATTGCTGTTATTTAATGCCATGTAATTTCAAAATGCGAGAAAAATATAGCACGAACAGAATTTGTTATTTATTTATTTCAGCTTTCTAACGATCAAGTTCTTTTTTAATTAGGTTATATTATACATTGTTTAGCAATCGTCAAGAAGATGTTTTTAAATTTCATTTCCTCATTTATTTTCAGCTGGTATATTCTATCAATGGTTTATTTGTTGCCTTTGTATATTGATTATTTAATTAAAAACGTATAATATTTACGTTTTATTTTTGTTGTTATTTTTAATTTTCGTCTCATTTTCTGTTACCTTGTTCATCTGTATGTATATTTTATAGCTGTTGTTGTTGTTTAATGTTTGTTGTTATTTAATTGCACTATTGTACAGAATACGAAATCGATTTCTTATTCTTTTGTGTCTAATGTATTTTATTTATTTTAATAATTCTCTACATGGACCTTTATCTTTGTAAAAGATTGTGGCCACTCTCTTAAAAAAAGTTTTTGTTCTTTAGTTAATCGCCTTATTTAAATGTTATCAATTTGTCTTATTCTGTTCAACAGCTACAACGACCAGTGATACCACCGAGCCTAATACTTGGTACATTTGTATCTAGGATAGGTGAATGTTTCTCAACATTTTGTTGAAGAAGTGAATCTTGGAAATTCGGTATCACCTCCCGGAATTCCGAGAGAATGATACCTCCGAGCCTAATACTTGGTACATTTGTATCTAGGATAGGTGAATGTTTCTCAACATTTTGTTGTAGAAGTGAGTCTTCCTAATTCGGTATCACCTCTCGGAATTCCGGGAGCCAAAAAATAAAACCAGAAGCCAAACTACTGCATCGAAGAATCAACAAAGAGGTGAGTCTGGGAAATTCGATTCATAAACCTAAAATATAAATAACAATACTTTAGATATTTATTTAATTAGCGTAATTAAGTGTTATTTGGTGTTACCAATTTGTCTTATTCTGTTTAACAGCTACAATGACCAGTGATACCATCGAGCCTAGTACTTGGTACATTTGTATCTAGGATGGGTGAATATTTCTCAACTTTATGTTGTAGAAGTGAGTCTTGGAAATTCGGTATCACCTCCCGGAATTCCGAGAGCCATAACCAGTGATACCTCCGAGCCTAATACTTGGTACATTTGTATCTAGGATAGGTGAATGTTTCTCAACATTTTGTTGTAGAAGTGAGTCTTGCTAATTCGGTATCACCTCTCGGAATTCCGGGAGCCAAAAAATAAAACCAGAAGCTAAACCACTACATCGAAGAATCAACAAAGAGGTAAGTCTGGGAAAATTCAATTCGTAAATCTAAAATATAAATAACATTTAGATATTTATTTAATTTGCGCAATTAAATGTTATTTGCTGTTACCAATTTGTCTTATTCTGTTTAACAGCTAACAACAACCAGTGATACCACCGAGCCTAATTCTTGATACATTTGTACCCAGGATAGGTGAATGTTTCTCAACATTTTATTGAAGAAGCGAGTTGGAAATTCGATATCACCTCCCGGGATTCCGGGAGCCAAGAAAATAAAACCAAAAGCCAAACTACTGCGTTGGAGAATCAAGACAGGGTGAGTCTATCTTGTCGTTTGATTCAAAACTAAATGCATTTTCTATACTTTTGACAGATATTTATTTTAGGACACGATGTATAATTTTTCCATATAATTATTTCAATTTAGTTACATTTTATTAACTGAAACGTCGAATTTTGCTCTTTATTTCTTCGATAATCTTTTTTAATTCTATTACACATCTGATAGCTACATAGCACTGTTAACATTAGAGCATGTTGGTAACCCAATTAGCGCGAAACCACAAGTTTTCCCCCAATCTAAAATCGTCCAACGCTTCTAAAGTAGTTCAAAAATACAAACCTCGCAACGAGTTTAGCTCCTTCTACACTTTTGGTTTCCTGTACAAGTTCGACCGCCATTTCTGGATTATTCAAATTTTCTAAATGCAGTCGAATAACTGAATCATAATCTTTCCCGTTATAGTAAGCCCGAGCTGCTTCATCATATTTTCCTTCCTTTTCTTTAGCTTTGGCATACTCCAAATGTATTTTACCGGATGTAATGTAAGGTAAAATTTCGCCAACTTTGGCCCAATTTTTCAGTCTAATGTAATTCATTGCTGCCCTTTCATACGCTTGACATTTTTCAAAAAGTAACGCCGCCTCCGCCAGCTGCTTTTTCTTTTCAAGAATTTCAGCGCATTCCCGTTGAAGATTCTTGTTATCCAATTCAATCGCCACACTCATTCCATGTCGAATATTATTACAATATATGGCGGTTCTGGAAATGCCTGCCTTACAGATAAAAGTATGATCGTCGTTCAGATTTTCTTGAAGACCTTTCTCATAGTGGACAAGGGCTTCTGCATGATTGCCGCTGTAAATTAAGAATAATGAAATTATTATACGACACATAAACATTTTCTTACGTAAACTCCAGCTGCTGTGCATATTCTCGTGAAATTAACGCTATCTGTTCTGGTGCCATCTTTTTCGCTAATTGTAACGCTTGATCCCACTGAAGAAGATCTCTTCTCATTTCTAAAGCAGATGTCGGTTTACTTGAAGCTAAAAACCATTCCTGCGCTCTATCGAAATCTTTCAAATACATGCAAATGTAACCACATAGCAATTTGTTGTCTTCGATGTTGAGCATTGTTTCTAGTGACCAAACCATGCAGACTTCTTCCAATTTTCTATAGACTTGAAGCGCTTAAAATTAAAATGTATTAATATTGTTGATAAAAGATTAAACCAGGTGTTCATCTTAATGCTAGTATTAGGTCTTTTTTTTTCATTATAATCATTTAGAAGTTTTCAACAAGGCTATTTTCTCTAAAGCACTGAACTAAACAGTGTGGCTTGTGATTAGGTCCAAAGAAGGTTATACCCCTTTACCACATCGGCAATTACATAAATAATTACGCGATACGTATTTCGCCAGCAGAACTGGCATTTTCAAACATACTAATCTAAAAAGATTAGCAAACAAAAGATGCATCGACGTCATCTGCATTGAGATTCAAATACTGGCGGTCTTTTGCTTTCTTTCCTATTTCTAATTGTTTAACACATCTGGTGCATGCAATTTTAACCTGCCACAAATAGCCTTCAATAAACTGGAGGCCGCCAATGTTCCTTTATCTCCGTTCAGGGTAACTGGCCTCTGATTGATATAAATTGTTTCATATGCATCAAGTTCTCTGTTATTTGTGACCGATCTTTTAATTTTAAGGCTATTTTGAAAAATTTAGTTGATTTAGAGAAAGGTTACTACAATACATCTTTTTAGATTAATTTACCACTGAAGACGGATATTAATGCAAATAATTTGTTCTTATATCTGTGCTTTATAGTAAATGAGTATCATAAAAAAATGTGTAATATATATCTATGAAAAAATTACCAATATCGATTTCTAAGGTACTTCATTGTATCCTCCGCTAATGTCTTCCAAAACGTTTTTGATTTAAGCAAAGTACATGTGTAATATGCAGCGTTATACCGATGCAAAGCAATTTGTTTTTTAAAATTGCTTTCCAATGTATTGATATCTTTGTCCGATATACCAGGTTGAGCATAGTCATGTGTAGCTAACTGAAGTTGAGTCAATTGACCACCAGATGTTGCAGCAAGTACATCTCCCTTGTGTAAAAGTAAAGGAAAGTGCTTCGAGACCAAAGGCGTTTGACCAATTCTAGTTACAGTTGAACCTATTGAAATGCTTTTCAATTATAAATTAAATGATTAATACTAAATCTTACCATATATTGAAATTCTAATATAAATATATGTATAGATTTCCGTTTCACTAAAAACTATAAAGATATTTCTATCTGATGGATTACTATCCCAAATAATGCCACACACCCTATTAGGTAAACTCGGTATAGGAACTACATCACAAGATACCTAAAATAAATAAGTTAATACATGACTTCCTAGCTCGTTCACTAAATACTAACAGCATTGTATACATATCCCTGAGATTTGATATCTAAAAAGCAGAGTCTGGTGCCTGCAGAGTCTGAAAAAATATCCGTTATGCCGACAGAATGTCTGTAGCTACTTGCATTGGCCCATTCTTCAATATGAAAATGAACAATATGTCCCATGTCAGTGGCATAAATAAGAAAATCAGTCGTAAGTGCATGACAGGTCATCACAGTATTAGCCGTGGTATTATCGGGAAATAAAATGCTTTCTCTATCTTCGAGACCTACTTCTGGTTGTTCAAGCTAAAAAAACAAATCATAGCTATTCATATTATCACGGAAAAACCTCAGGTAATTACCATATGCAACTGTATTTTACCCTCAAACAAAACAGAAGCATATTCGGGGTTTATTTTAATACTGGTAACTCCTCCCAAATACTGCCTCTCATTAATAAACATCGGAGCATCATTATTTCCTGGTTGAGGCCTCGTCAGATCATAATACCAAACTCTGTTGTTCATACCAGCAGCTAAATGGTATTGACCGACAGCTAGGAATGCTGGCTCTATTTGAAGAGTAACTGGTATAGATTTTAATTTAGCCTACAAAACGAAACGCAATTGATTCAGGTTAATAATATTATATATATGTATACATATTAATCTCTACATAATGCACACAATATGAATTTGAATATACCTGATTCGTTACCTTATCAGGAGTGTAGGTAAACAGACTGACTTCGGTCAAGCTGGATAAAATAGCTATACGTGGTTCACAAACTGCAGTCAATTGAGGCATGTGCGACACATACACATTTAGAGAGCCTCCTTTAGTACAAACTGCTAGCAACTGACCGTCGACGCTCCACCTGAATACGTTCCAAGCCAGCTTCTTGTGGTAACGTTAAAACTGAGGATGTTTCAGTGTAAATTTGAAAGATCGTGTATCTTGACGCTGCAAAATGTTGCTTGAAAAATGAAAAGTCATATTTTTTGTGCATCATTACGTATTATCTCCACAGGATGCAGCCTTATTGATATGAGGACAGATAGTAATATCTGTTAAATTGTTTTTATGGTTTTTTACTTGGAATAATTCCTGGCCTACTTCTTTAATATGTGTGGAAGATTGCAATAAAATAACCAGAACTGAACCCAATCAAAATATATCCATCTGCAAACCACTTATATGCCACAATTGAACCATAGTGCTGTTGAAATGCCTAACTTCAACGGGATTTTCGGGATCCAGCAAGTTGTATAAATAGAGAGTCTTTCTTCCTACTATGACACTAACCTACAAGAAATGTTTGCTTAATATTAATATAACGGAAGAGACGGAAAGTGTTTTTAAGAGCAACAAGCTTACAGTATTTTCCACTCCCACTCTTTCATCCATTTTCATTTCCGAAAATTGTATATCTGAAGGCTCAGCTCTAACAGTAATTACTCTCAAAGTATCCCCATCCATATTACTAACAGAAACAGTCTTATCCTCTGATCCTAAAGCTAATAAATTTTCAGTGTTCCATGATCCACAAATTATCTTTTTTGAATGTTTTCCAATTACAGGTGTTCGCCTAAAATGTAAAACTTCTTTATTTATAGTCTCATTGAAAAAAACTTAAATCTTTAGCTTGTTTTCAAAAGCTTTATAGTGGCGCAACTATTTTTTTTTGTTAAATAATTTCTGTTGTTATTCCTTATAAGCCATATTAATATTTCTTATTTTTCAATTTTTTTTCTAAATAACGATTTTTATCTCTATAAATAACAAAATATGTGGGGTATATCACGAGTCAGTTGCACCTAGAATATACCATTGGTAGAATCAGAATTACTTACTTGGAAGTGTTGTGGTTATAAATAGATACGTTGCCTTTGGCAGTTCCAATGGCGAGAATGGGCCCAGTTTTGGCCCACACTAGGAACGTCATACTATCTTTTAAACCGACAGTCAACTACAAATTTCCTCTGCAAATTGGCATCCCACACAGTAACATGTGAAGCTTGACATATTATTCCTAATAAATCTCCATCACAGTCCCAATCAAAACCAACACATAAGCTAAAAATTAAACGCGCAAATAGTATACATAAATACATTATGGTGGACTCTTACTGAACGGAAACATTATGTTTATTAATTTTATATAACATTTCTGAGACCTAGTTTGAAAATATTTAATTTTTTTTTAAATTGTTTGGTGGAACTGGACTGGTCCTTGGTTATCTTCAAAAATTGAAATACAGAACTTGTCCCCTGAAACCAAGAAAGTTTTAAAAAAATTAAAAAACACAACAAAGGTTGCTCTAACGCGTTTCGACAGCCAAGCTGTCATCTTCAGAGAGAAACTAGAAACTGAAGATGACGAGCTTGGCTGTCGAAACTGCGTTAGAGCAACCTTTGTTCTGTTTTTTAATCTTTCTTGGTTTCAGAGGGACAAGTTCTGTATTTCAATTATTAAAATTGTCGTTAATAAAAATTTAAATATTTCCAAACTCGGTCGCAGAAATGTTAAATAAAATGAATAAACATGCTATCTATAAAATTGAATTGTTCCTTACCTAGGCAGCCTAATGCGATCTTGAACTTGCCCATACCTATCAAAAATATTTACCATTGAATCGATACCAGTAGTAGCCTAAGTAATTTCCGGAGCCCTTTTGCCAAGCTATGAAAATATCACCAGTTCCATGAGGCTGCTCTAGTCGAAAAAGTAACTACAAATGTAAACAAAATTGTTTGTTTATATAGGTTATATTGAATACATATGAAAAAAATTATTTGCGTTTAAAACTAAAAGACCTCCACAATTTAGAATAAAAACGGTTACCTTTTCGCTACCCATTTTAATTTTATTCCTAAAAATACATCTTTACTGTGAATACAAACATATAAGATTTTTAAATGGCATTTATTTGTCAAATAATTCGATCGGACCACAAAACATAAACTGATTTTGAGGATTGAGGACAAACCATAGATCTAAAATCCTAACCTAAATATGAACTGTATTGATTTGTTGTCGGTTATTTTAAGAGTGATTCTTTTGTATTTGTGTTAATCTCTACTTAAAATTATTAAATTGGTAATAATGATAATAAAGAGAATGTGGAAAACATTTAGTCTGATGATCACTTTTGCTGATCAAGCCCTAAAATATAGGCAACACATTAATCTTCAAAATATTTACGCGTAAAGGCGGCTTTATTTCTGGTGATTTATTTTTAGTAACTTACATGTGGCAGCCCTGTGACATTTCTTAATGGTGTGGGGGCATATATGTAATATGTATTACATATATGTGTGGGGGTGTTTGCGGTTCTATTATACTGGAACCTTAGTTAACTAACGTCTATGATTCTCGGCGGAGAATAAAAGTCTATTCTTAACGGGCGATACTTTAATCACTACTTAACTTATTACATTAACTTACATGGATTAGAACGCGAACTGATGAACCTTAATGGCGGTAGTTTTACCGCAGAAGAGGCCTGTCCATGGTCGCATCTTCTTTTATATGGGTCGTAAAACTTCCCTCATTATTATTTATATTTTCGCGCGGGAACAAATTACTGGAAGAAAATCAATACATGTGGACATGCGTGGTACGACAAAGTCGACTGACATTGACAATTGACGTTTGTGATCACAGAATATGGATTCGTATACATGCCACAATGGTGTTTTGTTTTTAAATTTCCAACCTAAATGTCTCTGAATGTCACTAAATATGTTAATTTGTTGTCGGCTGTTTTAAGAGTGGTTCTATTATATTTGATGTCAATTTCTGCTGATAATTATTAAATTGTAAGTAAAAGTAATAAAAATACTATGGAAAACATTTATTTCGATTTTTTCTGCCAAAAAACCCCTAAAACGTAGGCAACACATTAATAATTTAAAGGTTAAAGCGTGAAGTCAGCTTTGGTTCTAGTGATTTTTTTAGTAACTTTTCTAAAGATTAATTTAATACTTCACGACCTATCGTACCATACAGGATGAAATTTAATTGCAAATAAGTAATATTTGAGTGTGTGTCTTGTATTTGCATACAAGTTTTAATGTTTGCAAATACGTTTGATCCAATAAAAAGTTCTTAATTTTGTATGCGCGGGTCTTTTTTGCCAGTTGAGAACTTGCGCGCGTGTTACGATGTCTGAAAATTTTTTATCAAATAAGAGTAATCTCTTATCAAAGATAATGTTGTTTCAAATTGTCTTTAGTAGAGTTTGCAAGTATAACATTGTGCAATAACGAGATGGCGATTCCAAACAATGAAAACTGGCGACTGTAAACTAATCTTAATATTTAATTCACTATTTAAGAACAGAGGTCATGAAGCTGCACGACTTTTTAAGATAGTGACTGCTTCTGTTTATGTGTTTTGTGGTTTATTCTGTGGTTTAATATAATCGTTTGATCTTGTCTTGAAAAAGATCATTTAGTAAATAGAAGAATGAAGTGTGTTTGTAGCGCCGCGAAGTCGGGTTAAAGAAACTAAAATAGCTTTCCTCTTGGTCTTTTTCTGTCTCCTTCTTTGATTATATTATCTAAGGTCTCCTTACTTATTCCGTTGATTGAATATATTAAATCAACACTTATTCTAAAATATGGCGGTTGGCTGTTGACGTATTTTCTTTATTGTTTACAATTTAAGTCTCGATTTTAGTGCAGTAAAATAATTGTTAACGTTTATTAAAAGCATTTTGCAGATAAGAACTAATCAAAAATATGGAATAGAAATAATACCGTAATTAATATTGGTTTTCTTAAGACAAAGCATATAAATTATTACAAGCAGCAGCATTATGTTAATTCTTTTTTTTATAATTTTCTTATGACATTGGTCAGTTTTTGTTTATATTTATTCGTTAAACTAAAATATTTTCTCTTTGTTGCAGAAGTCAGGGGTGCTGATATATTTCTGTGTTAATGTACTTCATAATTAATTTACTTTTGTTGACTTTTTCTAAAAAAGCGATATACTTCAAAATTACTTTATTATTGTTGTTTATATTTTGTAAATAAAATTTATGGGAACATATATTTTTCCTATTTAAACCCTCTTACGTGAAAATATAAATTATACTGATATTAAGTCTAAAATATTGCATCAAAATTCCTATTTTATGGTGTCTCGGTGCATCGTAAATTACAAATTTTAATGTAATTTCTTAAAGTACTGAATTAACCTTGTGGTTTTTTTTAATTAGGTCCAAAAAAACATTTTGCCAGATCAGTAACTGGTGATAATTACGCAAAAGTTGCGTAATTAATGCCAATTACTGATGTGGTAAAAATCTTTTTAAATTTAAAATTCTTAGATACATTAAATATTTGAAAAAAGGTTGGAAATTTTGTCGATAATGCAGTTTTTTGTGTTGTTGGTATTACGGTGTTCTGTTTTTAAAATAATAGTTCTATTAACCATGAGGGGCGTACGCAATCCATAGAACTGCAGGTAGTTCATACTCTTTCTTAGTTTCTCTATGGATCTCGTCTTTGTTGGAAAGGTCTATGAATTTAACCTTCAATAATGAATGGAAGTTTATTTTATGGTTTAACAACCTAATTTTAAATCTAAAAGTGACCGATGCCAGATGTCGAACAAAAAGGAAATACTTAAAAAAGACAATGTTCTTCAAGCTATTATCATAGCAGATACCTTTGATGATGAATTTATTCCAATATCAAATAATATCCCATTGGTAAATTTATAAGGCTTGGTAATCTGATGCAATAATATACATATTTTAGGCTCTTTTACCTGTGGTTAATAAACCTATAATTTCTTACACATTGGAATTTTTATCTCTAGGAGGTGTTGAAGAAACATTCTTATTTTGTAGCTTCGAATGTAGAAGCTATTAAGGATTACATAAAGTAACTATAACTCTTCAATCGATATAATTATTTACTTTGCTTCATTTCAGTCATTGTATTTCTGAAGCAGCAGGATGGTCATTGACAATGAAAGTAAACATTATTGTGTCGGAAAGCTGCAGGTCTTTTGGTGACTGTCTGAGAGATATTGATGCAAAGGGACTTTTAAGAGGAAATTTTGTTCTTTTAGAACCTGGAGTTATCTCGAACATAAAACTACATCCAATCCTAAAAAAACATAGGTATTCTGGTATTATTTATAAATAATGAACAGTTCCAATAACCTTTTCATTCCGGTAACCGGACGAATCTGTAAAAGATGTTAATGCTGCCAGTGGGGGCCCTTTATGTGAGCCTGAAGAATGGGTTAAATGACGAATGAAACAAAGATACGTTAAAACAGATCATTGTCTAACTCCTCCCTTAAAGTATGCAATTTTGTGGTGGTACTCGTATGAATTTACAAGGTTCTCCCAATGCCATACAACGAACTTAAATTATGCCATTTCGTAGTGGTAGCCTTATGAATTCACAAGAGTCTCCAAACCCGTACAACAAACTGATATGTAAAAACCGATGTCGGAATGAAAGGGTTAATAACAATTAAAAATATTATTTATACAAATCATAATACTAAAATAAAAAATTCAACCATAAAATCAAAGACCAAAACCTTATTATTTAAATAAATTTTGTTTTAAAGTGTGATGCTAAATTTTGGTACAATACGTAATAGTGTTATTTAATAATTTAGAAAAAAGTAATTGGATGGGTTGTCTTCTGTTTTTAAATTGCCGATCGTAGTTCCCATTTGAGAATGGATGCAAATACTTCTTTATACACTATTCTAATTTATTAAATTTTCTTTTCTGTTATAACTTTGTCTATACAATTTATGTCATAACAACGAAATCATAACTAAAAATATCAAAAAGAGTTCATAGAGTAATACGTAAGTTTGTATTTTCTTCGGTCCTCAGATGGCCCGCGTTAAGGGGTTAAATTACATGTAAACATTGATAACAATGTCATTGACTTTTGGAGATTGTTGTCATTATGATTTTCTTTAAATGACCCATTAAAATGCCCTGAATTTTTTAAGTGATTTTGACATATTTTCGAATAGTTTTGCAAAATTTCAGCAGTTTATATTTTGGAAAAGGGTATCATGATTCCTTAAATTTTCAGTGAATTTCTAAAAACAGACAATGCAGCTGCCATGACACTTGTGTTCCAAAATGCAGGGACAGGATATCATTCTATAGATGGAACAATTATTGGAGCAAATGAGAAAAATAGACTCTTATACCATAAAAAACTTGGTCCCAATAGTGGAAGAAAAATAAAGTTGCCGTTAGTAAGTAATCGTAAATTCCTTTTATTTTTCGCCTTTTACAGAAAAATTCCGTAGGATATGTTTCTAAATAATCCGGAAATATCCCTCCTGCATAATCTGAAAGATACTCGTATAGCAATATGTTCACCTTCGGTTTTGCCACTATTTTCCGATAATTTTGACTTTCAAAGCAAAGAAGATTTTGTCAAGGGACTTTTAATTAACGAGGAGATATCAGAAGGAACTATTTATTATCATGTGGTTGAGGGAAACCAATATGGGGGTGCTGTTACAGATTGGAAAAATTATCAGGCTGTAAGGTAAAATTTGCCATTTGGTTTATTAATAAAGCCTAATAACTTGACGTATGCTGCTATAGCTTTCCATATGAGGGGTACAGACTAGCTAGCCAACAGTGTAAAGTTTCATTTGGTTTAGAATCGCCTGCTAAAAAAAACACAAAGTTAGGAGTTACGTTTTCATTTTTCTTTAATAAATAAGAGATAGAGAATCTACATCTTAAAACTCGTAGTTTTTTCCAAAACTACTAACTTATCACCTTCTTTCATATATTTTGTGGAGCCCACATGCTCGTTATTTTTTATTTTTTTGTCATACAAATTTCAGTTTAAAATTGCAAAATGTTTTTCACGTTTAAAAAAAAAACGAAATTAATTTCAGTTGCCACTGACATCAAAGCAAATTAAAGCAGTATATGAACCAGTTGCTTTGTAGTTAATGTTTCTGTTGAGGATGTTTTTTTCTTCTTAAAACTATTTGATCGACTTTCGGATAAAGTCTCGAGAACTTCAATTTTTTTAATAACTGTCATTTTCACTCCAAATTTAGATTGTTTTTTAAAAATTTTGACTATTTTGTTTCAACGTTTTCCGAAAAATTTGAAAAAAATTCAAACACATAACTCAGCAAACTTTAATTTAAAAATTAGGCAGTAGTTTAACCAATGTGTATCCTCAAAGCCTTTACAATATAATATAATTCATGATGATTTTCAGCTATGATTTGAAAAATCGATGGATATATCCCGTGTTACCTCCACTGCAGGGGTAAGTTTTGAAATCCTAATTCCAGCTAAGAAATTAAATTGTTTATCTTTGTAGAACCAAATACCTTAGAGGCAACGTTGCTGTAGGAAAAAATTATACAATAGCAAATACTGCCAAAATAGCGAATAGTGTTATAGGCGAAAATGTTATTATTGGCACGAACGTCGAAATTAAAGATTCTTATATATTTTCTGATACAAAAATACACAACAATGTAGTAATTCATTTGAGTGTAATTGGGCCTAATTGTAGCATTAAATCAGGAAGCAAAATAACTGTCGGAAGTATATTGGGGAAGGGTGTTATTATTGAAGAGGATAAACTTGTTGAAAATACTTTGGTTCAGGCATCAAGACCAGAGGATTGTAAGTATTTATATAACTAGTTGAAAATGTTTAATATTTTAATTGCCCCCAGATGAAGAAGGTGATGCTCTCGGAAAGTATGCTTATAAACTGAGAATACCCTACGATGAAACGGATCTACTGGATGAAGTTTTATCAACAAAAATGTCCAAGTTGCAAATAAATGTAACAAAAGAACAATCAGATGAAGAAGATGAGGATGGATTTAGTGATAGCGAAGAAGATATGTCATACACGCAGTCACCAGCCCCAGATGACACTAAATGTAAGTATTGAAATTCGATTGAAATATTACAAATTCAGCTCTCATATAACAAAATCCATATCCTGCATGTGTAGTTCTCCAGTATTACTTATTTTTTCTTGTTGCAGTGTTCTTTACTGAAGTAATCGACAGTTTAACACGAGGTTTTGAAGATCAATTGCAGTGTGATAACCTCATTTTAGAAATAAACTCTTCTCGTTATGCCTATAACATTACAGTCAAAGAGGTGCGCTTTTTATTTTCAAAATCTTGTATTTGTTTGCGATTGTTTTTATAGGCGGGGTTGGTCCGTTATTCGTTTCAATTAGACTATTAATCAGTCGTTTTTAGGTAAATTTCCATGTAGTAAAAGCTATCTTACATATGTCTTTGATGCAACCGTCTGGTGCGCAATATTTTTCTCACTTTGCAACATTTGCTGTTGTACTTTTCTCCGATCCTGAAGAATTACTTACGCAATGAAAGTGCCATGATCGACTGCTTGCAAGCGATAGAGGTAAGAGAGGTGTAAGTTTTGAAACAATAACTTCTGTCAGTAACACATTGCAATAAAATTGTACAGCTTTTTCCAACAAACACTCACCAATTTATACAAATACAACTAAAGAGCGACCAATATCGAATTTCAACTTCTGGTCCGGTTTCGACTGAAATCAAAATTTATAAATTTCAAGTTTTTACCAAAATCTGGAAATTTCGCTAATTTTCTTTTTATAAATTTTGAAATTCTCCCGAAAATTGGGTTTTTTTCTCGTTTTAAAACACGAAAATTGGCATTTTTTATTAATTTGAAAATGAGTCGAAATTTCAAGAACAAAGAAGTTGAATATTCCCTGTTTTTTCTTTGCGAAGTATTAATATTTCTATTTATGTTTTATTGGCTTTTTCTTCGCCAGTTACTCCTTTCACAATTCTAAATTTCACGTCGTTTAAATTTTAAAATAGTTTGAAGTGTTTTTCAGTGTTGTCACAAACAGCGATTGACAAACCAAGATCCAACGCAATCGCTGCTTGGGGCAGATTGTCAATCCTTAACAGAAAGTTACTGAAATTTAGAATTGTGAAAGAAGTAACTTGCGAAGAAAGAGCCAATAAAAGATGAATTTAGTATTTTTTTTCTAAAATTTTGAATTTAGCCTCAAAATGTTGTATTTTTTTCTCAAATCTTGGACTTTTGGGTTAAACATTTCGAGTTTCTGGAAATTTTAAGCTTCAAGCGAAATTTCGGTTTTAAATGGCAGAACTTCGGAAACAATTCGTGTATTCGAATTTAATATTGAAATTTCTAGATGAAGGTCGAAAATTTGTAAATAAATCATTTTGAAAGGTTGAAACCCTATTATGTGGAAGTTATTACTGAATTTTTGGGTCTCTTTGGTTGAACATTTCAAATTTTTCTGGAAATTTTAAGCTTCAAGTGAAATTTCGGTTTTAAATGGCAGAACTTCAGAAAAAAATTCGTTTTATTCGAATTTAATATTGAAATTTCGAGATTAAGGTCGAAAATTTGTAAATAAACCCTGTTGAAGGGTTGAAACCCTATTATGTGGAAGTTATTACTGAAATTTTGGGTCTCTTCTCAAAATTCGGAATTTAAAGCTGTAATTTTTTCCTCTCCAAAATCCCATTTAAATCTCAAATGTAGACTTTTTGTTGGGTAGTTTGTTTTTCAAAATGTAGTATTTTTTTTTAGTAATTCTGAATTTTTTCTTATTTGGTCTCTTAAAATTCCGTGCTCGAAAACTTGAGACCAGTTTTCTTATAAACTTCGGGGACTACTATTTTTCTGAAAATTTTCAGAAACTTCAATATTATGGTTCTTTCTAAAATATAAACTTCAAAATCGTAATTTTGAGTTAAAATCGTTTTATAAATTTCGATTTTGTTTTTTTAATTTGATATTCATTTTATTTTTCTGAAAACTTCAATTCTAAATTTTGTCTGGTTTGAGCCCAGTTGCGAGCGAAACTGATTAAATTCGAAATTTCGGTTTCAATTAATTGTATAATGATATAAGAGTACACAAGTACACTGTGGAGTTGTAAGTTTTTAATATAACCCCAGACCTAATGTTAATATTACATTTTCCAAATTTATTCTAGTTTATTGCATAACATATATTATCTATATAATATTTTTGTAGGATGTTTCGACAACAAATGAAGAACTGAACGACAAGTGGATCATGTTTGTTTTGAAATGGTTTTATGATAAAGATCTTGTTTCGGAGGACTCTATTTTGAAATGGGCGGTGACACTAGATAAAAATAGTGCTTTTTATTCCCGGGTTAGACCGTTTGTAAACTGGCTTGAAGAAGCAGAAGAAGAAGGCTCAAGCGAAAGTGACGACGACTGAATTTATTAAAATTTCAGTTCACAATTAAAACTTTCCTTATATTGCTTTTTTTTATTGTTTAAAACACCTTAAATTTAATGCGGCAAATCACATATTGAATTTTAATGTAAGGAATTTTAAGAAATTTGTTTCTTTTTAAATTAATAATCAAATGTTAATTTAAAATGTAACTCATTCTTCATCACTCTTATATATGTAAATTATGTTGCTGACTTATTTTAACGTTGTGTTGACTGTTCATTAGGCAATTTATGACTTCTCTAAGTTGTATTAATATAAAATTTATTAAAAAGCAGCAATAACTGATTGCTGCAAGTCTTGGAGGTATATGCTAAAAATAGTGGCATTTTTTTTTTTTTGGGAAGCCCAATTTTATTTTCATATTTATAGTCTAGACTTCGAAAACTTAAAAATTGTAAATACGGTTGAAACCGGATATAAGGACATTGAAGGTACCATAAACTACGGACGCTGTAACCGGTAGTTGTTTTAAACAATATAACTGGCAGTACAGTTAGCTTTTAAAATAATCGAGGGACCTTGCCATTTAATCGTAATAACTAATGCGTCGTTGTAAACGATGTCGTTATATCCGGTTTTGACTGTATTAATTATCTTGACAGCAAATACTTCAGTTTCCTTTAACATCTTGCAGGTATGACAAATGACCAATTAAATGTTCTGTAATTAAACAGTTAAACGTGCTTAAAATTGAAAATATGTACAACCGCAACCATAGACTAGTTTCGGCCTTCCTTGGTCTCATCAGCATGGTACGGTGGTTGTATACACTTCCAATTTAAAGCCGTTAGTCAGTCGTATAAGTATCCAAGAGAGCAAACCTCCATCAGGTGACTTGTAACTGACTTTTAACTGTTTATTACGCAAACATTTTCGCTACATGCTAATTGAAGCATTACTCTCTGCTGAGATAATAAGCCTTGTATATACGAATATATACAAGTTTATTACGATGCAATTGAAATCTAATTTCATTAGAATCTAATGAAAATTAGACTGCAATTGCAAAGTTCACGTAGATGAGGCAAAGCTTGTATCACGGGTTGCATCGCAACATCCATATCTTGCAGGTAATTGACATTTCCAACCCTTACTTCCTGGAATTCTTTAATATTCATAAGTATTAATCTTTTATTAACGATTAAAAACCAAAAGATATTAAAAATTCCTAATATTTATCGAAACATTGTGGAATTTTTAATATATTTTGTTTTTTAATCGTTAATAAAGTTTAATTGTTATGAACATCTTGCAGGTATTATCGATATTCGGCAAGTAAGAAACCACATAAAAAAGTTCTATCGTTTTTTAATATTCAAATAGCGTAGTTGGCGCCCTCTATCAACTATAAATCAAACTAGGAAGAGATTTCGGCGACACTGTTGCCAATTCCATATTTTTAACTGTAGATTTAGGGTTTTTTAAAAGTCTTAGTTCAATAAAAAAAAAAATACATGTAAATAGTTAAATCTCCAAAATCCATAGTTTTTTTTATTTTTGTTATGACTAGAGCAAAATTGCAATTTATTCCCAACTAGGCGTTTATAGTAATAATTTCAACTTTCGACATAGAATGAAAATTTAAAAAAAATTAAATTGACGAGGTCGTAAGATTTTCAAAATTTCGATTTTCTTTTTTTAAGATTAAATTCCATAGTTTGACATATTTCTCAAATGAAGTCCTAAAATTACATTTTTCTAAGATGCTAGAGTTTCTCTAGAAATTTCGATTTTTTCTTTAAATTTTCTTGTATTAAATTTAAAATATGTGTAGGTATTTCCTACAATTTCTAGGTAAGTTAGAATCAAGATTTTGATTTCTAAAATTGTGATTTTTCTAATCCTATTTTTTTCAACACAATCTAGTTAAAAATTGGACTTTTTTCAAAAATTTCGGGTTTAACCTCAAAATGTTCTTCCTTTTCTGGAATTATGTTAAAACAAGGTTTTTTTTTACAAAATTCTCTTTTGGTGGAACGGACTGGTCCTTGGTTATCTTAAAAAATTGAAATACAGAACTTATCCCCTGAAACCAAGAGATTAAAAAACACAACAAAAGTTGCTCTAACTCGGTTTCTCTCTGAAGATGACTGCTTTGCTGTGAAAACGCGTTAGAGCAACCTTTGTTGTGTTTTTTAATCTTTCTTGGTTTCAGAGGACAAGTTCTGTATTTCAATTTTACAAAATTCTTAAAATATCAATTCTACAGATTTTATCTAAAATTGGAAAATTCTTGTTTTATTTCTAAAATTTCTAATGGAAACGTTTTTCTAAAAACAATTATCGTTGATCCTAAAATTTGAGTTTACTTCTAGCAAATTTGAGTTCAGCAGTTTTTTTTCTCTAGAACTTCGTCTTATCAAAATACCCCCACTCATTTTAATTAAAAATTTTAAATTTTTTTCTTAAATGTCGAAATTTAAATTAATTTCAAAATTCTGAATTTAAACATGAAAAGTTCTAGTCTGCCAAAAATTTAAATAACTTTGAACTTGAAGGCAAACATTGTTAGAAAACTTTCTTTGGAAATTTTAACTTTTTTTTTTAAATACAACTTTTTGGAAATTGCAACTTTCTTCTCAAAATGTTGACAGGGTGGGCTGCGTGTCTCCCATTTAAGCAGTCAATGGGAAATAAATATTCAACCTGGAAATTTCGACTTTCTTAAGATTCACTCATTTTTCGATATTTTGACCAAATTTGATTATCTCTGAGAAATTCTGCATTTTTACTAAATTTCCCGTAAATTTCAAACTTTTTCTCGTAATTTCGATTTTGTTCTTAAAGTTTCGATCTTTGTCTCGATATTTCGTTTTTGAAAATTTCGATTTTTTTCTTCAAAATTGGAGGATTTTTTTTTCAAAAACCTTAAATTTTCGAAATTTCATCATCAACGCAAAAAACTGCAGATTTGTTCTTTAGGGTTATACTTTTCTGCAGCTTTTTTTTCTACCTCATAGTTTTACTTATGGTTATCTTGAAGGTAAGGTTGCGTTACGCCGTACTTTGAAAATGGGATTGAAAACTTTCCACTGTTCGCAGCGCCATCTATTAATCCGCAAATACGTACACCATAGAATTCTATTTTATCGTAGGTCAAACATTGCCAAACGAGTAGTTAAAACGTACACCTAATAGATTGAAGTAGTTTTAACTTCAGCGGTGGACGCTCCTCCCTGAGTAAAAGATGAATAAAGAATGTTCTAGACCCGCTTTCCTAGGAAAAGCCCAAAAATGGTTAACACGACAGTGATGTGGTAGATTGGATACATTGTACCTACGACCACCACCATACATTGACATCAGTAGGTTCAATTTAAGCTCTCATTTTACAGTTTTCGCACAATACTTGCTGGTAATACACAACAGAGGCCGCTGATGTCAGCGGGTGGAAATCCCATTTTCATTCATATATGTAATACTTCTATATGGCCAGCTCCCTATTCTCTTCACGAGTTTGTTCCAACCAAATTTGATAAAGATGGAACATGAATAAATGGCGAGTATTGCGCATGAATTGAACAAAATGAACCAATCGCTACGCGCGGGTTAAACGGGTGTTTATGTTTGGCCGTGCACAGCTGACTTTGGCCATGCGCAGATGATTTGTAGCACCTGCGCATTGCGACTCATTAATTCGTGTGAAGGTCAGCGAGAAAGAGAAGTCTTTCCCATAAGAAACGAGGAACTGGCCATATAGAAGTATTACATATATGTTTTCATTCGACAAATTACGTTACTGATTCATCTCCTTCTTATAGGACTCCCTAGTTTTACTCTATGACAGTGTTGGCAACACTGTTCAGCAATCTTTGTAAAACGTAGCCCAAACCGCAAAGTGGTGTGCAGCGGATGATAGAAAAAGGATAGTGCACGGTCTATATTGGCCAGGTATAAAAATTTGACCGAAATGCGTCTAGAAAGTGAAGTAGCATCCTCTCTCTCGTTGAAAATCATTGGTCAGGTTAAGCGCGCAAGAGATCATAATAGCTATTGTAGCTCAGTTATTCTGTTGAAAGACTGCAAAAAACCCACCAGAAACATTTTTAAATTTCTCCTACATCTTTTTCGTAAAAATTATGAATAGAATACATAAGAAATGATATTAAAATGAAACAAAATCGGTAAGTTCTGACATTTCTCAACAGGTGTTTACAGCCATATTTATTTACTTCGTTTCTCATTGGTAGTAGAATTCCATCACGAGAACGTACTACCAACTCTCTGGACGCTTTTTCGACAGCGTTTTCTACGATCGTGCACTATCCTCCTTCTATAATCCGTGGATTAACCTTTTGAAAAGTCACTAGAACCAAAGGTGGCTTCACGCATAAACATTTTGATGATTAATGTGTTGCCTATATTTGAGAAGTTGTTTGACAGAAATAATCGGAATAAATGTTCTCCATATTATTACTATTCTTACAATTTAATAATTTTCAGCAGAAATTGACATCAAATATAAAAAAATCACTTTTAAAACAACCCACAACAAAGCAAAGTATTTAATAATATTTAGGTTGTCATTTTAAGATCACAGAATATCATTAAGAAATGTCTTAGCGCTGCCACACGGCCAGTGTTGCCATACGTACGGTAGTACGTAGTTCCGAGATTAGTGTAGAGAATTTAACTTTCATCTCGAAATGTCGAGAAAAAAATCGAAATTTTGGTAATTAAAAATAGAAATTACAGAACGCACTCTACTGCCAATTGTCAACATTGTTCGGAAAAGGGAGTGGTGAAACCTTTGACTATACATATAAATGGACGGAGCATTCAATGTGCTAGAAGAGTATTAACTTGGGCCGGTAATTGTGGAATAAGGATGAACTCTGAAAAAGAACAAGCTAGAAAGAGTACGTTTTGCCATCGGGTTCGATGCAATGGTCATGTCCAGAACTAACCAATCACGTTCATAATATTGAATTTGTCGTCGTTTTTGTCGCTTAAATGTCATTTGTGTCGAATGGCGTTTGTTTACCTTTTTATGCGTTCTACTTCTAATAAGTTTCTTGTTTTGTTTGGTTACAGTTAATCAATTTAGATAATTTATTAGGTTTAAATGATTTCGGGAAAGTAGGAAGTTCGCTAGTAATAAGTATTTCGTCCTGTTGGTGTCTTAATAATGAGGTTGATCTTACCCAGATTCCTGACTTGGGATAATGGGTTCCGCCGAAATTCCTTAGGGAAAAGAGGCGTTTCAACATTTCATTTATGAGAACACAAAAGGTTAGCTATTCATCTTCATAAAATAGAAAGTTTTTTATGATTTTTTTTAGAAAAACGATTTTAATAAAGATGCAAATACAAACATATTAATCAGCCACATTCGTTATCGAAGGGGAGGCTCTAGGAGATAGTAAAATTATTTTCAGTATTTGGGACCTTGGGACAATGTTGAGTTTTTTAATGTCTACAACTTAATAACCAGATGTGCCTATTCTGCATTCCATTTTGAGGTTCTTTTAGGTATAACTAAAAACCCAAGAATTATTATCACCTTAAATGTACCATCTTTGCCCTCAAATGTAAGGGTGCATTTCTTGAAATTACGACATGGTAAATGTAAAATTCATTTCTAATTGTAAGTTTTTTTTTTAGTAATATATTATTTTTTCTATATTTCTGTTTTATTTCAATTTAAAAAAAAAGTTTTTATCTTTCGCTATATTTGTACATCATTAATACTTTTGTAATATTTTACAGATCAGTTTATTTAAATAGTCATAAAAATACTTTATGCAGCGGTTAAACATTTATGTTAGATCCGAAAATAATGGAAGTATAAATATTTTTCGGACAATTTTTCTAATAAAGAATACTTCCATTTTGTCGTTAATATGAAACATACTTTAAGAGATTTAGCGTTAGTGTCGACAATATCATACTTTCAAGCATGCGCAAATGGTCGATCCCGATGGCACGTCGATTGTCTGTCTCTATTTTCTCGGCCCTTATTTTAGACCGAATGCTCCATCCATTTATTTATATTATCTAAGGGTGAAACGCAACTGTCATCTGCCTAACTTAACCACAGAGTGTAGACATTTCCAGATTAAAGTCGAAGATCTATGGAATTTCGAAAGAAAAGTCGAAATTTCTAAAAATTTTGTTCAATCGACGTCCTTTCTGGTTCTGTATTTTTACGACTAAAAAAGTTAATAACCCATTTTTTAAATTATGTAGTGTATGTATTAAATACGTGTGTAACGTGTCCAACCACTAAATAAAAGTTTTTAAGACGGGTGCTGGGTAATAAAATAACGTAGGGTAATTTTTGTGAAAATGCGGTTATATGTATTAACTGGGTACGTTGGGAATTTTACCTTCAAATATATGGCAATACTTTAGGAATCCAAGATAATTTTAATATCGATATAACTATTGACATCAGGCAAATATCGATAATCCATAATATCGAACATTTTTTTATCGATAATCGTTATTTTGGAAATTAACAAAAACATTTGTAAACGTGGCCCCACTCTTAAAAATTTCTATGTATTTCGAGCATATTATCTTTGGTGACCGATCTCCATATTTCTATCCATCATTGGCGACAATTAGACAATTCGTATCGGCTATCGAGCAATATCGATAATATCATATCGACGATGTTATAATATCGATATTTTTGCTTCGATATTATCGACATCGGTCAGCCGATATATCGTTGCATCCCTAGCAACACTGCACACGACCATGTCTAAAATATTACTAGTTTTTGTTGTTGCACACAACTTGCTCTTATGCAGATTTATCTAAAATGGAACATTTGTTGTTGTTTATAATTTGAGCACTTGAAAATGGAAATCGATTATCATCCAAAATCGCTGGAGTCCTACAGTTTCAAAACGGTAGTAGTAATATGGTGGCAATCATAGATTAAATACACGAGTGGCAATGCTTGTACGTCAGGGCTAGCAACATTATCTAGGTTATCAACTGAAGTAACTATGCTTTAAATTTAAATTAATGATTTTATTATGCAATCGCAGCACGGCGTAACTAGTTTGATAAATGAATGAACAGTGAACTTTACCTGCTGATGATAGTCAAGGAAACCTAAACAATTTTATATGAAGTTACTGGGAGTTTATCTAATTATGCATAATTTAAAATTTGATATACTATACTGCATTTATTTTATGTAACAAATCAGATATTATTTATACAATCGATATTAGTACATTGGTGATCAAGTCTTATAAAATCCAAGAATAAAATATGTACATTCATGTAGGCTACACAGTTTTCTTTTTTCACAAATCACGGTTCAAAGGGCGTGTGCGCCGCCGCTGCAGAGACGCCAAAGTTGACGTTCACAATGACTGAAAGCCCGATTTAAACGAACGAAGTAAACACAATTCGGCGAAAGTTGAAGCGCATTTGTCATTCTCAAGTCAAATCATCAACATGGCTGAAAGTACGTCGAGTTCGGGCAATTTTTTAACAAATATTGTTGTTGAAATAGTGCAAAGCCCTGTGAACATTGTCCTAGTGTTGCTCATAGCCTTCCTTATATACAAAATAGTGAAGAACCGTCAAAATGTGCCTTCGCGTACACCACCAGAACCACAATTACCAAAAATGAAAAAACGGGATTTTACTGTCGAAGAACTTAAAAAATACGACGGCAACCAGGAGGATGGTCGTATATTGGTCGCAGTTAACGGGAATGTTTATGATGTTACCAAAGGGAAAAGGTTTTACGGACCTGGTAGGGAATTTTGATTTAATTGCTCAGAAATGGGGGTTACATGATACTCTTGCTGCATTACATTTTGTTCACAACTATTAAGCTTTATTAACCATAAATCGTTAATAATAATAATATTAATAATAAATAGTCAAAAAACTATTAACAATTAATAGTTATGAATATCAAAAAATTCCACGAAACAAGGGTTGAAAGTGTCAATTACATTTTGTTATTAACAGGAGGCCCTTATGCAGCCTTTGGTGGTAGAGATGCATCCAGGGGACTAGCAACCTTTTCTGTATCAGCCAAAACCGATGAATATGATGATTTGAGCGACTTAAATACAATGGAAATGGAGTCTGTTAGAGAATGGGAAGCGCAATTTAAAGGTAAGAATAGATTTTCTTTTAAGTAATTATATCAATGCATTTATATGATTATGTAAGTTAATAGATTAATAATAAGTATATTAAATAATTTTGTAAACAATAAAGATAAGGTTTATCTAAAAAGCATTTTGCTTAATTTTTTTTAAATATTGATCGACTATTATTGAAATTAAATTTAATTGTACTCAAGTGTAGATTTGCTAACAGTAAATCATCCGTTTTATAATACGTTGTAGCCTTATGGGTAATCTGTGGGCGTCTATTCATAATTTATGTGACAAAATATGTGCACAAAACAAAACGTCTTAATTGATAGAAATTAAAATAAACTGAAACATTTTTTTTTTTTGGTGGAACGGACTTGTCCTTGGTTATCTTCAAAAATTGAAATACAAATCTTGTCCCCTGAAACCAAAAAAGATTAAAAAACACAACAATGATTGCTCTAACACGTTTCGATAGCCAAGCTATCATCTTCAGAGAGATACTCTCTCAAACTGAAACATATAAAAAAAATCTCAGTTTATAGGTTTATATTCGATTAAAGCCAGTCAGGAGAATATGCCACAGGCAGTTAGACTTGCATTAATTTACAATTAAATTGTAATTAGGGATTATTTAGTAAAAGGAAATTGTTTTATTTAATTGTTTAGCTTTGACCATAGGTCGGTTACTTTTGTTTTCTCACGAGTAACAATTTTATGTTGAGTAAATTTATGAATTAATCTATTTTTAAAATTGCACTAAACTTAACCATACCTGACTGTATGATATTAATAATTGGGATATTGACACATCAATTTAAGAAAAAATATTTTTAGAAATTAAAGATATTTTTGTCAATTTTTTTAAATCTTTTTTCTAATATTATGCTTATAAATATAAATTTTCAAGACTTTTCTTTTACAGAAGACTTTTTAATACAGAGTTTCCCAGATGACCCATATTAGGATTAGAAAATTAACGATCTCATTAAAAAAAAGAATCGAAACTTCGGTTTTGGACTAATTTCTGTAGGAGTTAGGATTATGTAGTAATATTTGGTAATTTGTAATCAAAAAATAATAATTTCACCACAAGTTGCCTCTTTCGAGATTATTTCATTAACTATGAAAAGATAATTGGAAATACAAAATAACTGCCAACTGCATGCAATAATTACACAATTAGGGTTCTTTACTACCAGTTTTTTATAAGTTTGTATTTCAGTTTACCAGTTAATATGTAAATCTATTCAATTGTAAGTTAAATTTTGCAATTCAATTTCGAACCAGCTTCCTCTGTTGGAATCGACCAAAATTGGGTAACTCTGATGACAATGCGATAATATTTTAACCTTGACCTGATGTTGCAACGTTTTTTAGAGCTGGAAAAAGGTCCTTTACCCAGTACATTTGCCACTGTTGCCAACCCTGCAATGTGAGCTGTAGATTCATATTTTCTAAAGTTATTCTCATTTTTAGTTACCTTGCAACGTCCAGAGTAAAGTTGAAATGTCTTTCGCAGTTAAGTGTTTAATATAAACACTTTGCTGCAGCTTTGACTTCCCAAAAATTTAACCACAACCCGAAAATTTTAAATTTTTCCTAGAAATTTTAAATGTAAACGTCCTAATTCCGTTATTATTTAATTTTTCAATTCTCAAAGATTTGACTTTTTCTCATTATTAAATTCGAAAGTTCGATCTATTTCCCAATGTTTAAAACTCCTATTTTTCTAAGACACTACAATTTTTCTCGAAATTTCCCACCATTTTTATATTAAAATCGAAATTGGACTTTTCACTAAAAATTCCGGTTGCACACCGGATAATGGAATCTTTTTAGAAATTTGGGGTTTAAAACTTGAAATTTCATTAAAAAAAATTAGAATATTCCAAGTTGAAGCCAAAATTTTAAATTTAATGTTCAGATTTTGAAAATAAACTTGAAATGATAACTTTTCCCAGCTTTGACTTTATTTAAAAGTTGAATTTTAATTTCGGAACTAGTTCTCCGGATTTTTCAGTTAAAAAGTGAACATTTTGTTTTTTTTTTAATATTTTACTTTTTTCCGCAAAATATTAACGTTACAATTAAATTTGGGATTTTTGTCAAAACCTCGGGTTGAAATAAACTCGAATTTTGGCGTTAAAATTGGATTTTTTCATAAAACTAATCATTTCTTTTTCACAAACTTTTTAACAAAATTTGAAAACTTATTTCCTGAAATTTCGCCTTTAAAATGAGAATATAAAAAATTTGAAAACTTTTATTTCCTAAAATTTTGACTTTAAAATGGGACTATCCAAGTCTTTCTCGAAATGTTGTCGTTAATCCCAAAATCTAATTTTTTTTTAAAAAATTCGAGTTTAAAGGCTGTAGTTACATTTCTCTTTTAGAAACGCTCATCTCATTTTTTCTTAAAAACTCCATTCATTTTGATTAAAAATTCCATTCATTTTAATTGAAAATTCCATTCATTTTAATTGAAAATTCCATTTATTTTGATTAAACATTTAGAGTTTTTGTTCAAAATATTTACTTTCTTGTCGTAATTGGGGTTTTCATTTCAGAAGTTAGAGTTAAAAACCTGATTTTTTTTAATTACAAGAGTTTATATTTCAAGGAAAAGCCAAACTTTAAGATTCACTTCAACATTTCTGAAAATTTTAATTTTATAAAGGTCCAAATATTCAAATAAAAAAGCCCAATGTTAGGAAAATAACGGAATTTTGGGGAAAAAAGCGTAACTTCGAGAAAAACGCTCAAATATTTTCAGAGAAAGTCAATTTTAAGAAAAAAGTCGAATTTTGCCAAAAAAAAGTCAAGATTAGAAAGGAAAAACTAAATTTGACAAAATAGTTGAAATTACGAGAAAGATAAACGAATTTCGAAAAAATAAAGGAAATTTTTGCACAGAAAGTCAAATTTTGAAAATAACCGTTTATAAAAAAAGGACGAATTTAAAAAACAAATAGAAATTTCGAAAAAAAGACAAATATCGAGGAAAAAGTTAAGATTTCCAGAAACTCGAAAAATCTTATTTTTGAATTTTGGTGGAACGGACTGGTCCTTGGTTATCTTCAAAAATTGTCCCCTGAAACCAAGAAAGATTAAAAAACACAATAAAGGTTGCTCCAACGTGTTTCGATAGCCATCATCTATCAGTAACTCTCTGAAGATGACAGTTTGACTATCGAAACGCGTTAAAGCAATCTTTGTTATGTTTTTTAATCTTTCTCTGTTTCAAGGGAACAAGACTTGTATTTCAATTCTTATTTTTGTAGTTGAAATTTCCAAAAATAACGGGTTTTGACAAAATGATGAAATTTCGAAAAATAACGGGTTTTGACAAAATGATCAAATTTCGAGAAAAAAAATCTTAATTTCCAAAAACAATTATGAAGAAAGAAGAGGAAATTTTGAGAAAAAGATCGACATTAAAAAAAGGCGAATTTTGAAAAAAAAATTGTTATTCCAAAAAAATGTGAAATATTCTGGTTTTGATATAAATGTGAAAATTTCGAAAAATAGTCTTACTTTAGAGAAACATTTCAAATATTCGAAAATTCATATTCCAGGAGGTGGTAATTTTCAGAAAAATCCAGAATGGAATTTCCAAAGAAAAGAAATTTGGAGAAAATATTAAAAATTGAAGAAAAATTGAAAGTTGAGAAAAAATTCGAGTTCTCTTGGGAAAAATTTTATGCAAAAAAATTGGATTTTGCCAATTTTGAGGAAAATTTCGAAAAAAAAATGGAAATTTCACATAGGAAGTAAAATTGTGAGAAAATATTCGAATAAAACGAAATGGAAAAGACGATTTCATGAAACAATCGGATTTTTTAACATTTCAAGACTGGTTTTAAGAAAAACATGAAATTTTTCAAAAAAAAAAAGAGTCGAATTACGAGAAAAAACGCTAAATTTTGAAAAACAAAAACGACTTGTAAAAAGACCAAGTTACGATAAAAATATCCACATTTCCATTCGAAATTTCAAAAATGTGTGATTTTTTTTTGGGGAACGGACTGGTCCTTGGTTATTTTCAAAAATTGAAATACTACAAATCTTGTCCCCTGAAACCAAGAAATATTAAAAAACACAACAAAGGTTGCTCTAACGCGTTTCGACAGCCAAGCTATCATTTGAGTGAATTTTGAGAAAGTTGAACGACTGAATATTTATTTTATTTTGCCTGATTAAGTCATTGTGAGACGAATACCCCACTTTATCCAATATTAAGGATTGTTCATTTTTTATAAAGGTTTTAAAATTTCGAAAAAATCATTTTTCGAAATGTTTACTTTTTGCTTTTTTTTTATAAAATTACAAAATTTTGAGAAAAAGACGAATTTCGAGAAAAAAAGTTAAATTTTCCAGGTTCTGATTTTTGAACATTTCAAAGTAGGATTTTAACAAAAAAATTAATTAAGATTTCCAAAAAAAAAAAGAGGAATTATAACAAAAGCGACATCACGACAAAAAGATCGAGATTTCGAGGTAGTTCTAAATTTCGAAAAATGAGCGAATTGTGTGAAAAAGTCGAAAGGCTGAATATTTATTTTATTTTTCCTGCTTAAGTCTTTGTGAGACGAGGGTCCCACTTTATTCAATATTAAGGATAAATGTCAAAATTTTGAGAAGAAAGTTGAACTTTTCTCAAAATTGGATTTAAAAAAAAAACAGTGAACTTTTCAAAGATGAATTTCCTTAGAATTGTTCATTTTTTATAAAGTTTTAAAATTTCGAAAAAATCATTTTTCGAAATGTTTACTTTTTGCTTTTTTTTATAAAATTACAAAATTTTGAGAAAAAGACGAATTTCGAGAAAAAAAGTTAAATTTTCCAGGTTCTGATTTTTGAACATTTCAAAGTAGGATTTTAACAAAAAAATTAATTAAAATTTCCAAAAAAAAGAGGAATTATAACAAAAGCGACATCACGACAAAAAGATCGAGATTTCGAGGTAGTTCTAAATTTCGAAAAATGAGCGAATTGTGTGAAAAAGTCGAAAGGCTGAATATTTATTTTATTTTTCCTGCTTAAGTCTTTGTGAGACGAGGGTCCCGCTTTATTCAATATTAAGGATAAATGTCAAAATTTTGAGAAGAAAGTTGAACTTTTCTCAAAATTGGATTTAAAAAAAAAACAGTGAACTTTTCAAAGATGAATTTCCTTAGAATTGTTCATTTTTTATAGTTTTAAAATTTCGAAAAAATCATTTTTCGAAATGTTTACTTTTTGCTTTTTTTTAATAAAATTACAAAATTTTGAGAAAAAGACGAATTTCGAGAAAAAAAGTTAAATTTTCCAGGTTCTGATTTTTGAACATTTCAAAGTAGGATTTTAACAAAAAAATTAATTAATATTTCCAAAAAAAAGAGGAATTATAACAAAAGCGACATCACGACAAAAAGATCGAGATTTCGAGGTAGTTCTAAATTTCGAAAAATGAGCGAATTGTGTGAAAAAGTCGAAAGGCTGAATATTTATTTTATTTTTCCTGCTTAAGTCTTTGTGAGACGAGGGTCCCACTTTATTCAATATTAAGGATAAATGTCAAAATTTTGAGAAGAAAGTTGAACTTTTCTCAAAATTGGATTTAAAAAAAAAACAGTGAACTTTTCAAAGATAAATTTCCTTAGAATTGTTCATTTTTTATAAAATTTTAAAATTTCGAAAAAATCATTTTTCGAAATGTTTACTTTTTGCTTTTTTTTTAATAAAATTACAAAATTTTGAGAAAAAGACGAATTTCGAGAAAAAAAGTTAAATTTTCCAGGTTCTGATTTTTGAACATTTCAAAGTAGGATTTTAACAAAAAAATTAATTAAAATTTCCAAAAAAAGAGGAATTATAACAAAAGCGTCATCACGACAAAAAGATCGAGATTTCGAGGTAGTTCTAAATTTAGAAAAATGAGCGAATTGTGTGAAAAAGTCGAAAAGCTGAATATTTATTTTATTTTTCCTGCTTAGGTCTTTGTGAGACGAGGGTCCCACTTTATTCAATAAGATAAATGTAGAAATTTTGAGAAAATTAAATTTTCTGAAAATTTTTAAATTTAAATTAAATTTAAAAAGATATTCAACTTTCCGAAGATAATTTTTTTCGGAATTTTTTATTTTTTACAAAGATCTAAAATTTCAAGAAAAACAAACATTTTCCAAAATGTTTACTTTGTTATGAAAAGATTGGCCAGATTTTGAGGAGAATGCAAATATCGTTAAACAAATCGCAAATTTTTGCGGAAATTCTGATTTTAAATACTCGAGATTTTCAGGAAAAGTCGAATTTTGAGAAATTGTGAAATTTCGATGAAGAAAGAGAAGAATACATTTTTAAAATGTTTTTTCAAGATTTTGAGAAAGTCAGATTTTTATTAGAAAAGTCGAATTTTAAAAATCGATTCGAAATTTCAAAAGAAAAACAAATTGTGAAAAAAGACCAATTTTGAGAAAAAAGCCGATAGTTCGAGAAACGTCGAAATTTTAAATAAGGACGAATATTGGAAAAAATAAGGTAATTTCTGGAAAAAGTCCCCCGATTGATATTTAAGTCAGGCTGGGGGCAAGAGCCCTACCCTGCCCTATTCTATCTAAGCCTATGAAATACTAAACAAATTTTCAACAACAAAAATTTATTTTTTTTTTGAAAATTTTGATTTTTTTCTGCTGTATTTTATTAACAATGCTGTATTATGTATTTTGAGTTGGTATTATTTTTCGTAAGGACGAAATTGAATTATATTTTTAATAATCTAAACAACCTTGACCTTATTAGATAATTAAATTATTCCAGGTTATTTTTATAGTCCTGATTTATAATGAAGAAATGTAAAACGATTGGGAAGTAACTTTAAATTCGTCGTTTAGATCGATATATTTGTTACCATTGCTAAAAATACAAATGTTAACACATTAAAAATTTAGATAACAATTTATGGGTTTAGTAAGTGATTGATTAATGCATTGTTCCGTATTGCTGTTTCAACTTTTATTTTCAAGGCGTCTGGTTATCACTTACAACTTACGATATTTATCATTCAGTTCGTTGTAAGCACCGAACAATAAACGATAAATACTTATTTGCAGAAATACATATAGAACCTGTCATCTGGTAAAGAATTCTATCTAATGGTAAAATTCTAGTCTTTATTTTTATAAGAAATAATTGTTTTTGTACCGTTAACATTTAATGGTAATTAAAAGATGTGCCGAATATTCTACATTAGATCATTGTTGTGGGATGAAAGATCCTCTCTTATTACATAATTTAAAAGCCAAAAGATTTAACCTTAAGATAAATTGTTTTTTGTTATTATTTGGAACTAATAAAGGTTAAATATATTGTCAACAATTTTGAAAACAGATTTTAAATTATGGTATATCTATAGAAAAATTTTGTTGTTTTTCTACAAAACTCTTCTAAGCTCTAAAGCTCTACAAAGCTGCTTGAATCCAAATTCATAACTGCGTCTAATATTTTCTATAGTATATTTGTATGAGACGGTATTATTAAATAAAAGACGTTTTCTTGATATATTACTTTATTATTAAAACTTAATTTTTGGAAGGCTGCATTTGTCAAATTCGGTGTTTCTGATTGCGTCTCCCTTTCTTGTGTATTGAAATTGAATTATGTAGTACAAAAGTTCTTTTTTTATTTAATAAATTTAAATTAGCTGTCAGTGACAAGAAAGAATTTCTTGGCCAAGAAGTATTTACGCCGCCATTCGGTGCATGCTGCCAAACATTCTGTTATCATCAGCCAGCGTAACACATACATTTTTACTGGCACTTCCTGTATTAATCTATGTTTTAAATTTCAGAAAAATACGACTTGGTTGGAAGATTACTAAAACCTGGAGAACAACCGACAAATTACTCTGATGAAGAAGACGAATCAACAACGGGAGGTAGGATATAATTGCGGTTGCCAGATCTCCCTTTTACGATTTCTCCCGTTTTTTACGGGTTCCCCAGTCTTTTGCGGGTTCCCCCGTTACGGGTTCTCTCGTATTTTCGCCAAAAACAAAATGTTTTTTCAACTAAACCCACACTTGTAAAGCTGACCAAGGAGAGTTCCTTAGTCGTCACACTTGGATATCGGGACACTTTTGATTAATATCGAAAGTGACGTATATGGAAGATTTTTGTAGATAAAAGTTGTATTTCGTAATCAATCATGTGTACCTTTTGCAGATAAAGTCAAACCTGGCGATGAAGAGAATAAACATGTTCAAGAGGAAAATTCACCCGATAAACCTAGCGCTTACGGTGATAAAGCAAAAGAAGAATAAGCGTCGAACATAAAGAGGATAAAGGCTGAATTTGAGATCCATTTTAAGTAACCTTTTTTTAATCCAAATATAGCTCCTATAATATATTTTACTTAGTGGGTTATTATTTATATATGGCAGTGTGTTTCTATTATATTTTACAAAAAAAAAAAAATTATGTGCTAAGTCCTAGTTCTGCATTATTTAAGGCACGCCTTGGGTGATAGCAATTTAATAATAATAAGGAAGTTACATTTCCCTGTGGATTCCAAATGTTGCATTTGTAAAATTAAAGGAGTACGATTTTTTTTGCTCTTGTTGATCGTTGCCATTATCTTTCTTTTTTATTATTATATTTATTTTATTAGATATACATGTTTGATATAAGGCTTAATATGTGTGACAAAATATTAAATACGTCCTACTATATGCTGTTGGCTTTCTGTTATATTTCTCTGGTTGTTATTAAAATTTAAATAGCATATAGTGGTTTGTATATAAAGTAATTGAAAAATATAGATGTTTCTAAATGTACATTTTATTAAAGGTAATTGCAACGAAATAATATTTAGATATTTTTTAGATTAAGATTGCAAAGGCCTATCCTTAATTTTCCGGTTTTTATTGTTTTTTTTTATTCTTCTTTTTCGCAAGAGTGATACTTATATGCAAATTCAAGCAAACCTTGTTTTAAATTTCTCTTTGTAAATGATACAAACTTAATGATGGCTTAATACTTAACCCCCCATATTTCTGAAATAATTTTCAATGTGAAAAATGTTGATCCTATTTGTTATTTAATTCTAATAAAATATTGAAAATAATTTATCATTGAAAATTAGATAATAATTTAATAAAGCTTTCAACAGAAGATTTATTAGGGTTTTACCCCATTACCACATCGGTCATTACTGGTAATTGCTTGGCACGTATTCCGCCGGTAAATCTAATTGATTGGCAAAAGGAGCAACAAGGTTCGTCTATGTTGAGATTTAAATCATTTTATTTAGCGCTGTAACAAATTTATTATAACTTATAAATGTAACACTAAATTAAATTTATATTACGTGTTATGTATTCCACCAGCAGCACTGGCATTGTCAAGCAAACTAATTCATCTAGTCGATTGGCATGCAAATTGATTATAAATTGTCAACCTGCCTTGAAAATTAAATTTGGAGAGGTCCTAAATCATGCACCTTTCACTTACATAAACTTTTCATCCACAAATATTAAAATCGAAATATTTCGTCCTAAGTTTTACAAAAATAATTCACCTAATTGATTAGCAGAAGAAACAAATTTATTATAAATTGTCAGCCTACCATGAAAATTAAATTTGGAGAGGGCATAAATCATCCACCTTTCCCTCACATAAACTTTTCATTCACAAATTCGAAAGATCGAAATATTTCATCTTAAGTTTTATAAAAATAATTCACTTAATTGATTAGCAGAAGAAACAAATTTATTATAAATTGTCAGCCTACCATGAAAATTAAATTTGGAGAGGGTCTAAATCATCCACCTTTCCCTCGCATAAACTTTTCATTCACAAATTCGAAAGATCGAAATATTTCGTCTCACCTAATTGATTAGCAAAAGAAACAAATTTAATATAAATGGTCAGCCTACCATGAAAATTAAATTTAGAGAGGGCCTAAATTATGCGCCTTTCCCCCGCATGAACTTTTCATCCACAAATATTAAAATCGAAATATTTCTCCTTAAGTTTTACAAAAATATCTGGCATCCGGCAGTTAGTAATAATCCCCACTAGATAAAATGTGAAATTATTGGTACATATTACACTTGTGCAACTTTTAATCTTTAACTAGTGATCCCAATCTTACAAAATTGTGATCAGCCTGCTAAATAGGTTTAATTATTACTACAAAAAGTACCCCATGCTGTAATAGTTGCATTGTAATACTGCAATGAAATTTCAACCTTAAATTCGAAATCAAATTTTGTAACAAAAATGTTCTCCAGAAAAAAATGACAACTTCTAGTAAAACTTGTTAATCTCTAAAAATATGTCACTGTATTTGGAATGTTGACAAAAAATTCAACTTTTTAGAAACATTTCGTTTTCCAAATTTTCTTTAAACCAGAGTTGCAATAGAAATTGGGGAAAAATTAAAAGTTTGCAGGAAAAGTCTCTTAATTTAAAAAAAACTGAAATCCTGGAAAAATAAAGAAGAATTTTCTTCTCAAATGAGAAACAAAAAAATTTTGGTGGAATAAATATTCCACCAAAATTTTTTGATGGAATGGGCTGCACCTTTGTTATCTTCAAAAATTGATATACAAATCTTGTTTCCTGAAATCAGGAAAGATTACAAGAGGGAGCGAGTGTTGTTCTCTTTGTTTCAGGGGAACAGTTTTGTATATCAACTTCAGAAGGAAATTATCAAATATCGAAAATTATTACCTGACTTCACAAAGTATTTTTTTTTAGGTATTTCATTTTGATTATGATGAATCTCAATATTTTTAAAAACAAAATCGGAAAAAATCAAAAATGTCAATGAAAAAATTCGATGTTATAAAAAAAAACGAAAATTTCAGCACATAAAATTTGAACTCGAATTATCTAAACATTTCTAAGATTTAACTTTAGAGCAAAGAAGATTAACATTTTTTGTCTATAAAAAGAATTCATAACTATTAAAATTTATTAACGATTAAAACAACAGATATTAAAAGTTATAAATATAGAATTCCAGAAAGTAAGGGTCAGAAATGTCGATTATAAAAAGAATGTTGAGTGAACGATTAGAATTTCAAATAAAACTCAAAATTTCTATTGAACACATTTTTTTTTTAGAAATGTGCAACATTTTGATTCAAAATTCGTAAAATTTTGATCCAAAAATGCGCAAAATTTTGATCCAAAATTCGCAAAATTTTGATCCAAAATTCGCACAATTTTGATCCAAAATTCGCACAATTTTGATCCAAAATTCGCAAAATTTTGATCCAAAATTCGAAATTAGAAAAAAATTGAACATGCAACGATAATTTGGGAAAAAATTAACATCCAGACAAATTTATATTAAAAATGAATTCGGAAACAAATTTTGGGTGAAAATTAAGTTGCTTAGAAAATTGTATGTTGATATTTAGACTATTAACAAAATTTCTGTTCCTATTTTAGAGCAATGATGCTTTAAATTTCTACAAAAAAAAAAGAACTTCTAAAATAAATTGGGGAAAAATTGCACTTTTGAGAAAAGATGACAAGTTTTTAAATATTTGAGATGAAAATTGTTAAATATCGAAAAAAAATTACCCCAGATTTCCACTTGTTATAAAATTTTAGGCATAGCAAAGTTCCTCTCGTTTCGACTTTAATCCTAACATGTGGGGAAACGTGGGAAAAACCGAAAAAAGTTAGAATTTCTAAACGGAATTTATTGAATTTTCCGTTTTTCGCAAAACTGCTACTTTTTCTAAAAATTAAAACAGTCGCAATTGTTGAGAGAATACAGTTGGAATTTCCAGGATACCCTAAATTTCATAAAAACGAATTTTTTTTTAAAGAAATTTGGGAAAAAAATTCTAAATTTGTAAAATAGAATTTTGGTTTGAGAAAGAGCTGAAAATTTTGTTTACGGAAAAGAAAATTTTGAGGAAAAAAGCTGAAATTTTGTAGAGAGCAACATCTAATTAAAATGCCAAGTTTCCATATAAATTACAGCTTAAATAATAACAAAATTGTAAACGTAATCTAAACAAGTTTTGAAATAGTTCAATGCCTAAAAAACAATGTTGAAGAATAAGTTGAAATTCAAACTTAAATGTGTAAAAACAAACTAAATTAAGATTAAGTTGAAATGTCTAAAAAATTGATGATAAAGTTAAAATTGTTCAAACATAATTGAAGGAAAAGTTGAAATTTGTAAACAAATTGAAGATAAAGTTGAAATGTCGAAACAAATTGAAGATAAAGATGTTTTGTTTACAGAAAAGAGAATTTTGGGGAAAAAGCTGAAATTTTGTAGAGAGCAACATCTATTAAAATTTTGAGTTTCCATATAAACAACTTTAAAAAAAAAATTCTGCAAAGTTTTGAAATAGTCTGTCTGAACAAATTGAAGGTAAAGTTGAAATGTCTAAACTAATTGAAGATAAAGTTGAAATGTCTTAAACAAATTGAAGATAAAATTGAAATGTGTAAACAAATTAAAGATAAAGTTGAAATGTCTAAACAAATTGAAGATAAAGTTGAAATGTCTAAACGAGTTGAAGATAAAGTTGAATTTTCAAAGATAAACTCGAAATTTCTTTGTGGTGTTTCTAAAAAAACCTTGAAGTTTCTAAAAAGATTTCAAGAAAATGTTAAAATTTTGAGAGAAAATTTGTTGCTAAAAAATGTTTAAACTCGTACTTGTCAAAAATAGATTGATGCAGCCAAGTGTTGGGCACCATGTATGCCTATGATTCTTAAAATGTTTGGCAATACTTTTATCATATACTTATTAAGTATATAAGTATATGACTTTTATATTCGCAATGGTTTGTGTACCTACACATTGTTTGTGAGCAAGGGCGTACCGAGGCGGGGGTGTTGGGGGTGTGACAGCCCCCTAAACTTTCGTGCCGAGTCGGCATTTTCGTCTGAGTCGGATTTTTTTTACCAAAGTCGGCAATTTCAGAAATTCTTCTTTAAAATCGACTGGTCGGCAAAAAAATTTTAACTTGACTCACCCTCCCAACAGCATCAGACTAGGTACGCCCTTGTTTGTGAGTATAAAAGTATTGCTAATTCATGTAGGTACACAAATTGAATTTAGTAGCTGAAACGTCCTGTCCTCTTTGAAGTCGTAGAAGCTGGAGCTTTGATACTGCTGAATTATGAATATATTCTCAAAGATTGTGTTGTCGAAGGCAGATTCCATCAAAAATATCCGCTGTTTATTAATTTTATTTAACATTTTTGCGACCCAGTTTGGAAATATTAGAAATGTTAAATAAAATTAATAAATATAATATTTGCGACCAATAAGAGACCACCATGAAAAATAAAGATATCCCATACCGATAATGGTTAAATTTTTAATATTTTAAGGTAAACACAAGTATGTTAAGCATTAATTCTTAATTCTTACTTAAATATTTCATTTGAGCCCCAGAACTTATCAAAAACGCCAAACGAGCATCAAGTACTTACAGTTGAATAGAGAAATTTGGAGCAAGATTACTTATCATTTCTTTTTCAGCTGATGTGAGTTGTATTTTTACTGAAATTTGTTTTATTTGAATTCCAAAATAATGCTGTGTTTTACTAATATAAAAAACAAATTTGTAACCAGATTTCAATGTATTATTTAGAGTTAAGGAATACTAACATGTGGGGGGATACTGCGATAAATGTTGCTTAATGTATCTGGTTTCTAATGTTAAGGATTAATTACATTATATGAAAACTTGGCATATAGTTCCATTTTTATTGGCTTACGTGTAATTTTATGAAAGTTTAAAATAAAGAGTGGGTATTTTTTTTTTCATATTTCGTATTTATTTGAATTATTAAATGATAACGAAGGCTTCCACGGCCAGTCAGTCAGTACAGGATATACTTCTTCCAGGATTGGACCGTGTCATTAAACACTTTTAGTAGTTCTTCGACATGGTCCAATCCCGGAAGAAGTATACCCTGTACTGACATCTTAAATAATGAAGGGATTTTTTTAACTTGATTGCCAAATGGCAGTAATTTAATAAATTATAACAAAAATTGAATACAAAACTGTAAGCATTTAATATGTGATATATTTCTATTTACAACTTTATTCATTGAAGTCTGGTAAGATCGTGTGTATATGAAAAGACTTGTAAATGTCGCCTATGCTACATAACTTAATAAAATATCTTATTCTCTTTTATTTTTGCTTGTATACACTTTCCTCGAAGTAATGTCAACAGCATGTAATAGAGAGCCAACGGTCAGCTATGAAATAAAAAACTTTTGAACGAGATCACTATCGATAGATCCCAAAGTTTCGAAAATATGCCCAATTTGGAGGCACATCTTGAAATTTTCAGAATGTCGTCTTTCGAAAAACGACGACTATTGTAAAAGAAAAGAGGCAATTTCGAAGAAAGGACGATTTTTAAAAAAATTCGAAAAAAAAAACGATTTTTGGAAAAATTCGAAAAAAGGACCATTTTTGAATAAATTCGAAAAAAGGACGATTTTTTAAAAAATTCGAAAAAAGGAGATTTTTGAAAAAATTCGAAAAAAGGACGATTTTTAAAAACATACGAAAAATAATTTTGAGAATCAAAATTCCGAAAAGTAAATTTTTGAGCAAAAGGCTAATTTTAGGAAAAAAGACTTAATTTTAAGAGAAAAAGTCTACATTACGTTACATGGTCGCCGACACAGTATTTCGTTCAGGTGGGGGGGGGGGGAGAATTGATTGAGAAAAACAAAACCTACTAAATATATTGTATATTATAACTGAAAGTGAAGTGAACGAACTTGGGGGATCGAATTTTCAAATTGAAGTCTAAATTTCGAAAAAAAGCGAAATTTCCAGAAAAACGCCATGACATTGAATTTGAACTGAAACCCGAACCTTTCGAAATATTTCGAAAAATGCTGGGATTCCTAAAAAAAGTCAAAATTTCCAACGACGAATTTTCTGAAAAAAAAACTTGAAATATACAAAAATTTTCTCTCAGGACATTATTTCATTTAAATTTTAACATAATCGAAATTTACGAAAAAGCTTTTTCTCGAAATATTCTAAAAATATCCTCGAAATTATAACATTTGATTAAAATTTTGTTTCAGCTTTTAAAAAATAAATTAATTTTGAGGAAAAGCCGAAATTGGGAGGCAGAAATTTAAAAAAAAACGTCAAATTTTGAGGTACATGTTGTTCCGAGAATAAGATGAATTTGGAGAACCAAGAGAAAAAGTCTACATTAAGTTACATGGGCGCCGACAGGATTTCGTTCAGAGGGGGAGGCGGAGGAATTGATTGGGAAAATAAAACAAAACCAAAAAAATCTTGCTGCTAAATATATTGTATATTTTCACTTAAAGTGAAGTGAACGAACTTGGGGATCGAATTTTTAAATAAAAGTTTAAATTACGAAAAAGAGCGAAATTTCCAGAAAAAAGCCAAAACATTGAATTTGAAATGAAACCCGAACCTTTCGAAAAATACTGGGATTCCTAAAGAAGGTCGAAATTTCCAAAGACGAATTTTCTGAAAAAAAAAAATTGAAATATTAAAAATATTTCTCTCAGGACATTATTTCATTTAAATTTTAACATAATCGAAATTTACGAAAAAGCTTTTTCTCGAAATATTCTAAAAATATCTTCAGTATTATAACATTTTATTAAAATTTCGTTTCAGCTTTCAGAAAATAAATGAATTTTGAGGAAAAGCCGAAATTGGGAAGCAGAAATTTAAAAAAAAAGGTCGAATTTTGAGGTACATGTTCCGAGAATAACATGAATTTGGAGAACCAGTGGATATCCAGATGAAAGCCAAATTAAAAATAAAAATCAGTAAAAGCCGAACATTAACAAAAATGAATTTAGAAAAATACTGTCAAAATTTCGAGACAATTATTAAAATTTCGAGAAATTGATCAAAATATCGAGAAAATGATCACAATTTCGAGAAAATGATCAAAATTCCGAGAAAATGCTCAAAATCTCTAGATAATATTCGAATTTTTAAAAGAAGAAAGTGGAAAAATAGGTCTCGGAAAAAGAGTCCTAATTTCGAAAAAGACGAATTTAGAGAAAAAGTCAGAATTTTCAAAAAATCAAATTTCATTTTGGAACAATTTGAAAAATATCGAAAAATCGAAAAAAGTCAAAATATTCAAAGGTCGATTTTTGTGAAAAACAGTTGCAGTTTTTGGAAGAAGCCAAGTTTAAAAAAAATCGCCATTTGCCAAAAATAGTTTTTTTTCGGAATTTTTACTTTTTTATTTAAATGTTGACAATTAAATTTCGATAAAGGAGTTCAATTTTTTCTCTTAACACAGAAATATTTTCGCTTTTTTATTTAAATCTTGACAATTTAATTTCGATAAAGAAGAATTTTTTTGTATTAACACAGATTGCTCTAACGCTTTTCGACAGCCAAGCTGTCATCTCCAGAGAGGAACTACAGTTTTTCTCGAAATTTTGACTTTTTTCTCAAATTTCGATTTTTTCTCGAAATTTCGATATTTTTCTCGAAATTTCGATTTTTTTCTCGAAATTTCGAAATTTTTCTCGAAACTTCGTTTTTTGTTTCTCAAATTTCGACTTTTTTCTCGTCATTTTGACCTTAATATCGAAATTTTTCTCGAAATTTCGACTTTGAACTTACTTTTGACCTTAATATCGAAATTTCGACTTTTTTTCTCGAAATGTCGAATTTTTTCTCAAATTTCGACTTTTTTCTCGAAATACTTCGAAATTTCGTCTTTTTTGTCGAAATTTCGACTTTTTTCTCGAAATTTTGTCCTTAGTATCGAAATTTCGACATTTTTCTCGAAATTTCGACTTTAAATTCATCATTTCGACTTTATTTTCTCAAAATTTCGACATTTTTCTTAAATTTCGACTTTTTTCTCAAAATTCGACTTTTTTCTGAAAATTATTTCGACTTTGTTCTGAAAATTTTAACTCTTTGGAAATGTTACAAGGACGTAGAAAGGACATCGATTAAAAAACATGTTATTTTTAGAATTTTCTTTTTTTTCCAAACTTCGATTTAAAGCTCGAATTTTCGACTTTGTTTTCAAAATCTTCACTTTTTTCTTGACATTTTGACCTTTTTCGCAAAATTTTGTTTTTTCTCAAATTTCAACTTTTTTTTCAAAAAATTTTTTTTTTGACCTTAATATAAAAATTTCGACATTTTTTTGGAAATTTCGACTTTAAAGTCAATATTTCGACTTTTTTTTCGAAATTTCAACTTGTTTTTCTCAAAATTTCGACTTTTTTCTCGAAATATTCACTTTTTACCAAATTTGGACGTTTTCTCGAAATTTCGACTTTTTTCTCAAATTTCTACTTTTTTCTCGGAATTTCGACTTACGTTTTACTCAAATTTCGATTCTTCTTCTCGAAATTTTGACCTTAATATCGAAATTTCGACATTTTTCTGGAAATTTCGATTCTAAAGTCAAAATTTCGACGTTTTTCTCCAATTTCGTCTTTTTTCTCGAAATTTTCACCTTAATATCGAAATTTCGACATTTTTCTCGAAATTTCGACTCTAAACTCAGCATTTCGACTTTTTTTTTCTTAATATTTCGACTTTTTTTTAATTTCGACTTTGTTCTGAAAATTTTTTTTAAATGTTACAAAGACGTAGAAAGGATATTGATTAAAAAATATGTTATTTTTAAAAATTTCGACTTTTTTTCTCAAATTTCGATTTTAAGCTCGAAATTTCGACTTTTTTCTCAAATTTCAACTTTTTTTCTCAAATTTTCGACATTTTTCTTAAAATTTTGACCTTTACCGCGAAATTTCGTTTTTTTGTTCTCAAATTTCAACTTTTTTCTCGAAATTTTGACCTTAATATCAAAATTTCGACATTTTTCTGGAAATTTCGAATCTAGTCAAAATTTCGATTTTTTTCGAAATTTCGACTTTTTTTTTCAAAATTTCGACTTTTTCTCAAAATTTCGACGTTTTTCTCAAATTTCGACCTTTTTCTCTAGATTTTGACCTTAATATCGAAACTTTGACCTTAATATCGAGATTTCGGCATTTTTCTTGAAATTTCGACTCTAAACTCAACATTTCGACTTTTTTTCTTAATATTTCGACTTTTTTTTTAATTTCGACTTTGTTCTGAAATTTTTTTTTAAATGTTACAAAGACGTAGAAAGGATATCGATTAAGAAATATGTTATTTTTAGAAATTTCGACTCTTTTTCTCAAACTTCGATTTTAAGCTCGAAATTTCGACTTTTTTCTCAAATTTCAACTTTTTTTCTCAAAATTTCAACTTTTTTCTTGAAATTTTGACCTTTTTCGCGAAATTTCATTTTTTGTTCTCAAATTTCAACTTTTTTCTCGAAATTTTCACCTTAATATCGAAATTACGACATTTTTCTGGAAATTTCAAATCTAAAATTAAAATTTCGACTTTTTTTTCGAAATTTCGACTTTTTTTCTCAAAATTTCGACTTTTTCTCGAAATTTCGACGTTTTTCTCAAATGTCGACTTTTTTCTCGAAAATTTCCAGCTTATCTGAAAAGCTCGACTTTTTTTCTCGAAATTTGGTTTTTTTTCTCAATTTTCGATATTTTTCTCAAATATCGATTTTTTTCTAGAAATTTTGACCTTCATATCAAAATGTCGACATTTTTCTCGAAATTTCGACTTTTTTCTCGAGATATATCGAAATTTCGACTTTTTTCTCGAACTTTTGATCCTAATCACGAAATTTCGATGCAGAACTCGAAATTTTGACTTTTTTTCGAAATTTCAACTTTAATCTCGAAAAAGGCCAAAATTTGCTAATTAAAAATAGCAATTATTGGTCGCACCCTACTACCAACTGTCAAGATTGTTGGGAAAGAGGAGTGGTGGGACGTAACTGTCGTCTGCCTAATTTAACCCTAGAGTGTGCTCGTTATAGAGAGACTTATTCTCGAAATTTCGAGAAAAAATTCGATATCAAAGTCCAAATTTCGAGATTAATCTCGGAATTTTAGGAAAAAAGTGGAAATTTCAAGAAAAAAGTCGAATTTTCGAGAAAACAGTCGAAATTTTGAATGTAAAATCGAAATTTTGACTGTAAAGTCGAAATTTCGGGTTTAAAGCTGAAATTTCGGGTTTAAAGCTGAAATTTCGAGTTTAAATCCGAAATTTCGAGATTAAAGTCGAAATTTCGAGAAAAAAAAAGTGGAAATTTCGAAAAAAATCGACATTTCGAGAAAAAAGTCAAAATCTCTTGAAATATTTTTTTAAATCAATGTCTTGTTTAAGTCTTTGTTAAAATGTCGAAATTTCATAATATAATTTTTTTTAATCAATGCCTTTCTACGCTTTTGTAAAATGTGGACTTTGAAATCGAAATTTCGAATTTTTTCTCGAAAATTCTACTTTAATCTTGAGATGTCAAGAAAAAGTCGAAATTTTGGGTAATAAAAACTTGAATTTATTGAACGTATCCTACTGCTAAGTGTTAATATTAAATTATAAAAAAGTTGGTGCTTAGAGTATAGTCTTATATTCTAAGGGTTGGTGGGGCTTAACTGTCATCTGCCTAACTTAATCATAGAACAAGAAATTTCGACTTATCCTGAAATTTCGTGAAAAAAAGTTGAAATTTCGAGATTAAAGCCGAAATTTCGACTTTATCTATGACATTTCCTCAAAACAAGTTGAAATTTGAAGAATAAAGTAGAAATTTCCACTTTAATTTCCAGTCTAAACTTCATATTGCTAAATATATTTTTATAAATGAATGCCCCTTCTACATCTTCGTAAAAAACTAAAAATGCATAAATAAAAAACAAAGCAGAAAATAAATATGTATCGGATTTTTCTAATTAGGAATAAATAATTAAAATATAAATATTAGTGTTTAAAATCCAAGAAAAAACTTTTATCATTAAACTACGCCAATTCATTATTATCATTCAATTTTTCTTTTATTAGAAATGTTTAATAATTTCACCAACAAGGCGATTAATAGGAAATCGATCTTTCAGCACCCAATTTTATCGGGAATCGATCCAAAAATCGATTATTTTAAAAAGGAATCGACATCCCTACTTTGAAGGCATAATGGGGTTACCCTTTGCGAGTGGATTAAATTTAAAAAAACATTCCGATCGAATTTAGAGAACAAACGAATTTTACGAAAGTAGAAGTTTCAGTGAAAAATTGATATTTCCAAGGATACAAAAAGCCTAATTTTGAGATAAGTCAAAAAACGTATTTTTTTTTAGTTCAATCTATTCGCAAAGGGCAACCCCAACGAAAATCGAATTTCGAGAAAAAATGAACTTCGAGGAAAAAAATTTGGAAACAATGTTAAATTTCGAGATAAAATTCGAAATTTCGAGGTAAAATTCGAAATTTTGAGATAAAATTCGAAAAAAAAAGATGACGAAGAAAGAGTCATGTCCAGAAACATCAAATATCGGATTTTGAAATTGAAAAATGAAAATTTAGAGAAAAAGTCGAACAAAACCGTCAACATTTCTGCACATTTAGGAAAATGTTTCACTCCACTGCTGATGCTGCCTTAAAAAATATTTACGTTATCACAAAAACGATAAACTGCATTACTCATTGTACGCTTTAATAAATTTCTAAGGAAGAAAGATAATGTAATACAATTATTGTTTTATAAGTAGATCGAAAATGTCAGTACGTTATTGCTTTCAAAAGTAATTGCTTTTCAATTGCATATTACTACAAACCACGATTGTATGAACACAATTTTAATAAAAAGTGAACAGTTTGAACATAAATATATTGGATAGTTGTTCCGAAAATTTGAATTCAACGGTGGTACGTTGTGTGAAGAGATATTTCATTTTTTTGGATTAGTTGAAGTCGTTGGGAAAGTCGAATAATTCAGGAGTTTACAATGAAATCCCGTGGTGATCAACATCAATTAAAAAGTGACGTAGAAGAATACGACTTTTCTCAAATAAGCACAGGTAAATAAAATATTACAGTTAACTTCTATAAAATTGAAATAGAAATTTTGTTCCCTGAAACCAAGAAAGATTAAAAAACACAACAGAGATTGCTCTAACGCGTTTCGACAGCAAAGCTATCATCTTCAGAGAGATCAGTATCTCTTTGGCTATCGAAACGCGTTAGAGCGACCTTTGTTGTGTTTTTTAATCTTTCTTGGTTTCAGGGGACAAGATTTGTATTTTAATTTTTGAAGATAACCTAGTACCAGTCCGTTCCACCAAAATGTCTCAATTAAAATGGAAATTTTGGAAGTTTTGTATTTCAATTTTTAGGTTAGGCAATAAAACAAAAGGGTCTAAAGTAAGTGAAAGAATATCCGAATATTATCAATGTTGTACTGTACAGGGATTCTACAATTAAACAATTTAAATAATAATCAAACTAAAACACAATTTAATCAATGCACAATAGTCAATTTAAGACACAAGTTAGAAGCGGATTTATCAAACTTCGTGCGCTTTAGAGGTCACAGGTATGAATCCCGTTGCCGATCACGTATTTTTTAAATTTAAACTTCTCGGGCGCGTTGAGCCATTTTTGATAGAAGCTAAACTTGTCATTTCGCGTTACCAGCTAATTTCGTTATCAACATGCACTAATGTTAATGTTAGTATCGCCTGATGGTTAGGTTAGGTTAGGTTAGGTTAGGTTAGGTTAGGTTAGGTTAGGTTAGGTTAGGTTAGATGCGAGATGGTTGCGCGCGTTGATTGAATACATATACTTTATTCAATCAACGTTACGCGTAATGGTAACCCGTGGTGGTGACGCGTGATGGTAAAGCGAAAACGGAAGTTGATTCCCCATCCAAAATTGCCAAACGCGCCTAAAGTAGTTTTCACTTCGAAAATTCTAGCTGCGCCGACGACTTTCACTGACAGGACTTAATAACGAAGATTCTGACATCGTGAAAGAAATGGGAAAAATCGCAAAGCAAATAATTCTAACACAGTCTGTATAACAAAGTGTTTCTTTCAAGAAAAAAACCGTTTTAACCAAATTTGAATAGTTTAACAATCGTTATTCATAACACTTGAAATATTGCCTCCATGAGTAATTAAAAACTGTGTGTATTTTTTCTTAAATTTCGAAAAATATACCAAAGTTCTTTGTTTTAATGGTTAACATACATACCCAATTTTTTATGTATTATTACAGGTAAGTAAACGTTATTTTTAATATACTAAACTATAACGTGCTCCAAAGAGACAGTTTTAATTCGTTTTCGTTGATATTTCTTAATTTTATCGGCGAAATTCGATTGCAAATTTTTTATGTTTCTCTATGTTCCGGAGACATTCGCATGTTTTCGACAGTAGATGTCGTGACGTCAGACGTGACGACGGACGTAGCGTCACTTGCAATCTTCCGGAAAAAGCCGGCCAATAAGCAACGTCGGTCGAGTCATGTGGACGCCGGTAACCAATGAATGTCGAAATACAATTAGTAGACTGAAATATTTCTGACAAGCGTAGAAAAAGTTCATCAACAGCCGCCATTTTGCGTGTTCGTGATCGCGTTTAATTTCGTATGATTCCTGGATTTGTAGCGTCATATGTAAATTAAAGGGGCCTTTTCGCGGCAATTGTGGGGTTATATGATAATTTAGAGAATAAATTGGACCAATGTTTGTCACCAAAGTGCGTGCAAGTGCCAAACTCGAGTGATTTTGTTTGAGATCGCTGTGCCGTTCTGACGAAAGATGGTGAGAGGCAGTAGACAAGTATAGTCGACCAGTCGGACTAGTCGAAGTTCGTGATGGCCGATGGTTGACTGTTGTTTTATAAATATGTGCCTTGTGAGATGCATCGACTGTCGAACACTCGGATTATCGACTGTTTGGCCCAATTTAAGTTATATTTTCGAATATAAATTATGTGTTTTGTGTTTAAATCAGGATAAATAGTGGATTACAGTGCAATTAGTTCGGTCGGCCGCAGCATTGGGCCAGCGCTTCGAACTCTGGCTTTGTAAACAGGAGAAGGTAGCTATTTTGCTATGGCCGATCATCTCGTAGACGGGCCGCCTAATGCAAAGCGGCCCAAACTTGAACCCTTTCAGGGGGCTTCTGATTCTTCAGGTAAGGAAATGAACGAATTTTAAGTGAAATTTCTTAATTTGTGTTCAGCATGTCCTAGATGTACGCGGGAGAGGCGTTCCTTATACTTTGACATTTTCCCAAACATCGCCAACAAACAAATACCGAACAGCTGTTTTTGGCCTTTTCTAAATATTTTGTTACATTTTTAATATTTCAAAATTTTCTACATTTCATCTTTTACGAATCTTCTTTATACCCGAGTGATTTTTTTTTTTAAATTCCACTTTCTTTCACTATCTGTCATGTGTCGCGAAATTTGTAAACATTATTGCACTTGAACTCTGCAGGCTGCATGAACATGTAGGATTTGCTGCACGCTTTGCATGTTTTATTATATTTTTGATGTAAAATTAAAATCCTTGTTAACATTTTTAGGTTATACCAAAATTTATTTCTTGTTCTATTTAATATTCAACACTTTTCAGTTATCTCAAGTTCAGTGAAGTTATTAGTATTTCATTTTAGTTTTTAAAATTTTTATTAAATGACGGGTAATTCCGAACATATTTATTTATTCATAGAAAATCGTTCTCAGTTTCTAAAATTAACCAAGATTTACATTAAAGCAAGATTAGTTTTATGTTTAGTAATTTTATTTAACAAATAAGGTTATTTTATGTCAGAATGTTTTTTCCCATTGTAAATAATGTTGACTGGGGATAACTGAAGTAAAAGTATTTTATACAAAGTGTTTCAAATAATTATTAAAATTAAAACATGTAAATTTATAATTAAGATTTTTTACTAAAAAGTGAAATATTAGTAATTCATATGCCTAACCAACTAGCTTTTGGAAACTATGAACTGGGCTCTACAATTGGTGGTGGTCTATCCAACCCATCGCAGCAGTGGAACCTATGCCATCCACAAAGTAAATACATTTTTTATATCTATTTCAAAAAACTAATAGGTGTTTATTGCATCTTATATTTCTACAAATTTTTAACTTCGATAAGAATTTCGAATTAATTTAGTCTTTAAAAGGAATTTCGATTAATTGTTTTGAGGACAGTTTTAATTTAAAGGTGCAGTAAGTACAAACTAATACTAACATATTTTAATAAAAAAATTATCAATATACTTACATGACTTATTTTAGATCTCCTCTGTATATATAAATTTATGCCTTATATCGTGAGTACAAACAGTTTTCTAATCTAGTGTGCTGCTGTCATTTTTACGTATGTTTCTTACTTGATTGACATACAGGTAACATAACCTTAAAAAAATATTTTATTGATTTGATGTTACAATGGATGAAAAAACTTTATTGTTAAATCCCACTTTCGAAAAGCTCAAAGAGCAGTCGTGAATGAATCTCTTTCTATTCCGGATAGTACTGCAAAGTTTTTATTTTAAGGTTAAATGTCAATTTGGCGAGTACGAATCAAGTAAGGAATATACGTGAACATGTCAAAAAATGACAGCAGCACACTAGATTAGGAAACTTTTTGTACGCTTGATATTTTAAATGTGCTGATTGACGCTTTTGCGAAAGTTTTTGCTGGTTTTTACTTTAACGTATCCATGGAAACATACGTATGGTTAATAAAAAATGTAATACATAATTTTTGAGATCCAGTTAGGTAATAACAGGGAACATAATTTTTATTCGAACAAATTTGAGAAGCTTTTAATGTAGCACTTACTATTTTCAAGTGAGTTGAGATATTTTCGTATAAGCATTGAGTTCATCCGTAGTAAGTACCAGTAGAACTCGTAGTGATTTTCTTCCTTTCTATAAAAAAAAAACACGGACATATAGTGTAAATACTTTTTATTAATAATTTTTGTACTGTAGTTTTAAGATTTTTACACTAAAACTGTCTATAGTCCCAGTAACTTTGTATCTAAATTGTCTTATTATTTTATATGGGTCTTCAAGAAAGAAAAGTTGTTTCAGTCACTTTACAAACTTTTGTTACAGTTTCTTGTTCAGTTTTTATTGCAGTTTCGTTTGAATTACAATTTGTTAATCAAAACATCTTTTATTTATTTCACCAGGACCACATTAAGCAAATTTAAACGTATTTCAGTTTTTCTTTCACATAAGCGGTATTTTAAAGATTTAGAAGAATTGTGAAAGAGAAAATGATAAATAAAATACAAAATGGTAAATAAAACAGAAAGTGATGAATGTAACACAAAATGATAAATATAACACCTCTTTATTGGCTAGTAGACGTCCATCAGTATATGGGTCCCCTAGAAATCTGTTGATGAAAACGTTCACCATATTCGTCAGAGACAATCCCAACATTTCCTATAGAGGAAGTTTTGGTGTGTGTCCAAGAAGTGAATTTTTAGAAATATTGGATTCCGATCGCTTGCATACATTAAAAATAAATCACTCTATAGTTTTCTTTGTTATTGCCAAAGTCAATCACTTTTTGAATAATAATAATAATGTCCTCGTTGCTTTTTCAGGTGAATGTAACAGCCCCTTAAAATGTTCGTCATCTAATATCAGAGATGCTATTTTTGGCCTGGTAACAACACCTTTCTCCAATTTTGAGTCATGGACTGTCTTCATGATTCAGGAGTAGTGGACCTGGAGCTCCAATTGCCTTGGTATCTTTTTTCCTGATTAGAAATCTGTTGATGAAAACGTTCACCACACTCGTGAGAGAATCTCAACATTTCTAGAGAAGAAGTTTTGCTGAGGGGTCCAAGAAATGAATTCCATTGTTTTGAATGCATTACAAAATTAAAGAGGTGAATCCCATTGTTTTGAATGTATTACAAAGTCAGTATTTCCACTATAGTTTTCTTTGTTATTGCCGAGGACAGACATTTTTGAATAATGTCCTCGTTGGTTTTTCTCGTGGATGTAAGAGCCAAGGGGCTGTTACCAAGGAAAATGTTTGTCATCTAACGTTGGCGATCTTATTTCTGGTCGTTTAACAACAACTTCCTCCAATGTTGAATCGTAGGATGTTCCTATTGATGGTTCAGGAGTAGTGGACCAGCATACTGGAGTCCCAATTGCCTTGGTATCTTTTTTCTTTAGTAGAAATCTGTTGACGAAAACATTCACATTCATCAGAGAGAATTCTAACATTTCCTTTGTCTTTGCCTTTGTATCTTTTTTTCCATAATAGAAATCCGTTGATGAAAACATTTACCATATTCATCAGAGAGAATCCCACCATTTTCAGGGAAGAAGTTTTGCTGGGAGGTCCAAGAAGTGAGTTTTAAAGTCATTAGATCCTACTGTTTTGTATGCATCAACAAAATCGGTATTTCCGCCACAGTTTTCTTTGTTATTGCCAAGGACAGACATTTTTGAATAATGTCCACGTTCAAGTGGATGTAAGAGCCAAAGGGCTGTTACCATGAATATTTTAAGGAAAATATTTGTCATCAGACGTTAGAGATCTTATTTCTGCCTGTTTAACCAGAATTTTCCGCAATTTTGAATCATAGGATGTTTCTCTTGATGGTTCAGGAGTAGTGGACCAGTATACTGGGGTTCCGATTGTCTTGGTATTTCCATAATTTGATAAAAAGCTGCGTCATGGTCATTAAAGATAGGTTTTCTGGAAACGAGTCTGGATAAAAGTCCAAGAACTGAACCACAATTTTGAATCATGGGATGTTTCTCTGGATCGTTCAGGAGTAGTGGACCAGTATGCTGGGATTCCGATTGTCTTGGTATTTCCATAATTTGATAAAAAGATTCATCAGGGTATTTCCATAATTTGATAAAAAGCTGCATCATGGTCATTAAAGATAGGTTTTTTTGGAAACGAGTCTGGATGAAAGTCCAAGAACTGAACCACAATTTTGAATCATAGGATGTTTCTCTTGATGGTTTAGGAGTAGTGGATCAGTATACTGGGATTCCGATTGTCTTGGTATTTCCATAATTTGATAAAAAGCTGCATCATGGTCATCAAAGATATTTTTTTTGGGAACGAGTCTGGATGAAAGTCCAAGAACTGAATTTTTAGACATGTTACATCCCTTCATTTTGTATGAATTCACAAAGTCACTGTTTTGCTATAATTTTCTTCTTTGTTATTGTGAATAAAACCGAAACAGACACTTTTGAATGATTTCTACCCTGCTTTTTTCCATATACGTGACAGTTCCTGAAATGTTCATAATCCAGTATTAATCATTTTATCTGTGATCCTATAAAATTCCTTTGTTTAATCACCAAATGTCTTTTTCTCCATGGTGCATCACCAAATGTCTTTTTCTTCATGGTGCATCAGTAGATGACCAACATCCTGGAATCCCATTTGTCTTGGTACCTCTTTTGTCATCTGCTCATCATAGACAACCCCAAGATTTCTAGGAAGAAGTCCTAATGGAAGCGAAAATGTTCCGTCCAGTAAGAAAGCTAGTATTTGATGCACAACTAGATTTGCCAACTGTCCTGGATTGTTTAAGAATTTTTGATTTTTGTGTTATCCAAAATCCAGGTTGTCCAAATTATCCAGAATCCAAGTTGTTCAAATTATCCAGAATCCAAATTGTCCAGGTTATCCAGAGTCCAGGACATCAAAATGTCCAAGAGTTTATGTATTTGAAAGTGAAGCTTTTTTTGACATTGATGTATATTGCGCGCCCAGAACAATTTTAATATCTAAAGAGAGACCTTTTTTAGTAATCGAATTTCGATTTTGCACCTCTGCTCTGATAACATACAGTTAAATCATAAGAAAATAACTGTGACAAAAACACAGCTGATGGAAAATTCTGATTAGATATTTGATTTCAGCAAGTATAAGAAAACTGCGTTAGGTTTTCTATTCACTTTTCTTATGATGTGTTTTTGAAGCCATCTATAAACCGAAATGTGTCCTTTTTTTTTGGTGCTTTATTTTTATTAGTTGAAATAAATAGAGCATGAATTTTATGAATCCATAATTCCTGTAAAATATGAGACATGAGTAATTGATTTTTTTGTATTCGTAAAGTTATTTTTCATAATGTGGATTGTTGGTCGATGTTTCCCTTTTGTTGACTGATTTTTATAACTTTGGCCTGAATTTTATATTCCGTCAACTAGTGTTAAGATAATTAATCCTCTTGAAGTTGTAGGATTTACATCGCCACCATTTTATAATTTCTAAGATATTACCAATAACTTAAATCTTGTATGATTTATGTCCTTTACACCTTCTCAAAACTAATGCGTGTGTAAAAACAAGGAATTTGCCTTTTTATAATGTAATATAATGCCTGATGACATGTATGTTATGCCAATAAATGTTTACATTAAGTTTGATCTTGCTTCATCCAGACATATTTTTGATGTTAATTGTGTTTAGTAGCAGTAGTGGTAGTTGCTTCAGTGAATGTGTCACATCTTCTGCTATCTATACCCAATATACCAGCACCATTTTGAGTGGATTTGGGCTAATAATCTTTAAAATTCTAAAACTTTACTAGTTACTCCTATATTAACAACATACAGTTTGACAAGAACAATGTGATTGGCTGTGATGTGCACAAAGTTAAGAGAGTAATTCTACATCTAAAAAGGAAAAAGAAAGTTCCTCACGACCCATTTTTAAAAGTAAAATAGAAACTTCTATATCTGTTTTTTCATGAAACACCAAACTTGTAATTGCATGTCAGCATTCTTCTTGATCTTCGCGGAATTTTTACCATACCTTTATCCACATTATGACTGGAAAAATCAGCCACAGGAATAAAGCCCATCCGCTATATCAATCACGTATTAAACTTCTTCGTATTCTTCATATATTTATCATTTTATTCATTTTTTTTGAGGAGGTTTTCGACAGATAAAAAATTTGTCCACTAAGATGACAGAAAAAAACAATGAAATATCGATAGTAAAACGGGCCAAAAATTGCAATTACCCTTTCTGCGTCCAATTTCCATGTTTTTATTTAATAGTCCTAATTTTTTTCTTATATAAAAAAATACGGCAACACATTTGCATATTTTTATATTTTAACAAATTTCTCTTGTAGATGTTCTTTCTAATATGGATATGTACGATTTGGAAAAGAATCTACCAGATGAGCTCGAGTTAATGCCGTCTACCTCGTGGGCCCTTTCCGATAACATGGGTAACACCAAGCCACCCGCTCAAGGTCCTGGACCAGGCGCAATGCAAAACGGCATCGACAATGCCGATGGTTCTGCCAACATGAGGCAAATTACTTTAAGCCAAATGATGCAGCAAAAACAAGGTTTAGTGGGAAACGCCTTGTCAATGCAAGGAGGTCAATTAGGCAATAAAAGTCCAAGTCTTCAGTCTCCCCCTAATGTATCGGTGGCTAAAGGGAATGTAGGAGTAGACCAAATAAATTTAGGTAGTTTACCATCGAGCATTTCTAATAACGCCGGATTACAATCTATGGCCAACAATGGCAGTTCACCACAAGTTATGAGTTCTATACAAGGTGAGTATTTAAAATGTATTCATTAACGTCAGTTTTTACATTAACACTTGCAGGTATCAACAACAATGCAGGGGGAAATATGATCATGACAAATAGCAGTATGAGTAGTACAATCGCTGGAATGGCCGGTGGAGGTTTAGTGGTAAGTATATAATCTAATTTTACGTCCTACTATGTGCACAACCTAATATTTTACAGAATATTCAAAATGGACCCATGATTAATAGGGTAACAATGCAGCCCCATATGAATACTCGAGCGGCGGGTCCTCCTCACGGGGTGCTTCCTTTAGGACCGCGAATGCAACCGCCTAACATCTTACAAATGAACCCACCAGTTGGGCAAGGGCTTCCTGGTAATACTCCTTATTCATATCAAAATCCAAACGCTGGTCCACAGGGTGTGCCAGTTGGTAAGTAAAGTCTTTCTCCCAACTTTTCCTCTATCGGAACACAAAATCATGATATTTTAACGGAACATCTTATTATTTTGTAAGATATTTCGATTATTATGAGTTTAAACTTAAACATTTTGAAAAAAAAGAAATTTTGAATATCGATTTTTAATGTTATTTTAAAATTTAACACCTTAATATTGAAATATCAAAAGCTGATATAAAAATCTCATCCTCTTAAATAAAGAAAGATAAAAAACACAACACTTGCTGTCGTCGTCTTTTAATCTTTCTTGGTTTTAGGGGACAAAATTTGTACAGTTTAAACCGGATATAACGACGTTGAAGGGAACCATAAACTACGGACGCTGCAACCGGTAGTTGTTATAAGCAATACAACTGGCAGTAGAGTTAGCTTTTAAAATAATCGCCACGACCTTGCCATTTAGTCTTAATAACCGATGCGTCGTTGTAAACGATGTCGTTATATCCGGTTTTGACTGTACATCAATTTTTAAAGATAACTCTGGGACCAATCCGTTCCATCAAAAAATTAAAATACCCCATACTTCTTCATTTAAGTAAGAAACTATTTTTAGGTGGCGGTGTTGTTACGCCTCAACACGCGAATAAAATGGGCCTTCAACAGACAAGGTTTGGAGGTCCTGGTGGCCCAGTTGGACCGACGGCGGGCGGTGATGGAGGCTTAGCTCATGCGCAGCCACCGGCACCTTCACCCGCTCAACCACAATCCGGAGCACCTAGTGGAACTCAACCTGGTCCACAAACTGCCACTCAGAATCCTACTGGCGCCCCGCCTGCTCCATCTACTGGTTAGTTTCCGGCTGAAATGAATGTTAAATGTATACTATTTTCGTTTCTTTTTTATCGCAGATCCGGAAAAACGAAAGTTGATTCAGCAACAGTTGGTTTTACTACTCCATGCTCATAAGTGTCAAAGGCGGGAATCGCAAAATAATGGCGAAATGTCACAATGTTCTCTTCCACATTGCAAAACTATGAAAAATGTTCTAAACCACATGACCACTTGTCAGGCTGGGAAAAGCTGTTCGGTGGCTCATTGCAGTTCATCTAGGCAAATAATTAGCCACTGGAAACACTGTGTTCGAAATGACTGCCCCGTATGCTTACCACTCAAGCAAGCAGATAAGAGCAGGAATAATCCAAATGGTAAGTTGACTACATTTGCAGTTTCATTTTTAAACGTATTTGTATTTCGATTAGTGTTGGGCTATTCGAATACAAGTCGTGCGATATATTCGATTCTACCAAGATCTCGAATACATCCGATTCTCAACTGAACTATTCGAATACTCCCAAACTCCGTGAGTTGAAGTGAGAATATGAATAGAATCGGTTCTCGCCTCGCGCAAGCAACATCTCATCATCGCATGATTCATAAGTTCTCGGGTACTTGCTTGTATTCGAATACAAAATATGTATTCGAGATTGTGGTAGTCCGATACAACAAAACATTGGAATGCTGAGTAGTGAATAGAATCGGTCTCCTAACTACGCTACATCTCCGATTCTTAACTTCTCGGATGTTGAATACTGTACCCGATTCTTGTATTCGAGATCTTAGACATGCATTATTGAATGCACATTGTATTCGAGATCATTTTTATCTGGGATGGTTGGTTACGCATTATGCTCGCACAATCCTGCATTCGAATATGTACCTAATTTTTAATTTATTGCTTCATCCTTCTCATAAAATTATTAAATAACGAAATGCTTAAGTACTTTTTAAAATCTGGCTCTCAATTTTAATAATAAAATTTAACAATATCAGGAAATGCAACGCCAATATGCGAATCCAATCAAACTTAAAGATACATATGTGAATTCTAAAGCTTCAAGATTTATTTATATTAAGAAATTTATATATATTAAATTAGGGAATTACCAATTACGGGCATAGGTACAGAAGTACTGAAATCAAAAGTCATATCTCGCCGAAACAATTTTTCTAGTAGGTATTTTATTATCCCATAATTCGATTCTTTGCATTCGAATACTTATTCGATTCTCAAAAGTATTCGATTTCAATGTATTCGATTCTGAAAATCGTTCGATTATTCCAACACTAATTTTGATATTTACATTATAAAGAGGGGACAAAATTAATACATATTGTAAAATACTGTAGGCATGTTAGGTTTTTATAATGTCTAAACACTTTATTTCATTGATGAAATAAACTTTTTTTTATTATCTGTAACTTTTATCAAGCTTTTTCTCTTAAGTTTCAACTAGGAGGTATTCTACACATTTTTTGTTTCAAGTTTTTCAACAGTTTGACTGCAGTTTCGATTTTTCTGGAAACAAATTTACAATTGAAATTTCAACTTTTTTCTCAAAAATTTGTTTAAAAAAAAAGAAATAACATTTTAAATTTCATTTTGAAATCGACATTAACAGAACAAAAATGAAAATTTCTAGGTTAACGCGTAAATTATAAGAAAAAAAATCATAACCGAAAATTTTAGGATACAAATTTAAAATTTGCCAAAAATGTTCAGGGAGAACAGTCATTAAAATTTGAGTTGTCGGTAATTGGAAGAATTTCTTATCTAAAAATCGATGTTTCAGAAATAAAACGAAATTTCAAATAGAATTATTCTAATTTAATTTTACGGATTTTTAAAGATCGCTTTGGCACATTGCTAAGCACAGTGTAAGCGATAAATTGTCAAATAATTTCAAGATAAAGTGTAACAGTAACGGACATTCCTTTAGTATGCTATTTTTTTACATTTTATCATTTCATTCAAGGAGTATCATTTACTTTGTATTTTTTTAGCATTTCTGTAATTATACGCCACCACCTCTACTACTCTAAATGAACTCATGTATGAAGTTCATTCCTAGTGTAGCAAATTTTAACCTATATTTTTAACACTTTTAGTGAATAGGGACAATGAATACTGTCAACTATAATTTTTTTTTAGCAACAACGTCAATTCCTCAAAGTACTCCATCTTCAAATCCTTCAGCTTCCGACATGCGACGAGCTTACGATGCTTTAGGCATTCAATGCCCAACCACCGCCACTGGAGCGACACCCGCAGGCTTAATTCCTAATCCCGTTCAACCCAGGGCAGGTCTTAGACTACCGATGGCCTCGACCCCAACGATCCCTGGATTGACGCAGAGTTTGGGAGGTGTTCGAGTTTTGACTCCGTCCCAAACTCAACCTGCTCCCAACGTCAGTTTGCCACTAGGAAGCGATTCTACTCCTAATGCGGCGCAAGCTTCGAATCAGTCGACGTCGAGTGTACAACAGGGTGTTAGTAATGTAATGTTTGGCCTAACCAGCGGCGATCCCTTAGGACAAAGTATTGCCGGCGGCCAGTTACCTTCCGGTCTTCCGGCCGGTCAAGTCACCGCTAATCCGGTGCAAGGGACCAAAGAATGGCATCAATCGATAACGCCAGATCTCAGGAATCATTTGGTGCATAAATTGGTGCAAGCTATATTTCCTACACCCGACCCTCAAGCCATGCTAGATAAAAGGATGTTTAATTTGGTGGCCTATGCTCGAAAAGTTGAAGGAGATATGTACGAAATGGCCAATTCTAGATCGGAATACTATCACTTATTGGCCGAAAAGATCTATAAAATTCAAAAAGAATTAGAGGAAAAACGCATCAAAAGAAAAGAGCAGCAACTGCAACAGCAGCAAACGCCACAGCAAGGTCAGATTAGACCTGGAACCGTAAATGTCGCAGGAGGTCCGAGGCCCGGCGTTCCAGGTTTACAAAATGCTTTACAACAGTCTCAGAATCAACAACAAACAACCTCCCAGCAACCTCAACTACAAACGCAACAAAATCAACAATCTCAACAAGTGAACCAACAGCAATCACAAGGAAACCTCAGAAGCGGTTCACCCAGTAACTTCAGTAGGATTCCACTTTTGATGAATCAAACGACGAATCACTTCTTCTCTGGACAACAACAATCGCAACAAAATGCTCAACCTGGTCAACAGCAGCCAACAAATGTTGTCGGTATGCCAGGTCCTAGTCCAACTTCAAGTAATAACCCAGGCCTTTCACCTTTCGGGCAACCTCTATCGCAGGGCAGTACTAGTAACACGTCGACTAGCAATCAGTTTTCCACAACTACGAACGGTCCAGCTAGTCTGCCTCAGGCTTCGCCTGTAGCAGGAGCTTCAATTGTAAATAATCAACAACAAAATCAATTTAACGATGTTATGAAGAGTAGACTGGCGCCGTCTCCCTTGGGTTTCGGTTTAAATTCGGCCGGTATGAACCAACAGTCCGCTCAAGGACAAATGCAGATAAACAGTACTAATACGTCAACAGCAAGCGGTAACAATTCGGCCCGAATAACACCAGATTCAGTTCCTACTCCCCATAACGCTGCAACAGCAGGTCCCAAGTCTGTTAGTTCATCACGCGGAGCATCTCCTGCTCCCGCCACACCAGTGCAATCCTCACCAGCTACTGCCGCAAGTTTAGGCAAAGGAATGAGTAGCGCCGAAAGGGCCGCTTTGAATGCTCCACGACAAACGTCGGCTTCTTCGCAGCTAGCTGCTATAATGGCAGCCCATGACAGGGATGATGATTCACCATCTCCTCCTCCGGGTGGAGCGAAACGGAAACTCGATCACATCAAAAGTGAAGATGGAGCGATGGACGTTAAACAGGAAGATTGCGATGGTGACGGCAATGACGAGCCTGGCGGAAAAAGCATGAAAAATGAGATTAAGTCTGAATTTAAATCGGAAATTAAGTCTGAAGCTATGGAAGATGTTGATAACCATATCAAGTCTGAACCGGGGTCCGTAAAGGAGGAACCGCCCAGTGTGGAAAGTTCTACAGATATTAAACCATCTTCCAGCGAATCTGCTATGTCTCATGGTTCTTTGGATCAAAAACCGAGAAAATGCAGTAAGTTGTTGGCTTATTATAATATAATATGCTTTATTTGTGTATTTTACAGTATTTAAAGCGGATGAGTTAAGACAGAAACTTATGCCAACATTGGAGAAGCTATATCGGCAAGATCCAGAGAGTATTCCGTTTAGACAACCCGTTGATCCACAGACTCTCGGAATTCCTGATTATTTCGATATTGTGAGAAAACCGATGGATCTTTCAACAATTAAGAAGAAATTGGACATCGGTCAGTACACAGATCCATGGGAGTATGTGGATGATGTGTGGTTAATGTTCGACAATGCTTGGCTTTATAATAGGAAAACTAGTCGAGTATATCGTTATTGTACTAAGGTATGTTGCGACAAAAATGTAAATTGTTGAATTCAGTAATCTTCTTGCAGCTGTCCGAAGTATTTGAACAAGAAATCGATCCCGTTATGCAGTCAATGGGCTACTGTTGTGGTAGAAAATATACATTCAATCCTCAAGTGCTTTGTTGTTATGGTAAACAGTTGTGTACCATACCTCGTGATGCTAAGTATTACAGCTATCAAAATAGGTACGTTTTTTTAATGAAATTCATTTACATAGTAGTATCAATGCTTTATAGTTTAAGACGCAGAATATGCAACTGAAAATGACACAAATGTTCTGTTAACATAATTTGCTTGTGACCACAATATATAAAATGTTAATAGTCATCGGTTTAATTAAATTAAGCGATTAAAATCCAATATTTAATTTGGTTGGATTAAATATTTACATTTATGCAATAAAAACAAATCATGAGGTGTTTCAGATTGTCTTTAGATAATTAATTTTATATTTGTAAAAACTTATAGTTGTTTCATAAGCAGAACGAGAAAGTAAAGAAATTTTGTATTTTTTTTTTGTAAATTTCAGTATTACGTAAGTTGTAAATAATCAAGTATTTTTATGTTTTTGTGATTACCCTTAAGAAAATATCCACAAATTTGAAGCAAAAGCTTGTCTTTTAACAATATCGTATATTCTTATATCATTAAATGTGGTATAATTACTTGCAAAGATTGGTAGCAATTATTAGTCACTTTTAGTGGTGCATATTTTGTGATTGAATTTAGAAGCCTTGCCCTTTTTTGCATGATGCTTACCTATGGGAAAGAATGTGGGTTTGACTGTGAACACAGCATACCGTTTTCCCTCCTGGTATCATGAGAACAGGGTTAGTTAGCTATAAAGTTAAATTAGAATTAATTGATTTAGAAATGGGTACAACACTTAAATTAGAAACTCCACCAAAAGTAATAGGAACATTGTTTCAATTGTTACTTCTCATTTGTTATACAGGTGTTTTCAAACGAAATAGATACTGGTGAATTTATAGCTATAAAGAACACGTTTGCATATAAAATGACATCAGTAAAATATTCACCCCTTTGGAGATACTGCCCTTCAAAGTTCCAAAATAATATAAAACGGTATTGTAATTTGAAAACCAAATAGAGGTATAACAGTTAAATTATATACAAATTTTTTACTAGTGCATATGTAACTTTTCAACCATGTTTTGATACAACTTATTTGTTTGACGGGAAATGAGTATTCAAAAATACATATCAGATAACCTGTATAATTCAACTTTTGTTCACATAAACCAATTACTTTTGGCAGCAGTATTTTTTGACCACTTCTGCACGTTGTTACAGTACTCGAATAAGCACATAGCAAGTTAATTATATTTTTTTAACTTCACTAATGCTGATAAAAAAAATCTTGGAAAGCAGTCAAGTTAAAGAGAATTAAATTTTCAGATTGAAAACTGCCGATACAAAAAAAAAATTGAACTTACGATCTAAAAACTAGAAGCTTGAAAGTTTAAATGGCTTTTTTTATTTTTCCAGTTTGACCATTTTTTTACAAATTGCAATATTCTGAAAATCACTTAAAAATTTGGGATTTTTTTTATATTCCTTAATTTCTGTGACAAATTGATAAACATATGGCGGTGTTATAACATTCTAAAATAATTACTGCAGATTAATTCTGCTAATTTATGTGATAAGAAATTATCCATTTTGATTTTCAATAGATGGTGACGAATTAAAATTACATATATTAAAAGTATATGTTGTCATTTTTTTTAATATGTAAAATTATGGGTACAGTATAAAAAGGACAGTTCTCTCTGTATGGAGAAAAAAATTACATCGGGGTTATTCAGTTTTGCTATGGGGGGTTTTATTTTTAGATCAAGATTGGGTTTAAACTTTAGGTCTCTTGCAAACAGCATTAATTGCTGCTACAAAAATGTTTCATTTAGGAGCATTCATTTTTATGTTTCAAAACTTTGTAACTTGCTGTGTGTTTAATTGTAAGGAACACCAAATACAACACTCGAATGTACCCATCACATTTGCATTGCTTCTAACACGATTCATTTCTTTTGTTCCTGTTCCCTCACCCTCTGCCATTTAACACTTGGCTCGGTGTGTGTTGTTATGCGTGTCTGTGTCAAAATGTTTGGATAAACACAGTCTAAAGGCATATGGACTCGGCTCCGACAGATACACCTTCTGCCAAAAATGCTTCAACGACATTCAAGGCGACACCGTGACACTAGGAGATGACCCAACACAAGCACAAACGTAAGTTCTTTTTTAAAATATTATAAATTTAATGTTAAATATTTAGGTGTAATTACACTTAACAGTTACTAACGATTTATTTGTAATAATTCATACTTATTTTCTTTATTTCCGAACTAAGAATAAAAGATATTTTTAACATTATTTTCTTTTTTTTTTACTTTATTGCTAATATTATTTTCATTTATCGAAGGACATAAGTAAAAAACTGTAATAAGCGATTACACTTACAGTCATCAAAAATGAAATGTTTTATTAATGCAAGATTCTTAAAAAGTTCTTGCTGGTTTCTTGTTAATAAAGCTTCGTTTGAGATTTTCAAGATAAAATTATACACAATAGTTCAGCTGGATAGGTCTTTTAAAGAACATTTATCTGTCTTTTTTTTCATTTTCGGTGTCTCCTAAATAAATATTTTTTATTGATTTATCTTAACTGCCTTTACTAAAACATGTAGAATGTTAATAAAATTTGGAAAGATTCTTTGTGAATATTTAGGTGTCTTTGTTAGTAATTTATTCTCTCTCTATCAGGGCGATTAAGAAAGACCAATTTAAGGAAATGAAAAATGACCATCTAGAAATGGAAGCTTTTGTTCACTGCACGGATTGCGGTAGAAAACTTCACCAAATCTGCGTTCTGCACAACGAAAATATTTGGCCTCAAGGCTTTACGTGTGAGGAATGTTTGAACAAAAAGGTACAAAAACGAAAAGAAAACAAATTCAACGCCAAGCGATTGCCGACGACGAAATTAGGTGTATATATCGAAACGCGTGTCAACAACTTTTTGAAAAAGAAGGAAGCTGGCGCCGGGGAAGTGCACATTCGCGTAGTATCCAGTTCCGAAAAAGTCGTAGAAGTGAAACCCGGTATGCGGAGCAAATTTGTCGAAACTGGTGAGCTTCAAGGCGAGTTTCCTTATCGTGCCAAAGCTTTATTCGCGTTCGAAGAAATCGACGGTGTTGACTGTTTGTTTCTTCGGTATGCACGTTCAAGAATACGGATCGGAGTGTCCTCATCCTAATACTAGACGAGTTTATATCGCGTATTTAGATTCTGTACACTTTTTCAAACCCAGACAGTTTAGGACCGCTGTGTATCACGAAATACTGTTAGGTTATATGGATTATGTGAAACAGTTGGGGTACACTATGGCTCATATATGGGCCTGTCCACCGTCTGAAGGCGATGACTATATATTTCACTGCCATCCAACGGAGCAGAAAATACCCAAACCCAAAAGACTGCAAGAATGGTACAAGAAAATGCTGGACAAGGGCATTATTGAAAGGATAGTGTTGGACTACAAGGTAAAGTAACTTAAAATACCTAATTATTACTTTTTATTACTGACATTTTATATTGAACGTCGCTAGCTACTACTGATTTCTTGAAATGAAATTACTCACATCGATCCTTTATCAAATTAAGTGTTTCTAGAAATAAATTTAATATAATGGTTACACACTACTTAATGAGAACCTATCTTTTGTCATATTTATTATCATTATTATTATTATACTTACAGGATATTTTAAAACAAGCCATGGAGGACAATTTAAGATCCGCTGCCGATCTTCCTTATTTCGAAGGAGATTTCTGGCCAAATGTACTGGAAGAAAGTATTAAAGAACTAGATCAGGAAGAAGAAGAAAAAAGGAAGCAAGCCGAAGCGGCGGAAGCGGCCGCAAATGCAGTATGCATTCAAATTATCGATTGACTTCAGTAATCAATATTATTTTCTTTGTAGATATTTTCATTGACAGAGGAGAGCGAGATAGGTCCCGATGGCAAAAAGAAAGGACAGAAGAAAGCTAAAAAGAACAGTAAATCAAAAGCCAATCAACGGAAAAATAGTAGTAAAAAGTCCAACACGCCTCAGACTGGAAATGACCTTTCGGCGAAAATTTTCGCAACCATGGAGAAACACAAAGAAGTGTTCTTCGTCATTAGGTTACATTCTGTACAATCTGCCGCTAGTCTAGGAGTAAGTAGAATGATTGTTATTGTTTCTTCATTTAATTTATTATTTAATGTTTACAGAGAATTGTTGATCCTGATCCTTTCATTAATTGCGATCTCATGGACGGTAGAGATGCCTTCCTAACGTTAGCTAGAGAAAAACATTATGAATTTTCATCGCTTAGGCGAGCAAAGTTCAGCACTATGTGCATGCTCTACGAATTGCATAATCAAGGGCAAGACAAGTTCGTATACACTTGCAACAATTGCAAAGCGCATGTGGAAACCCGTTATCATTGTACCGTCTGCGACGACTTCGATCTTTGCTTGCAATGCTACGACAAGGACGGTCATTTGCACAAAATGGAACGCCTCGGTTTTGACCTCGATGACGGATCTTCGCCCAGTGATCCGAAATTGGGTAATCCTCAAGAAGCGCGCAAACTATCGATACAACGTTGTATACATTCGTTGGTTCATGCGTGTCAGTGCAAAGACGCGAACTGCAGGCTTACTAGCTGTTTGAAGATGAAACGTGTCGTGACGCATACGAAAATGTGTAAAAGAAAAACCAACGGTGGTTGTCCGATTTGCAAACAACTTATCGCGCTGTGTTGCTACCATGCTAAGCATTGTACAGAAACGAAATGTTTGGTGCCGTTCTGTTCGAACATCAAGCACAAGTTGAAGCAGCAACAGTTGCAACAGGTAAGTTTCTTTATAGCCCAATGCTCGAAATTTTTTTGGTGCTTAGGGATCGAAACTCATTTTATTTAATGACTTGACAAATTGATCCACAGCATTCGATAACCCTTCCCTTCGAAGGGGTGAAAAATCAGTGTGAGTTGAAAGCAATAAAAATGATTCCCCAAACTTTTGAATCTTGAAGTCTACCTTTTTTAGAAATTTTAATCTGTTTTCTTAATATTTCAACTTCATGTCAAAGTTGTGATTTTTTATATATAGTAACGTTAAAGTTACAGGTTACAAGTATTCAATTATTAAGATAAAGTCTCCTAAATTTCTACAGAATAAAATATTGTATCGCGAAATTCCAAAACGTTTTATATTTAGAGGCTGCCAATGAAAAATATGTGTTGTGTGTTGTATTTGACACAAATAGTTGATTATGTCCACGTTTTTTTGCATCGTATTTGATGAGTTTACACGCACAAACGGATTCGGGGGTACAACACACAAAAAACTATTTACTTCACAAAATAATTGACTTTGCTTGATAATTACTTTTATTTCAAAATACAACGCACAGCACAAACTTTTATTGGTATGGTTATGCCATCTTAAGATGTACTGTTTTTAAACATATCTACCTTACTTATAACCGTGTTATTTCTACAGCGATTGCAACAAGCGCAATTGCTCAGAAGACGAATGGCTGTGATGAATACAAGAACCGTCCCGACAGGCAGCACGATCCCCGGTAACGGTGCCGGCAATGTACCGATGGCATCAGGTGTTCAATCAGTGGTACCAGGTGCTGTAAGTCCAGCTAACAGCATGAATACAATCGGAATGGGTGGTCCCGGTATGGGAATTCAATCTCCTCATCAACCTGGTGTAGGTCTTAAACCTGGTACACAAACTCCACCAGCTAATGTTATGCAAGTGGTTAAACAAGTGCAAGAGGAAGCTGCCAGACAACAAGCTCCGCATGCGGGATATGGAAAAGTTAATCCCACTGGTGCAGTGCCCGGCCAGAATATGCCACCTCCCCAAATCAGGACAATGGGTGGACATCTTGGACCTGGACAAGGTAAGGGTTATTTTTTTAGTGACCATTTTCAGTTGAACCTTCCTTTACTCCCTTGGTGTCATGGCAAAGTAACAAATTTATCCATTAACCCTTTTCATATCCTTTTAGATGCAGCTAAATGAAAAAGATTCATGATAAGAAATGAGGCTATGAATAATTTAAAAAAATATGTTTATTATTTGATTCCCGAACGCGGTATTATTATAAAATAAAAGTAAGTATATCCCATTATTTAACTGTCCCATTTATTACCCTTTCATTAATAACTACTCTATGGACCAATAGGTGGTAGTACTAAGAGTCACTCACTTGATGTCTGTGAATGTTTTAGTGCTTACTTGTTGGAACATTTGTTAGCATTTGAGTTGGATATACCAAACTGACGAGATCTAACAAGATCGAAACCGGTATTTGGTTTCCAAACTTCGAATCTAATAAATGTTCAAACCTATTGGTCTGTGCATATTAGAATCAATTCTTACTCTAAAAATTAGTCTATATCTATAGAAATAGTAGAATTAGAGAATCCAGAATCCACACTCTGAAGTTAAGAAAAGTCTACCTTACTTCTACATCTTCTGACCTGTTAAATGTATATTAATGGATGAACTTTTAACCACTGTTTGAAGAGTTTGTTGCTATTGTTAAATTGGTAGAGAGAATTTTTTCTTCTGCCTCTACTGCCTTCTAAGTAAATAGTTAACAATTAATGACATTAAGACTAAGACCAATGGCTCTCTAATTTTTTCAGCAAAATACAAGCATATGGGACCAAAAATAACAGACTGAATTTCAACAAAAAAATTGACCTTACTCTGTGTTTCTCGACCTTTTTCTGTTAGTGACACGCTTTAACCATGATTACTATTTTGCATAATTTTTAGATGGATTAACTAAGTAACCCCCTATTCATACGAATTCGCTCCATTAAATTAAAATTATATTTTGTAGTGTAGAAGTACTCTTTTTAAATATTTTAATTGAACATAAAATGCTTATTCATTGCTTTATCAGTTGATATATTCAATTGCATTGCAGTGGAGCCCTTAACGATATTTCAAATGCTGCTCTAATATTTCAGCGTGCTACTATACCTTTCTCCCTTAAACCACTCCTCCATTTCTCTTCCAATTAAATGGAAATGCTAAAAATAAACGAACAATGGTAATTCATAGAGACGTTATATTATTAGGTGGCAACTTACTTCCCATGGACCAATGGCAACAAAGATATCCAGGTGGAGTAACCCAAGGAATTCGACAACCGTCCCCCCAAATGATACCATGCCAAACTGGTCAAATAGGACAACAGAACATGCAAGCGAACCAAAACGTTCGACCTGGTAGCGCGGCAATGAACAATCAAGGCATATTGCAGAAACAAGCTCTACAACAATTAATGCAAACATTAAGATCTCCCCAATCGGCTGAACAACAGCAACAAATACTGACGATATTGAAGTCTCATCCTCAGCTGATGGCTGCATTTATTAAACAAAGACAGGTAAATATTCATTTTAAACAGTAAGCTGGATAGTATACAGTTGGCACTAGTTTTCTTGACAATCTGGGATAGTTATCTGTTACAAATACTCTTTCTCTGCTTTGCAATTTCCTTGTGCTTATCATTTTCCGCTGTTCAAAATTTTCACCAAAATTATGTTAGTAAGCAAAATGATATGTTTTAGATTTTAAAGATTTCTTATTCTCATCATTCAAGTTTCAGCTTCGCACGTACGATTTTGTCGAATTAGATTTCAATAGAATTCTGTTGAAAACTGGATGAGGACACGCATATTACAATCTTGTAGCAGGCAATTTTGTTTACAGAAAATTCTTATTTAAAAAAAAGCTTAAAAAATAGCACGGCTAAATGTTTCTACATTTTAGGGGAAAGATTCTATGAAAAATTATTGTGAGAAAAGTCGATATTTGGCGTCAAAATTAAAAATACGAAAAAAATTTAAACTTTCAGCTAGGAAAAATTGTTTAGAGAAAAAACGGAATTTCATGAAAAAAATTGAAATCTAAACAGAAAAACAGAATCTCAGAAAAAACGAAATTTCATGAAAAAAATTGAAATCTAAACAGAAAAACAAAATCTCAATTAAAAGATATTTTTAGAGAGAAAGCTTAAATATCAAAGAATAATTAAAACTACAAGAAAAAAAATCAAAAATTTTATCTCTTAGAGGAAAAGTCTGTAAAAAAATGAGAAGAAAACAAGAGAAAAGTGACATTTTGAAAAAATAGCTAACTTTAGAAATCTCACAGTTTATGCAAAAAAAGGAAGGAAAGTTGAAATTTTGTGAGTAAAAAGTGGAAGTTTTGAGAATTCTTGTTGGTTCCTCTACAGTTTCGTATATTCCTGATATAACTATAAATCTCAAAAATAAAAACGTCTTGGTGTACGTGTAGGTTGTTCTCTTTTGTCAAAACAAAATGTAATGAACAATGAAATAAAGATCACTAGCTCTAAGGGTGCCTTTACATTAGACACCTTATTCAGTACATTTCTCTCTGATATAAAATATATTTTGTCTCTGACGTGTCCTGAGACAAGCTATCTCCTTCCAGCTGTGTAGATAAGTCTCAAATAGCTTTACCCTTAGGGTCCGTTTAGATTAGACACTTTATTCCATACATTTCTCTCTGACATAAATGCCAACTATCCCGAGAGAAGCTATCTGCGACTTATCTACACAGCTAAGAGGAGATAGCTTCTCTCAGGATAGTTGATATTTATGTTAGAGAATAAATATATTTTATGCCAGAGAGAAATATACGGAATAAAGTGTCTAGTGTAAACGCACCGTCAGAATAATTGACACTTATGTCAGAGAGAAACATTCTGAATAAAGCATCTAGTCTAAACGCACCCTAATACAGAATCAAATAAATGATCCAGCTGACTGCTATCAAATTGTTTGAACTTGGCTGTATTACCAAAATACTTTTATCAGATTATATTAGATGTTGGCATACTGTATACTGCTGGATTATAAATGACGGGTTGTTCTATCCAGATTATCAAGAAAACATTAAAACTAAGACTGTCTAAATTGATTACTTAATTCTATTCTCATTAAGGTGCAGATGCAACAGAGTAATAGCAGTGGAGGAGTAGGTGGAGGGCCTCAACAATTGCAACAAATGTTAAGTCAACAGAATCCAGGTCCTCAAGCGCAGCAGCAGCCCCAACAAAACAGAATGCATCTTCCCAGTGGTATGATCAATCAAGGACCTCCGAATTCCGCTATTAATCAGGGTACCGCAAGGCCAGCCGCTTTCCGCGCAGCAACAGTGGATTAAACATCAGCAAATGCTAGCGATGCAACAGCAAAGAAATCAACAGCAGCAGCAGCAGCAACAGCAAACATTTCAACAACCCTCTGCCCCACCTTCTTACCCACAGCGTTTACCGACAATTCGGCAACCTCATATGACGTATAATAACACCTTCACAGACCAGCAACAATACGCACCTATGCAGGGTATCAAGCCGACACCCCCGCCAGTTCCATCTCCTCAAGGAGTTATGGGTCCCCCTATTTCGGTTCAACAGCAACAGCAATTAATGCAAAGCGTTCGGAGTCCCCCTCCGATAAGAAGTCCTCAGCCGAGTCCGTCGTCGAGACCCTTGGCGAGTCCACGAAATCAAGCTGTGCCTAGTCCTCGAGGACCACAACCTTCCCCACATGAGCTCGCCACCTCGGAAATGCTGTTAGGTGGCGGTGGGCAGAACCACGCTAGCGGTTTACATCCGCACGCCTCGCCCGCCGGTACTGGACAAGAAGGAGAGGTAAATACTCTGACGCCACAAGACCAGTTGAGCAAATTCGTCGAACAGCTCTAGTGGCTCGGGTGGGCTCGGGCACCTAATTCCCGAGACGAGGATTATCCGACGTAGTGAAGGCAGTAGCTCGGTGCAGCCTTTTGAAAAGAAAAGAAGAAAATCACCGAGAATGAGATTAATGAAGTTGTTTTACTCGTGCGACCAGTGTATCTATAATGACGTGTAAATATGGTGTAGAGACGACATGAACGCACTTTAAACAATTTATAGAATTGTACATATGTTGAATACTTATCGAAAATATGTAAATTGATTATATACATATTATATTAGTGAAATGTTTACCTAGGATGCGAAAGATGATACCTAAAAGTATTGGCTTTGCGAGGCTGTGTTCTTAATAACTTAATGGATTGTTGTTACCTACAACAGTTAGATAGAGACAGAAAGACAAAGACAGGCATAGCTGCGCACTGTTGCTATTTGTTTTTATACTGATGCTATGACTTGTGACTCGAGGTTTAAATTAGAGTGTAGCACATTTTTACCGAGACTGTATGTGTCGTGTCGGTAGCTATTGTGATGGGGACCGTGGGTCCCCTGATTGTTTTTATATAATATATATTTATAATTTACATATTGTCTTGTTTCATGTGTTACATTCCACAAGTGTGGAGTGGCACTGGCACCTGACAATCTTTATCCCGCCAGTGCGATACTTACACAACACTCCCTCCTAATTTATTACAACTACTGAACATAATAAATCGAGTAGTTTAATTAGTGTTAGGTATTATATAAAAGAGAAATAAACAATATTTCAAAAATTTACACCCCTATTTTATTACTACTACATCTACTTATTATTTCTTACATAACATCAATCTGGCCAACATCAAACACTTAATTTAATGTTACTTAACATTTCTCATTGTGATATACGTTTTTGTCTTATTTTGTGTACAACAGAACCTTTTGTATAAATATGCATAAATGACAAATTCATAGAAATTAGTGAATTATTACGTTATTTTTTCATAAATGTGAAGAACATTGAGTTTATTAAAATTTGTTGCTATTCTAGGCCTTGTTTATTCCAAAACACTTCCATGTTTACAATAAAATCTACTCAAAAAACATAAATACAGCAGTTTTTCCAAATTACACATAATCCAAAATTCAATTACATAAGTTCTGAAAATTGAACGATTTTTTTTTGAATTAATATATTAAAATTTTAAATCTTTTAACAATCTTAAAATGTTCACAGGCAAAAATTTATTTTACGCAGAATAACGCTGCCTTGTAGAATAAAATAGCATTCAAATATTTAAATTGACGCAAAAACACCAGCAGCTATGCAAGATATTTGGAAAAGTTGTACCAAACTGAAGGACACGAAAGTAGAATAAAAATTGTTAAAAAAAAAATTACAAACATCAGTCTCATCAAGCATCTAGTCTAGGAACTAGAGATCAAATTTCGCAAAGTTTTATAAAGCCTGAAAAGGTCATATTTGGGGTGACCAGAAGTATTTTTTTTTAAGAGAAGAGTTCTCTATTAACCCAGCTCTGTACTATTTATAAGTCTTCATTTTGCCATATTGTTCATTGAATTGTACCACCGCAGGGATGGTAGTTAAAATATTGCAACTTGTGAAAATATATTATTGTATACTTTTCCCTTGAAATCTTTAAAAGAGTAATAGTTTCAGAAATCTAGCCTAAACTTGAAATTTACCAATTCTCCTTTTTTTTAAATTTCAATTTTAAAATCAAAATTGCGACAAAAGTTAAAATTAGGGTTTTCTTTAGTATAATTTACTTCTTCAAAATTTCCAGATTTAGTTTGTTTCAACATTAAACTCGTAATGTAAAACACAATGTTTTAACTTAAAATCTCTACTTTAACTTGGAAATTTAGACCTTAAGGTCGAAATTTAGAACTAAAACCGGCAATTTCAAATTGAAATTCATTATTTGTACTTTTATTGAATTTCTAAAGGAATATTTAAGTGATCGCACTATTGAACTTCAGGTAACAAACAATAATATTCTTGGTCTGCAATCCACCAATTCCTGACCATTGCTCTATGTCTTCTCCATTTGGAAAATCGTCATTTGAAAAAGTTGTTTGTGCCACAGGCTTCAGACTTATTAGTTTGTCAAGCAAAGCTGGCAGAACTTGATCATGGTTGAACCAAATTATTCTCGTCGGTTTTGTTCGCCAGTCGACACTACCACACACCTCAGTTGTAAGACGTTCTTGTTCCCACAGTCATATTTGTCAAGCAAAATTGTCAAACTCAAAATGTAGTCTAAGCCATTTTACACTTTATCTTATTAAAACCACAATAATATTCAAGTTTCCCTCATTAAGTAAGAAAAATGATTTTAATTGTGAAATAACAATCTAAAAAAGTATTACACAGAAAGCATGTGATTTGTTTTATTCTGGCACTTCATAAATAACATTTTCCAGACCATACATGTAATGCAAAATGTACAAAATATTATCACAAATGATTTCCATCAGTTCATCCTTCAAAACAGTAATTCAGTTCATCAAGATTGGAGCTGAAAATCGAAATGATAAATAAGTCGCACGTTTTTAGGACACATATTTACCAATGCGTATGGCGACAATAATTGCGCCGAAGAGAATTAAATTTGACCATACTGCATCGCGGCTTCTCTTCTTGTCTTCGTCTGGATTTGACCCTATTCCTTCTATACGTCTCATTATTAACAGAAAAAGTTTTCGGCTTTAGTTAACCTTTTTCTTGGCTTTCGAAATTTTGATTTTTGACAACAAAGACAAAATCATTCGACAATTCCTGTTATAAATTCACATTCACAGAAAATGAAGAAGAACGCAATCATAAAACCATAGAGACATAAAACCATATTCTTGCACAGAACAAAGTGGTATACATGTTATAGTCCGTTTCAGATAAATGTACATCAGAGCAGCACCGAAGTTCTAATTTTGTAGTGGCAACAATTGGTAATATTTAAACATCGTCGTCGTATGGCAGCTCTGTGATATTTCTTAATGGTATTCTGTGTTCTTCATATCCTAACCCAAATATTATTAAGAATTTTGATTTGATGTCGTTTGTTTCAAACATGATTCTTTTATAATTGTTAATTTCTGCTAAATATTATTGAATTGTCAATAATAATAATAAAAATAATATGGCAAACATTTAGTCTGATTATTTCTTCCAAACAAATCTTGAAATATAGGCAACACAAAATGCTTGTTCGTGAAGCCAGCCTTAGTTCTACTGATTTTTTAAAGAAATAGGTTAGGTTGATTTAATACTTTACGGCCTAGTTTAATGTACATTTATCGGAAGTGGGCTATATAATATATTATCTATGGTTCTAACCTCTAAATAGAAACATACATTTAATTTAAATATTTTTAAAAAATACATAATTTAATTCTCTCAGAAATATGCCTATTGCTCAAGTAAGTATCAGCAAAAAATTATCTGATTGCTATTAATAGCGTACAGGCATTCACAAAAACTGGGACATTTTTTTTTACAAATTATAAGTCTGATTTCTCTTTCATTTAAAATTTTGCAAGGAACATTTTGGTGCAGTTTTATAGAATTTATTTCCTTTGAAGACACTATATTTCTTGATAAGTAGTAGATCTTTATTTGTTTTAAAAACATTCCTAATTTAAAAATTATTTTTCTCTTGCAGTTAGCCGGCAATGAATCTGTTGGAGAATCTTGCAAAACTTTCGTGTTACAAGAAGAAGGTCACACTTTAGGAAATGCTCTCAGATGTATTATTTCAAGCAAGTAAGGTGTAACTTTTATTGTAACTATTTATTACTAATGTAATTTTGATTCACCCTCTAGCCCGGATGTGGAATTTTGTGGCTACACAATACCTCATCCTGCAGAATCAAAAATGCACTTCCGAATTCAGATGCGTAAAGGAAAAGCTGTAGATGCATTGAAACGAGGATTAGATGATTTGGTTAAAGTCTGTGATCATACATTACACACGTTTAACGAAGAGATGATTTCTTATAAAACTGAAAATAATTTAACAACGTGAATAAAATCTATGATAGTTATTTTTCATTTTTTCTTTTAGCGCAATTTAATACTGTATACTGTGCTATATATCTTAAAATAGTTGTTTTGTTAAGGTACTTTGTATAGTTTTAAAGAATATTCTCTACCTAAAGACCAATTTTTAGATTTTACAAAACAGTTGTGACACATGTTTTTTTTTTAACTTTTATACACTCCCATACCCGCTGTAAGCAAAATTGGCTGACTAACAGATAGGGGAGTAATGTATATATCCTAAATATGGCGTAAACTTAAAATATGTTTTATAAAAATGTTGCTTTGCTAGTCCCTTAGCTGCCGAACTTATTAATAGACTGACTGAGACAGTGGACACATTCTTATTACATCAGCAGTTCATGGTGGAAATTATGTACAACAATTATAGTTGCATCATTTAAGCAAAGACAAATTTTGATCCACAGATTCTATAAAACTTTTTGTTTTAAAATGCACATTTATTATTGAATAGAAATAGTAATGGTAAGATGTAAGATATTCATCGAAAACTGCTGAAACACAAAGCTTGACTGGAGACAAGTTCAGGATATGTTTCAGGGACTTGTGAAATTCCGTGCGCTTTGTCTTTATATTAATACCCTATTCAAACTGATTTTAGTGTCTATTAATATAACAATTTTTCTATGAAATTCAAAATTTTAATTTTTTCACTACCTTTCAGTCATTCTATCATTTGTATTTGTCAAAAATCATGTGAACGAAATAATATAATCCATTATTTCAATTTTAAATTAACAATATGCAAAATTATCAGTGAAAATGGCTAAAACTGCGTCACATACTCAATCCGAGGAACTTACACTATCTTCGAGAGGCTACAAATTGATGAAAAGATTGGGTGAAGGATCTTATGCAAAGGTCTATCTTTCAGAATTTAGTGGAGGAGGTGGTGCTGACGGGTCCAATAAACCCAAGCAATTGGCTTGCAAAATTGTAGACACAAGTAAAGCGCCCAAGGACTTTGTTAAAAAATTTTTACCTCGAGAATTGGAAATCCTTGTAAAGGTTAACCACCCCCATATTATTCACGTTCATAGTATTTTCCAAAGAAAAGCAAAATATTACGTATTCATGAGATTTGCCGAAAATGGCGATTTGTTGGAATTCGTTTTGAAAAGAGGCGCAATATCTGAAGCACAAGCAAGAGTTTGGATGAGACAACTTACTCTGGCTATACAATATTTACACGATTTAGAAATAGCACATCGTGATTTAAAATGTGAAAATGCACTAATTACCAACAACTATAATGTAAAAATTGCTGATTTTGGATTTGCGCGTTACGTTACGGACAATTCTGGTAAAAAATTAACAAGCGAGACATATTGTGGATCATTATCTTATGCAGCTCCTGAAATATTAAAAGGATCTCCATACCATCCAAAAATTGCCGACATATGGTCTCTAGGTGTTATTCTTTACGTTATGCTAAACAAAGCGATGCCTTTTGATGATACAAATATAAAAAAATTGTACGAACAACAAACAAATCGAAGGTGGAAATTTAGAGCTAAAGTGGCAGATATATTAAGTGATCAGGTGAAGAGATTAATGGGCGTACTATTGGAACCTGATACGACAAAGCGGTTTCGAGCTGATCAAATTTTAAATTCGGATTGGTTAGCTATGGATCCTAGATTAACTGAATTGAGTGCAGCGGAACAAGCGGCCATGGCAAGCGCACTAGCTGATAAAGGGAAAGATAAAACGCATCGGGCGGTTAGAGGAGAAAAACACGACGATATGACTATACTTAAAACTGGAACAGATGACGCTAAAAATAATTATGAAACTTCAAGTTTGCCTAGTCTTATAGATGCGTAAAAAAGCGATGTTTTTTTTAACATTTGTTGAAATTGATCGTCTGTGGCCGATTGTCCTGTGATTTGCAAATAAAAGATCCACACCCACATTTTTTATTAATTAGAGTTTTTTATGTTTATGGAGATTTAATAGGAGTAGAAAAGCGTAAACATGAAGATATCTTGTCCAATATTTATCTAATAATCTTGATAACTCTTCAGAATATGTGTCCACATTTTTAATCAAACCTGAGCAAAATTCCGGAGAAAGTCTCTTGGTTTTTTGTATATTTTTGACTATTTTATGGAAGTAATTCTTCAACAGCTTTTGAGAAATTCTCGTTAATTAAAAAAATCAGATAACATGACTACATTTCCTTGGAGCTAACATCGAAACCACACGCATTTTGATTTCTTTTGTTTTTGTTCATAAAAGTTGATATAAAACTGGAATTCTTTATCAGAAGTGATTAGAATTCACCTTTTAAGAAAAAAAAAACAATTTGTTTTGGAAATACAAATTTTGAACAGCTCTCTACACCCATAGTCTACACCAGATATCTTTTCAGGAGACGCAACCTTGTGTATCAATTATTTAATGTTTTATAATTTTTTTTCTGTTTTCGTTTATTGGTTATTAAGATACTCCCTGTCACGCAACCCTGGACATTAATTTTGATTCAAATAGCTAACTAGTAATGTTGCATGCTTAAGGCACAAAACAGAAAAAATTTTCAAGTAGAATGCGACCTAGACTGCAATAGTGCAGCTCTCTAAGTGTGCATATTGAATCATAGATAGCCGAACAACCAACAGTTGGAACACAATTGCTTAGCAAAGCGGTTGTTTTCTAGGAAGGTCCCAGAAGACAAGATCTGAATGCATAGACCAATACGTTTGAACATTTATCAGATTCAAAGTTTGGAAACCAAAGACCGGTTTTGATGTTGTTAAATCTCAACATTATTTGGTTGAAAAGAAAGATACCTATGTATTAATGTGTAAATCATATAATTACAAAATACTTCACAATATACCACTTACAATTATGCAGTAAAGAAATGCATGATTTGTACACGATAAAATAAATATAATTTTCAAGTGTAAATATATTATTTCTAGTGCCACAATAAAAATCACGAAAATTAAACATACATCTCTACTTTTATATAATCATGATTGTTATTTCACCCTACGCTTATTCTATTTAGTATTAGGTTACATTTTTGTTAATTTAGTAAAAGTATCTTCAATTGTAGTACTTTTTAAATGGTCATTATGTAAAACAATTCTAAAATCTAAATAATTTTATTTGGTAACAACATTATTAAATATTCAATTACAAATACAAAAACTACAAGACAATATCAACATTTCCATCAATAAAACGGTTGGCACAATTGTATAGTCTTTCAGGAACTATCCTAAGATAAAAATCATTTTGTTATGTATTTTTAATTCAAAATTCGCCAAGATTAGGAAATATTTTTATAAAATATGTGACAGGATATGCGTTCTTTATGCGTTAAAATTCAATTACTGATGGTCATTGTAATGGTGACGTAAGTATAGAAACGAAAATACAATTTTCACACGAAACATCTGTTTTTATCAAATCGACTCATTACGAGAACATATTAAGGCAAATTTCCAGGGAAGACATGAATATATTTACAATAATACATGTATTGATATAATTTAGATAAAAACTGTATATTAAATATTCACTAATAAAGTGATATGCCTTATTATCAAAAGAATACCTATCAGCTTGACTGAAACATTACATTTATAAAATAGCTTTGCCTAATTGTTACGAACAAACTGAAACACATGAATTTTTGATATTTTTCATTTAATTGGTCATAAATACTATTAACAGTTCGAGACATTGATAAATTTGTAGTAAAAATAACTACAAAAGAACTCGACAGAATCTGACGGAAAACGGATGACGTCTGAAGTGGTAGAAAACAAATCAAACTATATTGACATCATTGCTTTTCATAACTATTAAATTTTATTAACGATAAAAATGTAACAAAATTTAGCTTTAAATTTTGTTGCGTTTTTATCGTTAATAAAGTTTAATTCAGGATATACTTCTTCCGGGATTGGACCGTGTCAAAGAACTATTAAAAGTGTTCGACGTTTCGACTTTTAGTAGTTCTTTGACACGGTTCAATCCCGGAAGAAGTATATCCTGTACTGACTCTGGCCGTGGAAGCCTTCGTTGTAATAAAGTTTAATAATTACGAATATTAAAGAATGCCACGAAGTAAGGGTTGGAAATGTCAATCATTGCTTTTGAAATAAATACATATCTTTTGACAACAGTTAACATTACTGTTATTCAAACACGGGATGCAATTATGTGTAAGTTTTTGAAAGTCAACTTTGATTTTTTTTTAAATTAGTTCCAGACATTTTAATTAGTTTCTTGTAAAATGAAAAAATAATTTTGAAAATTTGGGTTTAAATTTGGGGCGTCAGTACTTACGAGTGGAGTAATTTTATCGAAGATCAGATTCATGTGTTTCATTAAAAATTAAATTACAATAGCCTAAATGAATAGTATTTTGAAAGTGTTCATAATAATATAATTGCATTTCTGTCTTAATAGCGATAAATATTTTATAATTATAGATAGGATTTCATAAATATACTCGCTATCAAGGTGAAATTTCCATTCAAAACAGATTACGCATTGAAAGTACCTTCCTTATAAATCAGATTTACTTATTATTAAAATGCTTGGGGAAGATGGCATTAATTGTGAATACCTTCCAATGAAAAAGGTAGCAAGAAAAATATAAATCAAAACGTTTAGTAATTAGTAAAATATTGATCGGACAATTGCCCAATTTTTGTCCAAATGTTTAATTAAAAAGGATTCGTATTTTTTTGTCGAAGAAGTCCAAAGTTTTTTTTTCTTTAACAGCTTTTTGTTGTTTAAATATTATTCAGTTTTAACTGCAATTATACAATTATTAGTGCAATTATTGACTTATTTACAAAAAAAAGAACCGTTTTCTACATATACAGCAGTTTCTACAAAGCAATCATTAAATTTTATTGAATCAAATTATGTAAAAACACATTAGTTATGTAAACCTGTCTCAGAATTGCAATTTTCGACGTTTAGGAAATCTTATTTATAAATATAATAATGCTAATGAATCATGATACCTGAAAAAATAAAGATAAAAAAATTAATACTTTTTCTTTATTGTCATAATTTAGACTTATTAAATGTGCCTTAATGGTACTGGTGAATTAGAAATGGATGCCGGGAGCGATTTTGCAGATTTCTCAACGTACTCCCGAGAGGCAGCCTCTTCTTCTAGACTGTCCGTCTTCTTCATCTGAGAAACGAATAAAATTATTGACTATTCGTAATTCGAGTTAAGCTTTCAATTATTTATTTTCTGAATATTACACATTGAATAAGATTGAGTGATTAAGTGCAAAATAAGTCTCAAGTATTATTTGAAAACAAATTGTTGTGTACTACCTTTTGATTTTTACCTTTATTGTTGCGTATTACCATTTGTTTGTATTGTTGCCGTTTGGTATTTTTATATTGTAAAATTCAAAGTAGTAAAAATGTCATAGAAAAAAAACAAAACTTTGTTGATATTTGAGAATGTGTCAATAAAAAATATAAAAACCAAAATGCATTATTGGAAAAGATCAATAATCTCTCGATCACAAATCAAGTATGACCTCACGATTCTGATGACTATATCAAAATTTCAGGAAATTGCCAGGTAAATTGAGTTTCAGTTAGTTGATTACTTCAAAATTTAGGCAAAAACTACAACAATGAAATAGGAGCTTAAAGAATCCAAAAAATTATTGTAATTTTTATAATACGTGAACGTATGTAAAATGGACGTTGCTAGGCAGCCCATAATAAAGAATAAAAGGGACCTCGCTACTAGGCACCTTGGTAACTTTAGTTATATCGTACATAATGTGATTATTCTTCATGACAGACGCTTATGTAGTCTTATTTCAAAAACTGCTTCAGAATATTGTCAACTTTCATTACTACAATTTTAAATATGTCCAAACTGGGCCGCAGAAATGTTAAATAAAATTATTAATGCAATAAAAACAAATCGTAGAAAAATAACTCTTATTTAGAAAAATCGTAAAATATTGTCATGCAACAAATATGCATTTTTCACAATGTTTTTTATTTCAATGTAATTACAATAATTTAGGTTTTAGAAACTACCCATATAAGAGACTACCGTATGATTGGATGCATCTGACTTAGTTTGTGCAGAGACTTATTTTGTTCTTTAACTCGATCAATCTTATGAAAATATACAACCGTTAAACATATTCAAAAAAGTTATGCCATATCAGAACACAGGCAGAAAAATGACCAAAACCATTAGGCCTAGAAATTAATAAGTTATTTTAAAGCAACATAACAATCTACAAAAAAATGGATGCATCAACTAAATCTAGTCTACAATCTAGTTTCTATTTATTTTACTTAACACACCTTACACCAAAAAAATTCCTTAATACGTTTGTAAAATGTTTAATCAACAATGAATGATCAATATTTCCGGAATCTATTCCGAGATGCATGAAAAAGAATTGTTAAGTTTTAGAAAACACCGAACCAATAAGACTAGAGAGAGCTTTGCTTATTTATTTATATATTTTGTGTTAGTGTTTGCATCTAGTGGTGGTCTCTTAAAACGAGTAGATGTTCTGATCTGGAAATAATTGAATAGTGAATGATAAATTACAATGTTGCTGGAAACGCTCATAGAATTTGGCAGCATCGTAATTACCATATGTATCAGCAAAGCTCAAAGTGTTAGAGAGTTAGTAAACTTACACCCATTGAGTTAAGAGCAGAACCATTCAGTTCACCTGAGTGTTTTTCCGGATTAAGTGGGCAAACTAGATCCCCATAATCAGCTTCTCCTTTGCTTTTCTTCCGTTTCAAAGAAAACTGCGATTTCTTTGGAAGCTGAAAATAAAATTTATATATTGTTCCATTGAAAACAGTAGTAGACTGAAATTCCTAATTTCTAGAAAAAATTAGAAATAAGGTGATTTTATCGCAAATTTTGAGAAAAAAGCCAAATCCAGGAATTTTGGGAAGTTTTATGAAGTCGGTATGGTAAAAAATCATTAGAATTTGAAATGTAGAGAAAAAAATTGTTATATTTAAATGAAATTTGAAGGGAAAAATTCAAGAAAACTCGAAATTTTTATTAATAACTTCAAAAAATAGGGGTATCGGATTATGAAAGGGAAAATCCAAGTTTGAGAAAAAAAACCAATTTTGAGTGTTTGTTCTGAAGAAAAAGTTGCAATTTTTGGAAAAATTCAAATTTGTAAAATAAAATTGCCAGGAAACTAGGCTTCAATGAAAAAGACTCCACTGCTTGAGTCCATATTTACAATAGCACATAAAATTTTTATTTTACACTCGAAATTTTAGGAAAAGAAAAGAAATATTTCGAGAAAATGGTCCAAATTTTAAAAAAGACCCGAAAATTTCGAAGAATATTCAGGTTATACAACTTAAAATTGAATTTGGCTTGAACTTTTGAGCAATTTTCGAAATATCCATTTTTTTCCAAAAATTCGAGTTGTGATAACTTCGACATTTTTTCAAAATTCGCCCGTTCCAGATTTTTTTAAATTTTGCTGAAGAATCTAATTTTCCGAATTACCAATTTTTAAATGTTGAACGAATTCTACAAAACGAATTCAAGACTTAACTAAATTTCGATTTTAAAGCTGCCTAAATTCAAAACGATCTGAAAAAAAATCGCAACTTCGAGGCTAAAGTCGAAATTTTAAGAAAAAAGTGAAATAAAGTATAAACAAAATCAGATAAAAGTTGGGAGTTTAAATTAGACATTTTCTAACATGTCATCGTTTCAAGTTTACCCTCAAAATATCGACTTCAATTTCAAGATCCCCGCTTTAAATTGGAATATAAATGTTGTATTTTTCTCCTGAAATTTTGACTGAAATTCCCAATTTCTAGAAAAAATTAGAAATAGCGAGATTTTATCGCAAATTTTTAGAAAAAAAGCCAAATCCAGGAATTTTGGAAAGTTTTATGAAGTCGGCATCGTAAAAAAAATCGTTAGAATTTGAAATTTCGATTAAAAAATTGGCATATTTAAATTAAAGTGAAATTTGAAGGAAGAAAAATCGAAATTTTTATTAAATTTTTCAAAAATTAGGGATATCAGAATTATCAGAGGGAAAATCCTAGTCTGAGAAAAAAAAAACAAATTTTGAGTGTTTCTTCTGAAGAAAACGTTGGAATTTTCGGAAAAATTCGAATTTGCAAATAAAATTGCCAAGAAACCGAGCTTCAATGAAAAAGACTCCACTGCTTGAGTCCATATTTACAATAGCATATAAAATTTTCATTTTAAACTCGAAATTTTGGGAACAGGAAAGACATATTTCCAGAAATTCAAAAAAGAGCCGAAAATTTTGAAAAAAGAATATTCAAGTTATACAACTTAAAATTCAATTTGGTTTGAAATTTTGAGAATAAAATCAACATTCTCTTAGACAGGACTTCGAACCGCTTTTTTTCGTTCCAGTTTTCGGTTTTCGCTCCGGCAAAAAAAAATTATATCGGTTCTGTTCCGGTTTTCGTTCCGACAAAAATAACGTTTTTTCCGGTTTTCGGTTCAGTTCCGGGTGACTCATTTTTTGGTTTTTAAAAGTTATTCGAATTAAAAATTGATTTTTAAACATAATTTTGAAAAAGTGATGTCTTTTTTCGATATTACAACACGTAACTACTGTGATCTTGCCTAAAATTAAAGGAAAATATTTTCTATTTTTCAAGTTTAAAAATGTCATTCTGAAACTCTGAATTTTGAGTTAAATTTGAATGCAAATTTCAAGAAAAAATCAAACTTTATAAAAAAAAATGGAAATTTTGGGTTTAAATATTTCAAATTTAAATTCGGAATTTTCATAAAAATTTTAAATTATATACCCTGGAGTTGAAAACTTCTAGAATATACGAACTTTGACAATTAAAATTGAGAATTTGAGAGACTTTTCTCTTTTCTTTCATAATTTTGGTTCTCTATCGAAGTTTTGACTTCGACTCGCTTTTTCTAATAAAATTAATTTTTACTGTTACGACTTTGTTTTCTAGAACTATAGATTAAAAAAACCAAAAAAAATAATTAATGAAAATAAAAAAAGACTAAAAATTATAAAATAAAAAGTTTTGAATGAAGATTTGCGGGACAGTCACAATTTCAAAAAAAGAAATTCAAATTTATTTAAAAAAAAGAGTTTTCAGAATGTCTACCCTAATTTACAGCTCTTGACTTTAAACCAAAATATTCGATTTTTTTTCTGGAAATGTTGCTGAAAATTTCAAATTTTCTAAAAAAGTAAAATTTTTCAGAAAGTTTTATTTAATGTGTGTACCTTTGTTTCGATATTTTAACTTTTTTCTTTTGCAGTTTTAAATTTAAACTTGTATGTACTTTTTATTATTATTTTTTTCTAAAAGTTTGACTTTCAACAAAATTTAGTCTTTCTTTAGCAACCTCCCAACCTTTTTATCGACAGGTTGACTTTTATTGTTTAATTATAGACATTTTTCTCGAAATTATAAGTTGAGACTTGGACTATAACAAATTGACAAATATAAGTTTCAATTTGCACATAAAATTTTTATTTTAAACTAAAAATTTTGGGAAAAGAAAAGAATATTTCGAGAAAATGGTCCAAATTTTAAAAAAGAGCCGAAAATTTCGAAGAATATTGAAGTTATACAACTTAAAATTCAATTTGGCTTGAAATTTTGAGAATAAAATCGACATTTTCTTAGAAAGAGTGGACATTGTAAGTTTCTAATTAAACTTGCAAAAAAATGTTCTTTAAAGTAAACTCGTAATTTTGAGAGAAAAGTTGCATGAATTTGTGTAAAATTTTGAAAAGGAAGTTCTTAAAAAAATCCCAAACTTTAGGGTAAAGTAAAAATTATTTTAAGAACATACAAATTCAACGAACCGAAATAAATCGTTATTTTTTTCCGGTTCTGTTACGGTTTTCGTTCCTGCAATAATAACGGTTTTTTTCGGTTTCCGGTTCGAAGACCTGGTAACTACTGAAGTCAAGAAAAAGGACATTCTGATAGTTGATCCCTTTTAAAATCTAAGCACATAATAAGACAAAAATTTTCGAAATTCATTCTTTAAGACTAAGAGAATGAAAACAAATGTTAAAATTGATTCTGAAAAAATTAAAAAAGCCTCGAAACCCAAACACGTTGAGTTTATTCTGAAAATTCAGCTCCTAATTGCGTCAAAAGATTAAGATGTGTTTAATGACTCAAAAAATTAAGAACAAAATCTACAAAAGAAATTATTACAACTTGGACTTGGTCGATTTGATTATACAACCCTCAAATGTTTATCATTTGGGGGTTGAATAACCAAATCGACCAAAAAACGAATACATAAGTTGATATGGAAAACAATTAAAAATAATACAACCCAAAATTTTGATTTCTACTGAATATTTCCAGTGGAATCACCAATCCGAATTATTTAGTAATCCGATTTTAATTAGTTCGAAGGTCGTGTTGCAATTAATTATGTTCACCAAACGAAACATTTCCCAAAGTCTTACTTTTAGTTTCGCAGATGGTGTCAGAGGAATATAACCAAGTGTTGATTCGGCATCTCTCTTTTCTTGTATTATTTCTTTACCCAGCAATTCATTGAAATGCGTTGTTAAATGTCTTCTAAGTAGTGTTTTCCCTTGCGGAATTGCCAGCAACGCTGCTAATAATTCAGCAGTAAATTTAGCCTCATAGACCATTAACCCTCCATGTACTCCAGCTCCTCTTAAATTTGGTGCATATTCAGCTAAATCGACAGCTCGCAACCACTCCATGACCCTAAACATCCACAATTTTATTACATTTTAATATTTTTGTAATTAAAACCAACCTGTGTGTTGTCCAAAGAGCCACCTGTTTAGGGGTTGGTGGATTCGGTTCATCTGGAAGCGATCTTCTTTGTAAGCAGCCCGCTTCATAGTTATTTTCTCTCAAAACTTGTATCCCTCTTTTAATACTAGCAACATGTAACATAGACGATACATGAAGTAGTGCCAAATCATCAATGGTAAGTCTATGTAATACTCTCCCATCTATTCTATTGATTAGAAAGTTCTCTTTATGCTGAGGCAACCCAGTGTCATCTAACCATCTTAAAACCCAAGCTGTATCCAATTCCCCAGCTTTCGACAAATACGGATCACTGGAACCATTAGCTTGAGAGTCAATCAACGCCAATTGCAGCTTCTTTTTATGCAAAGGATTTTTAATGTTCAATTCCTTCTCAATTTCATTGATTGAAGTTTCTTGTAGCTGCTCCCCGTTTTTGACCCATCTTTTAGCTTCTGAAATGTATTGATCCAAGCCTAAATCTTGCAACCAATCGCATATTGTTTCCGTATCCCATTCGGAGAACGGTTTGTCAGGCCTAAAATTAATTATTATTCGAGAAAAGACAACTATAAGAATACTTACTTCGCCATTAATTGGGGCTCACTCCAACCCAATCTGGCAGCGGCAGTCGCTCGGACACCACCTCTTTGGAACTCGCCGATTCCAGGTAGATCTTCTAAATTGCCCGAACCGGATCTTTTCATTCGTCCGAAGATTTTTTTAATGCCTTTATTTCTATTAAATTGGAGTTGGGATCCATCGTTGGAATCATCGATTACTATTTTTTCAGTTTGAGCTAAGTACATAAAATATTTCAAGATTATAGGTACAAAAGATAAACTTCACATTATATTAGGCTCTCAGCAGAATATACGTGCAGCTAAAATGAATGTTACTATATTTACTGCTACAGAAAAAGTGGAAATTTTAAAATTCGAATGTTTACAACAATCGGAACAATAAAGAATGATTGATTGATTGATGAATCATGGTACTTAACAGTTTACGTAAACGTGAATGGTGTGTCTTACATCTATTTCTTTCAATAAGGGGCCATTTTTTACCTAACAATATTAGGTATTCAATGTTCATATAAAATTCATAAAAAGATAGAATACATAATTGTTCACATTTGTTTATTCTTTTACAATTTTTTCATAATAAATTGTTGGTACTTAAGTCTACTCCGGAAGGTGTATGATACTAGTTGAAATATCAGGAGTTGGAATTAGTTTTAAAGGTTTTCTAAGAGATGGCGTTGTAAACGTATGTTGCATGTGGGCACTCCAAAACTATATTCGCGCCAAAGCACTATATTATAGCTTGGATTGTCAGTATGTGCCATCTTGCGCAAGTGTAAACAACATACATTCCAAGACCATTCAATATGTCGACTTTCGTGCCGAATAAACGCAATTTGCGGGAAGCTTAATTGTTCTGCTTCCATTTGAAGAAAACTGCTGCTTCGTTTGCTGCTCGAGGAAGCTTACGGGGGTTATACTCCATTGATTTCGACATGTGAGTACTGGTTTCGACGCTTCAAAAGTGGTGATTTTGACACCGATGACAAGGAACGTCCCGGTCAGATGAAAAAGTTTGAAGACGAAGAATTGGAGGCGTTACTCGACGAAGATCCGTGTCAAACGCTTCAGGAATTGTCCGTATCATTGGGAGTTGACTTGTCAACAGTCAGCAAACGTCTCAAAGCCATGGGTATGATTCAGAAGCAAGGAAATTGGGTGCCATACGAGCTGAAGCCGAGAGACGTGGAGAGGCGGCTTATGACATGCGAACAGCTGCTCGCGCGTCAAAAAAGGAAAGGTTTTTTACATCGCATCGTCACTGGCGATGAAAAGTGGATCCATTACGATAACCCCAAACGTAAAAAATCGTATGGATACCCCGGCCACACATCGCCATCAACACCAAGACCGGATATCCATGGATCCAAGCTCATGCTCTGTATTTGGTGGGATCAGCTGAGTGTCATTTATTATGAGCTGCTCAAACCGAACGAAATCATCACCGAGGACCTCTACCAAACACAATTGATGCGTTTGAGCCGCACATTGAAGGAAAAACGGCCGCAGCACGACAAAGTCATTTTGTAACATGACAACGCTCGTCCTCATGTCGCAAAACCCGTCAAAAAGTAGTTGGAAACGTTGAAATGGGATGTTCAACCGCACCCGCCGTATTCCCCAGATATTGCCCCGTCCGATTACTACTTGTTTCGATCGATGACACATGGTTTGGCTGACCAGCACTTAACCTCTTACGAGGAAACGAAAAAATGGATCGATACATGGATCGCATCAAAAGACGAACTGCTTTTCCGAGCTGGTATCCGAAAATTGACAGAAAGATGGGAAAAAGTAGTGGCTAGCGATGGACAATAATTTGAGTAATCGATTTGTAACCATTTTTGCTCAATAAAGCCTCAAATTTCGAAAAAAAACCTTCCATCACCTAGTATAAAACTTGTCCCCTGAAACCAAGATTAAAAAATACAACAAAGGTAGCTTCAGAACAATAGCTTGGTTATCGAAACGCGTTAGAGCAACCTTTGTTGTGTTTTTTAATCTTTCTTGGTTTCAAGGGACAAGTTTTATATTCCAATTTTTGAAGATAACGAAGGACCAGTTCGTTCCACCAAAATGAGACTAGTTCACAACTAAGCTAGCCTATGTTCGTTTTTGGAGTGGGAGTGATCGAGGGGCAAGCGATGAAGATTTTTGTGCATTTGAAACTTGATGGATTTATTTATATCATCCCAGTAATCTGACACCAGTCCAATCTAACATCTGCCGAATTAATGAGAGTGTACTGTAATTTTCTCTGTTTATTCCCTTGTTTTGTTGTCTTTATTTTCCTTATTGGTAAACCAAACCATCTACGTAAACTTTTCGGTACTGTGGGGCTTAGTTTTTCAAGCATTTAATTCAAACGATAAATTTTACAAATTATTGGACAACTCTGGTCTAGAGGTGGATCACATTCATAAAACATTCCTTCATTAACAATGGCATCTATAGATGATTAAAAATTAGATAGTTTTGGTTAGTTATTAATAGAAAATAGTTATGACAATGAATGGTTTGTCAGTAAATACAGTTTCCCAAAAGTATTCATTCTAGTTTTTTTAATGATTTATATTTTGAATGGACAATTGGCATATTTGGAATCTTTAAGAAACTACAAGTCGATATCCCACTCAAGGGCGTGAATGCATGGGTGTAAGGGATGACTGCGCTTCTTTGAGTGCAGTCACCCCTCTGATGGAGTGTAATGTACCTCAGAAATTAATTACTACTGTCTTAGGGCTTTGAGTGGCGAAATTTCAAAATTTTTCTCATAAAATTTTCACTTGAAACTGAACTTCTTGAACGACACGTTTTTAATATCAAAACTTTGACCAAATTTTCCATTTTTTCAAAATTAAAATCTAGTTTAAACTTCAAATTTCGATGTTATACAAATTTGAACATTTTTTCCAAAAATTGTGTACACCAAATTTTGAATTTTTTGTCCAAAATTTCCCGTATTCTTTAAATTTTTTGTAAAGGTTAAGTTTTTCTTGAAATTTCGCCCAAGCACATCTACAAAAAAGGTCCATTTTGATAACACAGCGTATTTTTAATTTGATTTTTTAAACGCATATTAATGTAAAAAAGGCAGGGCTTCGAACCGAAACTGAACCGAAAAAAACCGTTATTTTTGTAGGAACGAAAACCTGAACAGAACCGAAAAAAAGTAAAGGTTTGTTGAATTCGTATGTTCTTAAAATAATTTTACTTTACCCTAAAGTTTGGGATTTTTTTAGAAATTTTCTTTTCAAAATTTTTCACAAATTCATGCAACTTTCATTCAAAATGACGAGTTTACTTTAAAGAACATTTTTTTGAAAGTTCAATCAGAAACTTACAATTTTCAGTCTTTCAACAAAATGTTGATTTTATTTTCAAAATTTTACACAAATTCATGCAACTTTCATTCAAAATGACGAGTTTACTTTAAAGAACACTTTTTTGAAAGTTCAATCGGAAACTTACAATTTCCAGTCTTTCAAGAAAATGTTGATTTTATTCTCAAAATTTTACACAAATTCATGCAACTTTTATTCAAAATGACAAGTTTACTTTAAAGAACACTTTTTTGAAAGTTCAATCAGAAACTTCCAATTTCCAGTCTTTCAAGAAAATGTTAATTTTATTCTCAAAATTTCAAGCCAAATTGAATTTTAAGTTGTATGACTTGAATATTCTTTATTTTTAAATTTTCGGCTCTTGATATTTGGATCTTTTTCTCGAAATATTTTTCCTTTTCCTAAAATTTCGAATTTAAAACGAAAATTTTATGTGCTCTTGTAAATATAGACTCAAGCAGTGAAGTCTTTTTTGATTGAAGCTCAGTTTCCTGGCATTTTTATTTGCAAATTCGAATTTGTCCGAAAATTCCAACTTTTTCTTCAGAACAAACACTCAAAATTGTTTTCTTTTTCTCTCAAACTTGGATTTTCCCATTTATGATCCGATACTCCTCCTTTTTGAAGGTATTAATAATAATTTCGAGTTTTCTTAAATTTTTTCCTTCAAATTTCACTTTAATTTAAATATGCCAATTTTTTTTTTTCGAAATTTCAAATTCTAATTGTTTTTTACGATGCCGACTCCATCAAACCTCCCAAATTTTCTGGATTTAGCTTATTTTCTTCAAATTTGCGATAAAATCTCGCTGTTTCTATTTTTTCCTAGGAATCGGGAATTTCAGTCAAAATTTCAAGAGAAAAATACAACATTTATATTCCAATTTAAAGCCAGAATCTTGAAATTGAAGTCGAAATTTTGAGGATAAACTTTAATTTAAATAGGCCAATTTTTTCTCGAAATTTCAAATTCTAATGGTTTTTTACGATGCCGACTTCATCAAACATCCCAAATTTTCTGGATTTAGCTTATTTTCTTCAAATTTGCGATAAAATCTCGCTGTTTCTATTTTTTCCTAGGATTTGGGAATTTCAGTCAAAATTTCAAGAAAAAAATACAACATTTATATTCCAATTTAAAGCCAGGATCTTGAAATTGAAGTCGAAATTTTGAGGATAAACTTTAATTTAAATAGGCCAATTTTTTTCTCGAAATTTTTAAATTCTAATGGTTTTTTACGATGCCGACTTCATCAAACTTGCCAAATTTTCTGGATTTAGATTTTTTTCCTTAAAATTTGCGATAAAATCTCGCTGCTTCTATTTTTTCCTAGGAATTGGGAATTTCAGTCAAAATTTCAAGAGAAAAATACAACATTTATATTCCAATTTAAAGCCAGGATCTTGAAATTGAAGTCGAAATTTTGAGGATAAACTTTAATTTAAATAGGCCAATTTTTTTCTCGAAATTTTTAAATTCTAATGGTTTTTTACGATGCCGACTTCATCAAACTTGCCAAATTTTCTGGATTTAGATTGTTTTCCTTAAAATTTGCGATAAAATCTCGCTGCTTCTATTTTTTTCCAAGGAATTGGGAATTTCAGTCAAAATTTCAAGAGAAAAATACAACATTTATATTCCAATTTAAAGCCAGGATCTTGAAATCGAAGTCGAAATTTTGAGGATAAACTTTAATTTAAATAGGCCAATTTATTTTTCGAAATTTTTAAATTCTAATGGTTTTTTACGATGCCGACTTCATCAAACTTGCCAAATTTTCTGGATTTAGATTTTTTTCCTTAAAATTTGCGATAAAATCTCGCTGCTTCTATTTTTTCCTAGGAATTGGGAATTTCAGTCAAAATTTCAAGAAAAAAATACAACATTTATATTCCAATTTAAAGCCAGGATCTTGAAATTGAAGTCGAAATTTTGAGGATAAACTTGAAACGGTGACATGTGTAATTTAAACTTCCAATGTTTATCTGGTTTTATTTACGCTATATTTGACTTTTTTCTTAAAATTTCGACTTTCGCCTCGAAGCTGCTATTTTTTTTCAGATTGTTTTAAATTTAGGCAGCTTTAAAATCCAAATTTAGTTAAGTCTTGAAATCGTTTTGTAGAATTCGTTCAAAATTTAAAAATTGGTAATTTGGAAAATTAGACTATTCAGCAAAATTAAAAAAATTCTGGAACGGGCGAATTTTGAAAAAATTTCGAAGTTATCACAAAAACTCGAACTTTTGAAAAAAAGCAATGGAAATTAGGAAAAAAACTTCAAATTTTGAATGAAGCTATATTTAACTTCAAAAAAGTTCCAATTTTGATGACAAAAGGTGAAAATTTTGAAAAATGATTAAAATTCTGAAAAAATTCAACTATTTCAAAAGGTTGCAATTTTGAAAAAGTGAAAATTTTCGAAAAAAAAGTCCGAAATTATCAAAAAAAGGAGTTAAAGCTTCGAGAAATAGTAAAAAGTTTGAGCTAAAGTGGAAATTTTCAAAAAAAAAAGGTAAAGGTTTTGAAAAAAAATGTTTCAACATAATCATATTATAAAAAAATCCAAAATTTAAAAAAAAAAGAGGAAATTTTCCTAAAAAAAAATCAAATTCTGAAAAAGTTACGAAATTTTGATGATAGAAGGTCGAAATTTTCAAAAAAAGTCTAAATTCTGAAAAAAAGTCTAAATTCTGAAAAAGGTTCGAAAATATTAAAAATGTCGAAATTTTGAGAAAAATTTAATTTTTCAAAAACCAAAAATTAAAGGAATATCTAATTTTTCAAACAAAAGTTCAGTTTACTACATAAAAGCCGAAACCTCGAGAAAAAGTCGAAATTTAAAAAAAAAGTCTAAATTCTGAAAAAGGTTCGAAAATATTAAAAATGTCAAAATTTTGCGAAAAATTTAATTTTTCAAAAACCAAAAATTAAAGGAAAATCTAATTTTTTAAATAAAAGTTCAGTTTACTACACAAAAGCCGAAACCTTGAGAAAAAGTCGAAATTTAATAAAAAAAAGTCTAAATTCTGAACAAGGTTCGAAAATATTAAAAATGTCGAAATTTTGAGAAAAATTTAATTTTTCAAAAACCAAACGTTAAAGGAATATTTAATTTTTCAAATGAAAGCTCAGTTTACTACATAAAAGCCGAAACCTCGAAAAAAAAAGTCGAAATTTTAAAAAATAATCTCTGTTTTCAAAAAAGGTTAAAGCTTAGAAAAATTGTCAAAAGTAGGACCAAGGTCAAAAATTTAAAAAAACAGGGTAGAAGTTTTTAAAAGTCAGTTTTTCAACATCATTAACTTTAAAAAAATAATCAAAATTTTGAAAAAAAATAACAATTTGGAGAAAAAATCGAAATTGTGTAAAGATTTTCAAAAATTAAAGGAAAATCTAATTTTTCAAATAAAATTTCAGTTTACTACATAAAAGCCGAAACCTCAAGAAAAAATCGAAATTAAAAAAAAAGTCTAAATTCTGAAAAAGGTTCGAAAATATTAAAAATGTCGAAATTTTGAGAAAAATTTAATTTTTCAAAAACCAAACGTTAAAGGAAAATCTAATTTTTTCAAATAAAAATTCAGTTTACTACATAAAAGCCGACACCTCGAGAAAAAGTCGAAATTTTAAAAAAATAATCTCGGTTTTCAAAAAAGATTAAAGCTTCGAGAAATTGTCAAAAGTAGGACCAAGGTCAAAAATTTAAAAAAACAGGGTAGAAGTTTTTAAAAGTCAGTTTTTCAACATCATTAAATTTAAAAAAACAATCAAAATTTTGAAAAAAAATAACAATTTGGAGAAAAAATCGAAATTATGTGTAAAGATTTTCAAAGAATTCAAAATTTGGAAAATAAATTAAAATCCTGAAGAAGGATAAAAGTAAAAAAGTCTTGCGATTAATAAAATAAATAAACATTTAAAAATATGGGAGCTATAAAAAAGAACATCTGAATTTCAAAGTTTTTAAAATATAAAGACGAAATGCTTTAAGGAAATCGAAAAATGTTTAAGAATTTTCAATAAAAATCGAAGGCAGATTTTTCAAAAAGTAATCATTTTTAGAAAGTCAGAATTTTGCCCGAAAGTGAAAATTGAAAAAGAATTTAAATAAAAAAAACAAACACTCTAGAGAGTCGATATTTGCAAAAAGTTAAAACTTTGAAAAAATTCAAATTTTTAAAAAGAATTTAAATGTTTCGAAAAAAATCAAATTTAAAATTAGTTAGATTTACAAAAAAAAAAAAGATGAAATTTCGAGTCTGAAGTTTCTGATATTTACAAAAATCAGGTCAAACGTTCAAACTTCGAGATCACTTCCAAACATTCAAAAAAAATTGAAATTTTCCAAAAATATAATCTTTAACAAGAACAAAAGTTATAAAAGCAAAATGTTCAAATGTTCAAAAAAAAAACAACCAAATAAGACAGAATTTTGAGAAATTTGGAATATTCAAAAAATCAAAATTTTGAGAAACGTGGAATATTCAAAAATCAAAATTTTGAAAAATTTGGAGGTCGAACGAGAAAAGATCAACTTTGTGAAAAAGTGGAATTTTATTGTCGAAATTTTGGAAATAAGTCAAAATTTTCAATAAAAACTGAATTCTTCAGAAACTTCGAAACTTTCAAAAAGTATATATATAACCAACTAGGCGAAAGCACGAGTATCAGCTAATTTTTTTTTGATAAAGTTCGATGTTTTTTTGAAGTTTGAACACAAAATAAACCCCCAGAATCCAGAGTTTTATCCTGAAATTTTTAAACTCGAAAAATCGAGATTTATTTTCTTCATTTAAGCATTACCAGAGTAGTTATATTCTGTAATATTTAAAAAAAGAGAGTGAATATTTCCTGAATTGGGTTAGAAAATCAATTTAAATAAAAACTTTTAAAAAATTAAAAAACGAGTCACCCGGAACTGAACGAAAACCGGAAAAAAACCGCTATTTTTGTTGGAACGGAACCGATATGATTTTTTTCCCGGAAGGAAAACCGAAAGCCGGAACGAAAAAAAATAGTGGTTCGATGCCCTGATTAAGCCATTTCAAAAACCCTTCGCTAAACTGTAAGGATTACTCTTGGATCACTGTATGTATGAAACGATTAAAAGTAGTACATCAGTGGGTTAGCATTCCTAGACAAGAGCCATCACCTAAATTGGGCACAGAATGACCTTTAGCCCTGACCCCAATGAGAGAGGAAATTCCCCTACCAAAGGCTACCCCTTTTTTGCCGTTTGCAGCTGGATTGGCGTTAGAGTCCACGACGGACATACCGCCTCCGTTACTGAGGAACTGTTGTCTTGGAAGACTTCCGTAATGGAGATCGACGATTTGTCGTTTGTAGTTCGCCGGCGGTGTCTGAAAAAAGTTATGTTTTTTTTTAAATGGAATGAGAATGCGTTATGGGAATACCTTTGGTGGTTGAATATCAGACTGAGACATTGGAGAAGACCTTGAAGTATCTACTCTTATCACATTGTTAACCCCAGCAATTACAGGACTAGGAGACGGGGACATACGCATGTTAATAGCCTGAAATTATGATACGATTTAGTGAGAAAAACTATATTAGTATAACATGACGCACGTAATTCGTTACATTAAATCGATTGATAACATAATTAACGCGACGAAATTATACACGATCAGACATGGTAGTTATAGAATCTATTTATAGGTAAAATGAATTGTTAATCAAATTATTCTTTATAGTTTATTATTTAATTGACTGATAATTATTATTTTATTTATAAAGAGATTGTTAATTGAAATGAAGTTGCACTGTGCAGTCAGAATGTAATAAACTCAAAACAATGTATGGACTGACTACCTTATTTTTCACCAATTTTGATCAATGTTCTACTGCAAAAGGTAACAGAGGAATTGCAATTGTCTGTAGTCTGCGTATACTGTATTTTATACAGTATTACCCAGTGGCGGCTAGTGACTTTTTGACAGGAGGTGCGCAGATGCAAAAAATATTAATAGTTAAAGTTTAGATGACTTCAATGGCGCAGCAAGGTATTAAATTTAGGAGAAAAAAACGCTTTTTGTAATGCGTGGTATTTAATAGTATTTTATTTATTTATTTTTCACATTTTTATTCCAATTGTTAACACTGGCAAACGCCTACCTAGTTCTTTTATTTTCACTTTCTCTTCGTTTTTTAATATAAAAATGCTGTTCATTTTAAAAACACAATTAAATCTTCTAAAACCTGAAGCAGGATACTGACACTGACAAACATACACTTCAAATTTTCACGCATACTGACAATGTCATAATTAGTGGTGGGTGTTTATTCAACGAAGTATTTTTTCTATAATTTAGAACCAAATACCAAATCAACAAATTAATTATTAGGCCCTAGAATGGGCGCTGCTATCTTTTTGTGAATAGAGGTACTATTGACAGTTAGGCCTGTAAGCGGCACAATTAGCAAACGCAATCGATCAGTCGACACGTACGCGTTTATTTATCATTTCACAGCTAAGTACTTTTTTTAGGGATGCAACATCGTTCAAAAAAGCATCGACGTTTAAACATCGATATTTTTTTCAATGAAACATCGATGTCTTAAACATCGGTATTCGGTATCGATACATCGATGTTTTTCTGATGTTTTTTAAATATTTAATTGCGATTTTAAAAAATCAAAATTCGGAAAGTGTAGAAAAGGACATCAATTTAAAAAGAACTTTTTTTAATTCCGAGTTTAATTGGAATTTCAATTTTTTTCTCGAAATTTCGTCAACATTTTGACTCCAATGTCGAAATTTTGACTTTTTTCTCGAAATTTCGCCTTCAATTTCGAAATTTCAACTGTTTTCTAGAAATTCTAAGATCAAAGTCAAAATTTCGACTTCAATCTCGAACATTCGACCATAAATATACACGAAAATTAGGCTAGGCATACAATATTGACAGATGACGGTAGGATGTGTTCGGTTACTTCAATTTTTAATAACCAAAATTTCGACTTTTTTCTCGAAATTTTCAGGTTAAAGTCGAAATTTGAGATTAAAGTCGAAATTTCGCCTTTAATTTCCAAATTTCAGCTGTTTTCTAGAAATTCTAAGGTCAAAGTCAAAATTTCGACTTTAATCTCGAACATTCGACCATAAATATACACGAAAATTAGGCTAGGCATACAATATTGACAGATGACAGTAGGATGTGTTCGGTTACTTCAATTTTTAATGACCGAAATTTCGACTTTTTTCTCGAAATTTTCAGGTTAAAGTCGAAATTTGAGATTAAAGTCGAAATTTTAACTTTACTCCTGGAATTTCGAGAAAAAAATTGATATTTCGAGATTGTAGTCGAAATTTCGAGGAAAACTCGACAATTCGCCTTTAAACTCGAAGTTTCTAACACTGTTTATTGGTTGATGGTCTTTCCTCCCCTAATTTCTTTGATTATTTTTTATGAAATGTCAAAAAAAACTCAAATTTCGGGAAAAAACTAAAATTTATAAAAATAAAATCTGGTTTATTACAAATTTTGGAATTTTGAAAAATAAACGAATTTTAAAAATGTCAAAATTTTTAAAATACCCAAAATTTTGAAAAAGAACTTTTGAGGAACTTCGGAAATTTAAAAGGCCAAATTTTGAAACGTGAAAATTTTTATAAAAAATTCAGGTTTTTCAAAAAAACTCTAAATTTCGATAAAACTTTTTTTTAAAACGTCAGGCAAAATTTTGTAAAAATGCCAAACTCTAAAAGTCGGAATTAAAAAAAAGCGAAGTTTTGAGAAAATATTAAATTATGAACATTTTTGAGTAGCACTAATTAAAAAAAAAGAATTCGAAAATTTTTAAAAAACGAAATATTTGAAAACATTCCAAATTTTCGAGAAAGTTGGAATTTTAACAGACGCATTTTGAATCGAAATTTCGAGTTAAAATTTAGAAAAATATCGACGTTTTCATAAAAGTCAAAATTTCCAAAAATGTGGAAATTCTGAAAGAAAGAGTAATCAAGACATTTAAAAAAAAATTTGAAAATATCCGATTTTCAAAAAAAAGCGAATTTGTTTTTACTAATTTTATTTGAAGATAAATTGTAATTTTGACCAAAGTAAAGACTTTCAAAAAAGCTCGAAATTTTGTAAAATAGTCGAAATTTCGAAGATAACATTTTTAAATACTGTTGAAAATTGAAAAATATCGAAATGTTTAAAAAGAAAGTTGAAATTTTGAAGACAACTGGAAAATGTCAAAATATGCCTTTCAAGAAAATTTCAAATTTTTTTATGAAAAAATGAACTTCTTAAATATGCCAAACTTTTTTAAAAGTGGTTCTAATTTAACTTAAAAAAATGTAATTTTGAAAAAGTAAAGATTTAACGAAAAATTCGAAATTTTGAGAAATGGCCAAAAATTTTAAAAATAGATGAAATTTTGAAAAAATGTGACTTGAAAAAATCTGAATTTTTCAAAATAGTTGAAATTTTAAAATAACGTCAGAATTGAAAAAAAAATAATCGACAATTTAACAAACATTGAAATTTAAAAAAAATCGAAAGTTTCTGATAAAAAGTGAAATGTTTAGAAAAATCCAAGGAATTTTAAGAAATAAAAATATCTAAATCGAAATTTTTTAAAAAGCCCCAATTTTTAAAAATAAATTAACATTTTGAAGAAATTAAAAGTTGAAATGTTGAATTTTCATAAAAAATTAAAATTTTAAGAAAAAATTCCAGATTTTCGAAAACATTTCGAAATTTTTATACAGAGTGTTACCAAAGTCCGGGCCGCTACTTCAGGAGCATATTCTACACATTAAAATATGAAAAATGTTAAAATACATTTTTTTCTTTAAATTGCCTCCTAACGGAGATATGACCATTTAAAGATGGCGCCCCTAAAGTGGTTTTTTTACTACAAAAAGTTAACGGTTAGTAGCGAAGTCATGAAATTGGGCAAGCAGTTAAAGAATTGGATTAGGCATATTCTCATGTAACATATTTTTTAAATAAGCAGTAGCGTGGTGTGTAGGGGGTTGCCCGCGTAACTTTTTTGTATTGCAATATTTCGACACAAAAGTGCCATAATCGTAAAAAGCAACATTTTTTATACAAAAAAGGTACTCTTTCTCAAGGTCGCTAAAAGTAACCGTTTCCGAGAAAAAAGCGTTTAAACAAAATTGTTGCATTTATTAGAATTCGTTTTGCAAATTTCTAATTTATCCACTACTAACTGCATTGATATAAAAATAGTACAAAATTAAGAAAAAAAAAAATCAAAGCAAGTGTTCGAAATTACTGCCCTCTGCAGCAATACATTGCTCGGCTCGTCTTCTAACGGAACTCCTTACTCTTTCGCAAATGCCTGATGTATTGTGAATCTGGTTGAACCCATTTTCAATTCGTTCACGAAGATCATTGATATTGTCAACTGGTGTGGAGTAGACGATCTGCTTTAGATGTCCCCATAAGTAGAAATCGAGTGGGTTGAGGTTAGGAGACCTAGCTGGCCATGGTATCGGACCTCCTCGACCTATCCATCGTTGATGATAGTTGTTATTCAAAAATTCCCTAGCAACTGCACTAAAATGGGCAGGTGCCCCATCGTGCATTATCCACATTCGCTGTCTTGTTATGAGTGGAACATTTTCAAGTAACACGGGTAACTCTGTTTGCAAAAAATGTTTATATGATGCTCCTGTTAACCTATGAGGTAAAAAAAACGGTCCAATTATAGAGTCCCCTATTATTCCTCCCCAAATGTTAAGTGAAAAATGTTGCTGATCTCTCCACTGAATAACTGCATTGGGATTTTCAACTTGCCACTGATGCATGCATGTTGTGAAAGTTAAGTATCCCGTTTCTGGTAAAACCCGCTTCGTCCGTAAATAATATGAGCGATGGAAAGTTCTCATTTTCAGCGATCTTATGCAATAGCCAGTTGCAAAATTCTATTCTTGGAGGATAATCGGCAGCAAGTAACCCTTGCACTCTTTGAAAATGATAGGGGTAAAATTGGTAAAATTTCAAAATTCACCAGATAATTACGTGATTTACTCCTTCGGCTAAAGCAAGTTGTCTAGTGCTGACACATGGATCTTCTTCAACTCGCTGAAGCACACGCTCCTCTAAATTAGCAACTTCTGCGTTTGGCCTTCCAACACGTTCGCCTTTGAAAACAAAATTTCCTGTTTCACATAAACGAGCATGAATTTTCTGGAACAATTTTTGTCCTGGTAGGTGTCTATTAGGAAAACGTTCGGCATAAAGCCGTCTTGCTTCAGCACGATTACAATTTGCAAGCCCGTACATTAAATGCATATCGGCCATTTCTTGATTTGAATAGTCCATTTTATCAAAATAATGAAAAGTTAAAAAACTACTACACTTACTATTGACAACAAAAACTGCTAAAGTTTACAGCTTACGACCAAATTTTATCAGTGACACAACGTCAATCTCTGGCAGATATTGTCAAGTACAATTGTTTTCTTTACGATCAGTTTGCATGACCAACTTATTTTTTCTTATACAAATTAGTTAGAATTTCGAAGACGGGATAGGATTATTTAAACGCCTTTTTCTCGGAAACGGTTACTTTTAGCGACTTTGAGAAAGAGTACCTTTTTGTATAAAAAATGTTGCTTTTTACGATTATGGTACTTTTGTGTCGAAATATTGCAATACAAACAAGTTACGGCAAAAAATAATCGCGGGCAACCCCCTACACACCACGCTACTGCTTATTTAAAAAATATGTTACATGAGAATATGCCTAATCCAATTCTTTAACTGCTTGCCCAATTTCATGACTTCGCTACTAACCGTTAACTTTTTGTAGTAAAAAAACCACTTTAGGGGCGCCATCTTTAAATGGTCATATCTCCGTTAGGAGGCAATTTAAAGAAAAAAATGTATTTCAACATTTTTCATATTTTAATGTGTAGAATATGCTCCTGAAGTAGCGGTCCGGACTTTTGTAACACCCTGTATAAACTCAAACTTTTTATAAAAGTCAAAGCAGTTTGTGAAAATGCCAAACTCTTAAAAAAGGCAAGCTTTGAGTCGTAGTAATTCTCAAAAAAAGAGTCAAAAATTTAAAAATTCAAAATTTTCGGAAGAATCCGAAATTTTTTAAAAATCGAAATTTTCAAAAAGTTCCAAATTCTCGAAAAACTAGAAATTTTAAAAAACGGAAAAAAATACGAGAATTTTTAATTAGTCGAAATTTTGAAAAATGTAGACATTTTCAATAAAAAGTTAAAATGTTCAATAAAAAGGCCAGATTTCCAAAAAACTGAATATTTTGAAAAAGTCGAATTTTGTAAAAAAAAAATTTTGAGCCGAAGAGTACATTTAAAGTTTAAATTTTTCAAATAAAGCAGACATTTTGAAATTATAGACATACATGAGAAGAAACTTTAACATTTAAAAGCTAAACTGAAAGATCTAAAATTTTCCACTTTAATCTTAAATATTAAAAAAAATGTTCACAATTTCGATAAAACTTTTAAACTAAAGTCCGGATTTGGGGAAATCAATTCGAAAAAAAACCAAAATTTATAAAAATAAAAATTTAATACACAATGTCAGGAAAGGTTCGAGATTTCTAAGAAAATTTGGAATTAAAAAGTATGCAACTTTCAAATTTAAACAAGGTATTTTGATAAAAATGTATAACTTCTTGTATTAAGTAGGAAGATTTATTTATTCAAAAATGGACAACTTTTCAAATATTCCAAATTTGGAAATTGGGTCCGAAATTTTGAGAATTCTGTTTAGGTTTTAATTTGGACATTTTTATTTCCAACTTAAAAATTGTTCTATTTATAGAAATGTTTATCTTTTTTATGAAAATTTCGACTTTTTTTCTAGAGGTTTTCAATTTAAATACGAAATTAACAAAATTAATCAAAAAAAGGAAATTTATGTAAAGTAAGTTGTCTTAAAGGAACTGAATATTTGAAGTTCAAACTAGAAATGTTGATAGGAAAGAATTTTTTTAAATATTAAATAAATAGTAAATAATTGTGAAAATTCTGTTTATAGTTTCGAGTTTTCAAATTAATACTTTTCTAAAAATTCTCATTTTTCTTTCAAAATTTGTGTTTTTTTATAGGTTGCCAAATAAAAATATCTAAGCTATGAATTGTCAGATAATTGTACTGTTTGTATACTTGCCGCTAAGCTTCAGTATCAATTTGTTAAATATACACTGCTGCCATCAAGCGACTAGTTACAAAATTGTGTGGTCATTTGTACCATCAATATTAATTCTATGCAACAGATGGCGCTAATTCCATCGCGATACGACACATCGATTTTTCAAACATCGTTTGTAAACTGACCGATGTATCGATATTTTTTGTTTTAGAATCGATGTTGAAACATTGATGTTTACAAACGATATATCGATGTTTTGAAAACATCAAACTATCATTTGCATCCCTACTTGTTTTTCCTCGTTAAGTAGTAATGCATAATAATAATACACAAAACATTCTCGTAACTTTCATTATAATTTAAATGATTGAATAGTTATAGTTTTAAACCTTCAAAGTGTTCAAGTCTGTGTCACTCATTTTAAAATTTGTTTAAATATTTAAATCATACAAATCATCGAATCACAACAATAACAGACAACGCAGACAGATGTAACAAGATATGCTACTGCCAGATTGATTGCAGATGTATTACACGTCATAAAATTTGTAACTCATATGACTTCTTTTTATATTAATAATTATATAACCGAAATATAATTGATTGACGATATGAAAATCTATCCTTCATTTCGAAACAAAATTAAGACACAAAAGTTGTAACAGAAATCTTATCACATGAACCATAAATATTTCACTTCAAACTCTGTCTCGTACTCATCATCCGACAACATCCCGTGGGGGAGCGGCGTACTGCGCTAACTTTAATGCGCGCTCCGTAGTTTATCGTTTCTACGTAACGCGAGGATGTCGTTGATAGGAATCTTACCGCAGCCACGCTAAGTGCTTAATTCTGAGCGCACCAACTTATTTAAATTTCCTCATAATGGAATAAAACATATGCGCACTTTATTCCAAGTAATGCACAAGTACTAGTTAATTAAGAGATCAGTATTTAATACTTAAAAATGTGATAAATCCTTGTCTTTTACATTAAACAGAAAAAAATTAATCACTTATTTCACGAGGTGCGCGCGTTCTTGCGCTCTATAGGACCAGCCGCCACTGGTATTACCACTCTCTGCAGTTTACGACGAATTAATTAATTTTTTAGATTGAAAGAATCATCAAATGCCTTTTTTTTTATCACAAAACCATTATAATTAATTAGTAAAAAAATATTTCATTGAAAGTAAGTTATTTTTTTGTATAAATCTAACAAGTCCTGTTTACCTGGTTACTATTGTGATGCACAGGTGTAGAAGTTAATTGGCTTTGTTGTCCAATTCGAGGTGGTTTTTTAAGATCTCCATTGTTGTTGTACTGCTGCGTTCTCAAATCGAGATTTTCTCGTTCTAAGGCGGCCTGTTGTAATTTTAGTTCGCTGACTATGCTCATTAACTCCAATTTTCTGGTTTCGAGAGCAGATCTAGACAGCACCTCCTTAAAAAAAGAAAACAATCGGTATTTTTCTGTTTATTATAAATTTCGAAGATTAATGAGACCCCGAATGCTATACAATTCTCCCAGCTCTATTCTCATCTGTTGTTGGGAAATGATTACTATTTGCGGTTTTTGTATTTCGTTGTCCTCGCTGTTTGCAGTCGCTATTTATTTTTACATGATAAATGAAATGGGGTTTCGTCGGCAGAATGCAAATAAGTTTTTCAGGGCAATGTTTAACTCGAAACAAATGTAACAAATTCGTAACATTTGTAACAGGATTGATTGCGGTTTAATCGACATTTTTAATAGAATTTCATACCTAAATTAAAAAACTAAATGGGGACAAAGACATGGATGAACCAGTACAAGGAATCATTCATTGATTGGGTGGGCATAAAAGAGTGATGACAATTCTCGATAAATATCATCAATTAAAAATGTCTCTCATCTAGTTAAATACAAGACTTGTTATACTCATCCACATATTGAATTAATTAACTTACTCTTTGAAGTTTATCTTCTGTATCAGCAAGTTGTTGTTTTCGATCCTGCAGGCTCTTTTCCAAGTCCGAGATTTTATCAGATTGTGCTTCAATTTGCTCCGTAAGTACTTGCACCTGCAGCTGGAGATTGTCCTTTTCATACTGGAGCTTTCTAACCCTCTCATCTTGTTCATTTGGCTGAAAAAATAAAATGAACAAATAAGTGTTGCTTCATAGATGCTGCAACTGACTATTCAATTCCCTTCGTGATTTTAATAAATAAAAGTGTATTTTCTATAAGTGTATTTTAAGATAATAAATCCACAAATTCTATCAGGGATAAAGATCACCTAATCTTCCAATTAAGATAAATAAAACGTATAAACAACTTGAATAATGATAGAGAAAAATAAATAGAGTTTATACCGCGTGTCCCACTGGACGTGGTATCTTCGATATTAGCGGAGATTGGAAATGAATGCGAAAAATAGTCAGAGTTTTATATCACTTGTTTAAATGTTATTTGGAAAAAAACTAGGAAATGCCTTTTTCAAAAATCTAATATTCTTAATTTTTTAACATTTTTTGCATTAGAAGTTGAGTTAGTTTGCTTATAAACTGCTTCAGTCATGTGTGTTTCTTTTCGATGTAAATAATTTTTCCAATTTTTAGCACAACTTCATATCTGATACTTAGTAGTAAAATTGGAAACACATTTAAAAACGTTTACAACAACCGTACCCTAATGATAAGGCCTACGTTTGATGGTTGTAAATATTTTCACCCGTAGCGCCTCCGATTATTTCATTACAGATATTATTTGTTAAGTTTAACATGCCTAAACGTGCGTACTTTTTATGATAAAATTTGCTTCACCAAATGTGCTCATCCTGATACTCCATAGTACCAATGGTTAACCAAAGTTTACCGTACCAACACCGGCTAGTTAAATAAAGTATCTAAAGATGGTTTAAGTAAACAGCAATAAATCGCTATAACCTTTTAATAGACAATTAACATAAGCTATGCCATTTTAGCAATTTCGGTTTCATACTTTCGATGTTTATACCTTTAAGAATGGCGGAGGCGTCCACCTATAACTCCTTTCTCCATAAAAACAGCAAGGTGGCGGTGTCATATGATATGAACAACATCCCATCGACATTGACATATCATGCTTGAACCTGCCACAACTAGTACATTCAGAACACAAATCTTGATGGCTACCCCTATGATCCATTAACATTGGACTGCTTCCGTAACGTTGAGGATCCATCCGCTCATGTCGCCGATGAAAATTTTCAAAACATAAATTTTCATGCGGGCTACAACACCAACTTTGGCAAGGTTGAAAATCATCTAATCTCGGTGGACTTTTCACGTGCGTTGATCTCGATTTTCTGATCTCTATCTTGTCTAGCTTGAGTCGAATGATGTCTCCGCCTATCCAAACTTCCAGGAGCCTTATCTTTGCGAAGGGGTTTTGTCTCGTGTTATTCGATTAATTGGGGGCTTCGCGTGGGTCGGAATAATCGGGATAGGCGGTTGTTGTTGTTGTTGAGGTTCTTCCATTTTCTGCGACTGGGGGTTTTCTCTACGTATCCATTGGAAGTCGCTATTACATCTGGTTGAACTATCTGCAGTTGGAAAGATAGCTTTATTGTACTTGCTCCAATATGTATACAGGCTACTTAGTACTGGCTATAAAACTTGCTCTTTAAGCAACAAGTGACCACCATCCACAAGAAAAAACAATACAATAAACTAGCAACCAAAGATACACTGCAGATCCCGAGTCGATGTTAAAGTATTCTCGTATTTCTGACTAGAATCTTAAAAGTCGTTGGGTGTGTTGACCTGTTGTTTTAATCTGGGACTTATGGGTAATGAGAAGATGATGACATGTGAAGTAATTTTTAGCACGAAAAAGAAACCCAGTTTTTAAGAAGTTATTGGAAAAAATTTGGAAAATGATCTTCTTGGTTTTTGGGGTATTTGTGTTAACGAGAATTGCTGATGAAGATAAAGAGAATATCAAAACGAAGAAGAAGAAAAAGGAGAATAAGTAGGAGAAGATAAAGGGGAGAAGGAAGAGGAGGAGAAGAAGAAAGAAGTAGAGGAGGAGAAGAAGAAAGAGAAGGAGGAGAAGAAGAAAGAGAATGAGGAGAAGAAGAAAGAAGTAGAGGAGGAGAAGAAAGAAGTAGAGGAAGAGAAGAAGAAGAAGGAGGAGAATAAGAAGGAAGAGAAGGAGGAGAAGAAGAGAAGACGAAGAAGGAAGGGGAGAAGGAGGAGAAAAAGGAAGAAGAGAATGGGAAGAATAGGAGAAGGAGAAGAAGAAGAAGGGAAGGGAGAAGGAGGAGGAGGAGAAAAGAAGAAAATTTCAAACAATGTTATTATGGATTCATAAAATTACAAGTTTGAACCGAATTATTATATTTCAGAATTCTTTTTAAAACCCAACAGTATTTTTGCACCAAAATAATATTTGGTACTTATCTGTAGATATTTGATACTTAATAACTTTGAAATAACCCAAGTAAAGAAAATACCAATCTGCCTAATCTGGGACTAATGGGTAATGAGCAGATGATGACATGTGAAGTATTTTTTAGCACGAAAAAGAAAGCCAGTTTTTAAGAAGTTACTGGAAAAAATTTGGAAAACGATCTTCTGGATTTTTGGGGTATTTGTGTTAACGAGAATTGCTGATGAAGATAGAAAATATTAAAAAGAAGAAGAAAAATGAGAATAAGGAGGAAGGGGAGAAGAAAAAAGAGGAGGAATAGCAGGAAGAAGAAGGAAGTGGAGAAGAATAGGAGAAGAAGAAAAAAAGAAAGAGAAGAAGAAAAAAGAGAAGGAAAAGAGGAAGGAAGTAGAGGAGGAGAAGAAAAGGAAGGAAGAGGACAAGAAAAAGAAGACGAAGAAGGAGGAGTTGAAGAAGAAAGGGGAGAAGGAGGAGAAGGAGAAGAAAAAAAGAAGGAAGAGGACAAGCAGAAGACGAAGAAGGAGTAGTTGAAAAGGGAAGGGGAGAAGAAGGAGAAGAAGAAAGAGGAGAAGAAGAAAAAAGAGAAGGGGAAAAAGAGAAGGAGGAAAGGAACAACAGGGAAGAGGAAAGGAATAGAGAAGAAGGAAGATAAGAAGGAGAAAAAGAAGAAGACAGAGGACAAAAAGAAGCAGAAGGAGTAGACGAAGAAGGAGGGAGAAAAGGAAGAGACAAATAAGAAGAAAGAAAAGGGGGAGAAAAAAATGAAGAGAAGAAAAAAAGAAGGAAGAGGACAAGCAGAAGACGAAGAAGGAGTAGTCGAAAAAGGAAGGTGAGAAGAAGAAGAAGAAAGAGGAGAAGAAGAAAAAAGAGAAGGGGAAAAAGAGAAGAAGGAAAGGAAGAACAGGGAAGAGGAAAGGAATAGAGAAGAAGGAAGATAAGAAGGAGAAAAAGAAGAAGACAGAGGACAAAAAGAAGCAGAAGGAGTAGACGAAGAAGGAGAGAGAGAAGGAAGAGACAAAGAAGAAAGAAAAGGGGAAGAAAAAATGAAGAGAAGAAGAAAAAGAAGGAAGAGGGCAAGAAGAAGAAGAAGAATAATAAGAAGAAGAATAACAAGTAGACGAAGAAGGAAGAGGAGAAGAAGATGAAGGAAGAGAAGAAGAAAAAGAAGGAAGAGGACAAGAAGAAGGAGGAGTAGACGAAGAAGAAAGGAGAGAAGAAGATGAAGGAAAAAGAGAAGAAGGAAAAAGAGAAGAAGGAAAGGAAGAAAAAAGAGGAGAAGAAGAAGAAAGAGAAGGAGAAGAAGGAGGAAAAGGAGAAGATGAAGGAAATAGAGGAGAAGGACTAGAAGAAGGAAGAGAAGAAGGAGAAAAAAAAGAAGAAAGAGGACAACAAGAAGAAAGAGTAGACGAAGAAGGACGGGGAGAAGGAAGAGAAGAAGAAGAAGAAGAAGGAAGAGAAAAAGAAGAATGAAGAGAAGAAGGGGAAGAAGGAGTATTATTTGGGTGTTTGAGAATCGTTAATGAAGATAAAGAGAATATCAAAAAGGAGAATAAGGAGGAGGAGAAGGGGAGAATAAGGAAGAAGAAGGTGAGGAGAAGAAGAAGAAATGGGAGAACAAGAGAAGGCGAAGAAGAAAGAGAAAGAGGAAAAGAAGACGAAGGAAGAGGAGAAGAAGGAGAAGGAAGAGAAGAAAAAGAAGAAAGAGAAGCGGGAGAAGAAGATGAAGGAAGAGAAGAGGGAAGTAGAGGAGGAGAAGAAGGAAGAGAAGGAGGAGAAGAAAAAGAAGAAAGAGGAGAATAAGAAGAAGGAAGAGAAGGGGAAGAAAAAGGAAGAGGAGAAGAAGGAGAAAGAAGAGAAGGGGGAGAAACAAAAGAAGAAATAGACGAAGAAGGAAGGAGAGAAGGAAGAGAAGAAAAAGAAGAAAGAGAAGCAGGAGAAGAAGATAAAGGAAGAGAAGAAGAGGGAAGTAGAGGAGGAGGAGGAGAAGAAGAAGGAGGAGAAAGAGGAGAAGAAAAAGAAGGAAGAGGACAAAAAGAAGAAAGAGAAGGGAAAGAAAAAGGAAGAGAAGAAGAAGGAAAAGCAAGAGAAGGGGGAGAACAAAAAGAAGAAGGACGAAGAAGGAAGGAGAGAAGGAAAAAAAGAAAAAGAAAGAGAAGCAGGAGAAGAAGAAGGAAGAGAAATAGGAGAAGAAAAAGAAGAAAGAGGACAAAAAGAAGAAAGAGAAGGGGAAGAAAAAGGAAGAGAAGAAGAAGGAAAAGCAAGAGAAGGGGGAGAACAAAAAGAAGAAGGACGAAGAAGGAAGGAGAGAAGGAAAAAAGAAAAAGAGAAGCAGGAGAAGAAGAAGGAAGAGAAATAGGAGAAGAAAAAGAAGAAAGAGGACAAAAAGAAGAAAGAGAAGGGGAAGAAAAAGCAAGAGAAGAAGAAGGAAAAGCAAGAGAAGGGGGAGAACAAAAAGATGAAGGACGAAGAAGGAAGGAGAGAAGGAAAAGAAGAAAAAGAAGAAAGAGAAGCAAGAGAAGATGAAGGAAGAGAAGAAGAGGAAGGTAGAGGAGGAGGAGAAGAAGGAAGAGAAAGAGGAGAAGAAAAAGAAGGAAGAGGACAAAAAGAAGAAAGAGAAGGGGAAGAAAAAGGAAGAGAAGAAGAAGGAAAAGCAAGAGAAGGGGGAGAACAAAAAGAAGAAGGACGAAGAAGAAAGGAGAGAAGGAAAAGAAGAAAAAGAAGAAAGAGAAGCAGGAGAAGAAGATGAAGGAAGAGAAGAAGAGGAAGGTAGAGGAGGAGGAGAAGAAGGAAGAGAAAGAGGAGAAGAAAAAGAAGGAAGAGGACAAAAAGAAGAAAGAGAAGGGGAATAAAAAGGAAGAGAAGAAGAAGGAAAAGCAAGAGAAGGGGGAGAACAAAAAGAAGAAGGACGAAGAAGGAAGGAGAGAAGGAAGAGAAGAAAAAGAAGAAAGAGAAGCAGGAGAAGAAGATGAAGGAAGAGAAGAAGAGGAAGGTAGAGGAGGAGGAAAAGAAGGAAGAGAAAGAGGAGAAGAAAAAGAAGGAAGAGGACAAAAAGAAGAAAGAGAAGGGGAAGAAAAAGGAAGAGAAGAAGAAGGAAAAGCAAGAGAAGGGGGAGAACAAAAAGAAGAAGGACGAAGAAGGAAGGAGAGAAGGAAGAGAAGAAAAAGAAGAAAGAGAAGCAGGAGAAGAAGATGAAGGAAGAGAAGAAGAGGAAGGTAGAGGAGGAGGAAAAGAAGGAAGAGAAAGAGGAGAAGAAAAAGAAGGAAGAGGACAAAAAGAAGAAAGAGAAGGGGAAGAAAAAGGAAGAGAAGAAGAAGGAAAAGCAAGAGAAGGGGGAGAACAAAAAGAAAAAGGACGAAGAAGGAGGGAGAGAAGGAAGAGAAGAAAAACAAGAAAAAGAAGCGGGAGATGAAGATGAAGGAAGAGAAGAAGAGGGAAGTAGAGGAGGAGGAGGAGGAGGAGGAGGAGGAGGAGGAGAAGAAGAAGAAAGATGACAAGAAGAAGAAGAAAGAGGAGAAGAAGAAGCAGAAAGAGGAAAAGGAGAAGAAGTAGAAGAAGGGGAGCAGAGAAAGAAGAAGAAAATTTCAAACACTGTTATTATGGATTTATGAAATTACAAGTTCGAACCGAATGATTATATTTCAGAATTCTTTTTAAAACCCAACAGTATTTTTGCACCAACATGACATTTGGTACTTACCTGTAGATATTTGATACGTTATAACTTTGAAATAATCCAAGTAAAGAGAATGTCAATATTACAATCTTAAAACCATGAAACATTATAAACATTTCATAAACAAGTTTTTTAAGAATTTTTTTTTCAGTTAATTAGTGAATTTAGGTTTATAACATCGCTGCTTTATAACAACAAAATGTAATGAATAGTTAATTAAATTAATCATTTTTAGTTTCGGATATTACTTCTTTCGAGTACGTCCAAAGTGACTAAGGCAAGCCAAACTCATCCTAAGAAATGGGGCAAGTATTGCTGTAGTATTATCGTATATACTTAAACCTCTTAAACTTCTAGGCCTTTCCGAAGATGTTGTAGATAGATCTGAAGTTGATCCTTGGCCCGAGGAATCTTCTTCACACCATGTCACAGTGTTTCCTTTTAATGTGGACTCGTCTTCATGGGTTGAGGCCGATTCATCTTTACAAATATCAAAAATAGTCCCGTTACATTAGCATGTCTAATGAGTTATAACTTAATTAAGTATAGTTCAACAAATCCGCTATTCATAAAAATTATTTGGTAACAATTTGGGCATATTCAAATTGTACTGCGATGAACCAAAAATATTATTTCTTATTCTGCCTATTCATAAGCAGAATGGTATTCGGACGAAAATTTTTATAAAATTTTACCTCAGATGATCTGGTTTCGAGCTTCGAATATAAAGCTTTTTAGCAAACTTTACTTGTGGTAATTAAATTTTATTCAGTTAGAACCAGCTATCACCTTTCTTACATCTTTTAATGAAAGTTGGAAAAAGGGAAGCCTGCAGCAGTTCATTAAAATTTAGATGATATAGCATACGCTAGGTATATAACGAAGATTGAAGGAGATTCAATCTTTAGAAGTTTTAATGTGAATTAAATTCGATAATGTAGGCGAAGTTTCTTTAATCACAAGTACGGAACTGTTTTAGGGAATTGATTGTCATACTAATAATACGGAACTGTTTTAAGGATTGATTGTCTATACTAATTGTAACTACTCATGGTACGGATAAATGTTGAAGAGTGCCCCAATATCATAATAATGGTATAAAAGTATTCTTGTAGCATGGTAGTTATTGCCTAAGTTAATCAATGTAATAATAATCCAGTATTTAGCAAAAATAATGCATTTCCCATTTCTTTGAAACATTCTTTCTCCAATTCGTTCAATTTCCTTTTTCTGTTAGTTGGATGAACATTAGCCATATGAAAGATAATGTGTAACCAAAAAACTAAAATTAAAAATAAAATCATGGGTTGACCAGTTCATAAATTGGGAGGAAATTTAGGATAGATCTTTTGGGTAAGTTGTACTTTGCCATTTGGTCGCATCCGGTATGGGGACCCCATGTTTGACATAATAAAATAAACAATTTATAATACATAATTAAACAACTATGTCTGACTGCTGACATAAATTTCTAATGACCGCTGACATACAAATTTCTAAATAATCTGTAATACTGATTAAACTTTTATATAAATTTCGAAGCTCCTATAGACTCGGTCATCAATCTAACCATAGTAAAGTTAGATAATCATGAACACAACTGATTCACGTTCCAAACGGAAGGTAATACAGTTCAAATTTCAAGATAAATTAATAGAGTTCCTTCCTGACCACTGCATATTTTGAAAGAGAATGAAATTCACATTTTACCCACTTCGCATTCTTGTTTGAGACAAAAGTTTATCTCGGCGATTAGGACGATATTAAATGCGCAACCTACTTTACCTTCGAATTCCAAAATTTAATTACATTATGTAATAATTTATAAAGCCTTATTTTCCAGCTTCAAAAGTAGGTTATCTCTGCATTCCTTTAGGAACATCGAGTTCCTTTCTTTAACACAATGAAATATAATTTAAGTTCAAAGTTTCAATATTCCAAGAGATTCACTTAAGGGTGGATCACTCAAGGTAATTACATTAATTATTTGATGTAGTCACTTTTTCATTTGAAACTGATTAAAAGGAATTATAATTCGAAGATTTGATTGATTTAATTTTTCAGCGAAAGGGAAGCTTTTTTAGTTAAAGAGTGCAGAGTAGCTAACGTATCAGATTATTTTATGAAGGAACAAACTTTTAGTCGTAACAAAGTGCTATTTTCAATATTTACATCATGTGGTCCGCCGTTGCCCCCAGGGGCTAAACACTTTGAAATTATATGTTTTTTATTTTATTGATGTGGGGATAAAGTAACATGGTGCATTGTGGCCCTTCGGACAATGTAAAATCGTCTCTTGCACTAAAAAAGGTTGAAGACTCATGTTTTACAATAACATACCATTGCCAATATTTCAATAAGATATTAATAAGGTTTTTATTACTAATTTGATGCCCAACTGGTTTTTATATTTGAAAAGTTTCAGATACTTTGAAGTAGATTCGTTTATTCCTGAAGTAATTGTTCATGAAGCATATCATACAAAGATTCACAAGCATACATAGAAGAAAAACTTGTCAACCAATCCTTAGGTCTATTCAAGGAATGATAACTGTGGGGTATATGGTCATCCATATAGACAAACTAGGCAACCCCCTAGGGAGAGACGCAGTATGGTGGTTATGGAAGATACACTAGTGTCAAATTTAGTAATATTTACTGAAACATACTTTAGCGTTGAAATACAAATCTTGTTCCCTGAAACCAAGAAAGATCTTTCTTAGTTTCAGAGGACAATGTTTAGAAGATAACCAAGGATCAGTCCGTTCCACCAAAAATGCGTTAGCGTGTTTGCACAATATATCTAATTTAATCAAAGTATACTTAATAAGAGTCAATAGATAAAATAATATTTCTATAATATATTGGCATTTGAACATAAAGAATTTGGATATAAATAGCTGCAATTGAATGAATTTAGGCGCTGGCACACTTCTCTAAACCATCTTAAAATACCACATGCTGGCCATGTGTTCTATGTAAACGAATTAATGTTTATTTGCAAATGTAATCATATGAGTACGAGGTGTAATGCTTTGTAAACAATAACCATGCCGCTATTCCCATTGAAAAATCTTTATGTTGCCATTAAGATGCGAAAATGTGTGTTTCCACAACGAACTTTCATCAGTAACATTTTCTTTCTCCTTAAAATTTTATCTTCATTTTGAACACAATTTTCCAAGTTGTAATGGTATTCCAGAGGAGCGAAGAGTGGAACAAAACCTTTGTTTGAAGCAAAACCTTTTCATATTTTGTGCATTCGGTTAAAATTCGGATCTTATTGGTGGTCAACATTTTGGTAATAAAAATTCATCAATAATTTTTCTTCTCAAAAGTTCGAGGACAGTTTTGATGGTTAACCATTTAATTTGTCATCCTTTGCAAGATTATTATTTTCGCAAATGAATTCTTGTTCTTATATATAAAGCAGTGCTGCAAAGTGATTTATAATAAAATATACAAAACAAACTCCGGTGAACACAAGAGGACCAGAGAAAGGAGACCTAAAAATTTATTTCCTCTTATTTACGCGTTTTGTTCAGTTTTTATTTGTGACGGGTAGACATATAATTTAATCATGTTTGTCTGTTCTTACGGAAGTCTAATAATAACTTTGTGCCGTATTCGCTGAGCAGATCTAGTAAACGTGTCAATACTCTGTATGTCGGTATATCCAAACCGAGGAGACGACTCTGTGAATGCAGATATCGAAAAAGCCACAAGTTTAGTCTCTGGCCACAAGTATCGTAATGGTAATATTTGTGTAATTTTGGAGATGCTTTATCTTAAGAATTGTTGTGGAAGATGTACCCAAAAAAAAACTGTACGGAAAGACGAGTACAGGAGAATATGGACTACACGTCAGGCGAGGGTTATTGTGGTACATGTCTATTCGAACTATTGATTCTTCAACAATCTAAGGCCTTTATGTCCTTCGGCGATGTTCTGTACAAATTATTAAGGAAGGGGTCTTTAACAAAAGTCTATTGTAAATGTTACGCATCGAACGCAATGTCCGTGAAATAAACATAGAATTCATTTAGTAATTTTCTAGTTTAAAATAAACATTTTACTTGTACAAGTATGTTGTACGAAAAGTTAAATATTTGGGATGATAAGGAAATTTTGTCAATTTTCTGGAATCTGTAATATGCAGCCAATTTTATTTTTTTTTCGGTTTCTGATAGTTCAAACATTCAACTGACTTTGATGCCACTTATCTCGACACAAAGTGGTAGACTTTTGTACAAAGATCGGACGAGACAAGGATGCAAATGCAAGAATCATTTAACGCAGGGACGAGCAACCTTTTTTTACAGCGGGCCAATTACAAGGGCGCGGGCCGCACGTGAGAAAATTATGAAGGTTGGGGCGCACCCCCTGGTTCATGCAGCAAACTGAAAATTTTAGTACAGGATATACTTCTTCCGGGATTGGACCGTGTCAAAGAACTACTAAAAGTGTTCGACGTTTCGCCCACCATCGTGTTCAGGAACAAAGAAAGAAAAATAGATGAAAAGAGGAATATGAGGGAATATGCAAAAAAGAAAAAATAAATAAAAAGGGGCCAATTTCAAAACATCAGAGCACGGTAACTCAGTATGTCCACCATACCAGAGGCGAAACTCTTCTGAATTGAAAATTGGTACAAAGGATACTGACTCTAGCCGTGGAAGCCTTCGTTATCAAACTGAAAATTTGTATGTATTCAATTGGAGGACTTTCCAATTCTTCAGAATTCATTCTCTCCTTGAAACATTTTTTTGAAATTTCTACCTTTTTCACAAATTTTGTATATTTTTTTTACAAAATTTCAGTTTTTCTTTTAAAATTTTGCATTTACTCATAAAATTTGCCTGCTTTTATCAAACATGACTGTCAAAATTTTGAATTTAAAAGTTCCTCGTTTTTTCCTAAAATTTCGTCATTTCTCGAAATTCGATTTCCCTGAAAAGTTCGCCTTTTTTTGATTCTGCAAATTTCAGCTTGTTTATTAAAATTTTCCTTTTTTTCGAAATTTGGTTGATCTTTTGACAAAAAGGTATGTTCTTTAGAAATTTAAAATTTTTGTGAAAGGACAAAAATTTCTTTGTAAATTTCAACCTTTTTTTAATTCAAATTTCTTTGTCAAAATTTCGATGTGTTATCACAATATTTGACATTTTCTGACGCCTGTTGAGGCAATGTAGGGAGCCTGTCTTCCCGTGACTCGTCCAGAGAGTCCAAAGAAAATAAATATTCGATTTTTCTCTTAAAATTAACTCTTTTTCTGAATTTTCGAAGTTTCACTAAGATTAAATGTCTTTTCTCAAAATTTAGATCTTTTTTGCAAAATTTCTCTTACAATATCGTCTTTTACTCGGGGTTTTGACTTTTTATTTTTTTTTAAATTTGACTGTCTTTGAACAATTTTTTGTCCATTTCAAAGTTTCTCGAATTTTTTTTTCAAATTCCGGTATTTTTCTGAACATTTATTAAAAATTTCGATTTTTTAGATTCTGATTTTTTTAGAAATTCTGACTAGTTTCCTAAAATTTGCCCTTTTCAGGAAATTTTGATTTTCATCCCAATATCCGATATTTAATATTTTAACAATTTTTTTTCTTTTTTTTGGTAATTCGTTTTTTTTTTCAAAATTTCGATTTTTCTAAAATAATCTTTTCAAATTTGCCTGTTTCTTAAAATTTGTCTTTTTCGAAATTTACATTTTGTTTTTAAAATGCTACTTTTTGGACTTTTTCAAAAATAATTTACTTATTTCAAAATGTTGTCATTTGTCAAATTTCGATATTTTTCTAAACATTTGCTAAAAATTTTGATCTTTCAAATTCTGATTTTTTTAGAAATTTTAACTGGTTTCCTAAAATTTGCCTTTTTCAGGAAATCTTAATTTTTATCTCAATAACCGATATTTAATATTTTAATAATTTTTTTCTTTTTTTTTTTGGTAAATTCGTCTTTTTTTTTAAATTTCGAATTTTTCTAAAATAGTCTTTTAAAATTCGCCTGTTCCTTAAAATTTGTCTTTTTCGAAATTTACATTTTGTTTTTAAAATCCTACTTTTTGGACTTTTTCAAAAATGGTTTACTTATTTCAAAATTTTGTCATTTGTCAAATGTCGATATTTTTCTGAACATTTGCCAAAAATTTTGATCTTTCAGATTCTGATTTTTTTAGAAATTTTAACTGGTTTCCTAAAATTTGCCTTTTTCAGGAAATTTTGATTTTTATCTCAATATCCGATATTTAATATTTTAATAATTTCTTTCCTTTTTTTGGTAAATTCGTCTTTTTTTTTCAAAATTTCGAATTTTTCTAAAATAGTCTTTTAAAATTCGCCTTTTTCGAAATTGACATTTGGTTTTCAAAATCCTACTTTTTGGACTTTTTCAAAAATGGTTTACTTATTTCAAAATTTTGTCATTTGTCAAATGTCGATATTTTTCTGAACATTTGCCAAAAATTTTGATCTTTCAGATTATGATTTTTTTTTTGAAATTTTAACTGGTTTCCTAAAATTTGCCTTTTTCGGGAAATCTTGATTTTTATCTCAATATCCGATATTTAATATTTTAATAAATTTTTTCTTTTTTTTTGGTAAATTCGCCTTTTTTTTAAAATTTCGAATTTTTCTAAAATGGTCTTTTAAAATTCGCCTGTTCCTTAAAAATTGTCTTTTTCGAAATTGATATTTTGTTTTCAAAATCCCACTTTTTGGACTTTTTCAAAAATGGTTTATTTATTTCAAAATTTTGTCATTTTTTTTGAATATTTGTCTTTTTCAATAAACTACGACTTTTAGATCAAATGGTTTTATGGTTCTGAAAATGTTCACTTTTCTGTTGTTGCGAAAAATATTTTTGGGGATTTCGAGAAAAAGATTTCTTGTAAATTCAACATCTTTACTGAATTTTAAATTTTGAGAACAATGTTTTTGAATCTTACGATTTTTATTTCTCAGAGTTGGACTTTTTTTTTTGAAAATTGCGTCTTTTCACAAAATTAGATCTTTGAACATTTTGATTTTTTATAAATTTTGCACATTTCTCCAGTCTTTGAGAGAGATTAGGTTTTTATTGTCAATATGATTTATTGAAAATTTCAACTTTTTAAATTTTCCTCTTAAAATTGGACCTTCTTTTGGAAATTTGGAATGTTTTCTAGAAAGCTCAATATTTTTTTTGTAATCTGTAACGTAATTTTCAAAAATCATGAATTTTTTTCGAAGTCTTTGTTTTTTCTGATTTTTTAAAAATTTTATTCCCGATAATTTCAACTTGTCCAAAATTGATGTTATTCTCCGAATTTTGACTTTTTTTTGAATTAAATTTTATCTGTTTCTGGACCATTCCATTTAAAATGGAATTTTTTCCAAAGATTTAAACTTTTCCACAAAATTCGTTTATTTTTTTTTTAATTGGATCGAAATTTTAATAGAAATCGAAACAATCTGAGAAGAATATTTTTAGGAAATCTTGAAAAAAATATTTCTTGAAAAATTTCAAAAATATGACAAAAATTGAAATAAAATAAAAATTCTGAAATCATTTTTAAAAGTTGCATTTTTTTACCTGAATTACCTGAAATTTCTTTTTGGAAATTGCGTCTCCTTTACGTTTCCACTTTTTCGAAATTTCGACATTTCTTAAAGTTCTCCAAAAGGTTTTTTCTTAAGATTGGGCTTTTTTCAAAATTTTGACTTCAATTTAAAAATGCGATGTTCCCAATTCTGTGGTTTTTAAGTAAAAATATACATTACTAAGCCAGAAGGTATTTTTTACCAATGAGTTTTCTAGAATGATTGTTGTTGCCTCCCCCTTAAAGAAAATCTTGCCAACGCTTATGTCCAAGGATATGAATGGTGGAAATTTATGTTCTTTTTTTTTTCATCAAATTGTTTGACATTTTATTTTCCAGCATTTTTACGTAAATCAGTAGAGCTTACGGCTCTTTCACACGGAGAGCCGTAAAGTTCGCACTCGCGAGCGCGAGCTTTTTCTGCTCCTACATTCCAGTTTAAATAAAGACCCGTGCGTCCCATGTGAGAGCTCCATTGTATTCTTTGCATTTTAATCTTAGGAGCCGTCCGCTCGCTCGCGAGTGCGAGCCTTACGGATCTCCGGGTGAAAGAGCCGTTAGGGGGGCCGCAGAAAAATGTTAAGTGGGCCGCATGTGGTCCGCGGGCCACGTCTTGCTTATCCCTGATTTAACGAATTGCACCCACCACAATAAGTGTGTAATTGGAAAAATAATCGAGTGGTTAAATTGTCTGGATAAGCTGATTGTGACTCGAGGTATTTGACGTTTATGTAAAGAAGAGCTCAACAGTTTAAGAGAAAATGAAGTAGGGTAGGATAATAATTATTTATTATTTAGTGTGTACTACATAGCATCAGATTTTAGGTGTATCTGATGGGCATAAATAATAAGTTTGATTTGAAAGATTACAATTTCGGCATCAAAGCTGTATTAGCAGCAAAGGCACTTTTAAGCGGATTCAAAAGCAATATGTGTAAGTATAAATTTGTAAAACGTCTTGACAGCTCGCGGATTCGTTAATGGTTGTGAATCGGGTTTAGTAAAAGTTGGAGGATGTACATTAACACTTTTGGGAATCCGAGAAAGAGGAAAGTGACGGGTCTGTTATGTGAGATTTTACATGATGTGTCTTAGCTTATATACCACTCCCCAATAACTAAAGGAACTTGTTATGCTCTGGTTCTAGAGACTGTTGAACCACGCTTAACATTTTTAATAAAAGAAGTTAATATACTAATATGAACCTCAGAAAAGTTGAACGAAAAAAATCTGAAGTGGTAACCTCCCAAGCAACATTGGTTAGTGTAATAAACGTTTATTAATTTAAAATTGCGTTTATTTTAACTTTTAAAAAACGTTTATATACCATTCAGGGTTGCTTCAGCTGGAACTTGGTCATCATTACGTTGTAGAGGTGCATTTAAATAGCCCTAGTTACACAAAATAGACACCTTTATTTTACTACCTTCTACAACTTTATAGGGAAGCGTGGTGACAGGTAAAACGTACGACATAAATACTGTACTTGATGTACAAAGCGATAGATGGTGCTGTTGAAAATATATTGCGATAATTACAAGAATTAGTTCGTTACGATAGATATGCACAGTACCGAATATTCAATCAAACATCTCGAGTAATAAAAATAAAAAAAGTTCGACAATGGTAACTACAGATTTGTTGAACTATCTTTAAATTACTAGACCAAAGCATTCAAAAGAAAAGAGAAACATAATTTCTAACTGAATCAAACTATTCAACTAAATTAACATTTTCTAAACCTTCTAAATTATCGTGATGGTAAAATAGCAGTTTTGTAAATGTTCTAAAAGAGTGCTTCTATTTAAGGTTCAATCTGCCATTCTCTTTTCTTCCTGAGCTATATCTGGAGCATAAAACGTAATAAATGGCGTGATACCTGGATTACAAGACTGTGCACTGCTGGCAGTATTCCTGTCCTCTTCGGTAATAGTCGCCAATCCCCCGTCAATCACATGTTCCTGTTCGGAAGAAGTATCATCACTACTGTCTGAAGAATCGAGTAGTTCATCCGAGGTAGAATCTCCTCCGACAGCTAGTTCATCGTCTAATTGTAAGTACCTCTCATGAACTCCGCCTCCATTTCCATCACTTTTATACGCCACAAAACCACGAGCCAGATCGCCTTTTGAATCCAGCCTGTCTTTAACACTAACACTATGAGAAGACACTATCGCACTTTTGTTGAAGTCACAATCAGCATTCGATAAAGATGGTGGCTCCTTGGATTTCCTAAGGAAATGAGCATTGGACTTTATATATTCCAAATACGGAGACAGCTCGCCTTTGGATTTGGAGGATTCCAAGGAGTTAATCCCCGAATCTTTGCTGGATGCTGGAGTTTTCGTAATTTTCTGTTTTAATTTTAAAAAAGCATCATCCGAATCGCTGTCCAGGTCAGTCACTTTTTCTCTATTCGCTCGAGTTGCGAAGAACTCTTGCGATTGACTTTTCTCGAATGTTAACCTTTGAAAGTATCCGTTTTCGGATAGAGGGAGTGGTCTTCCTCTTTCTATTTGAATATTTCTCCTCTCGAATGTCGATGGACAGGATTCTACCTCAAATTCACTGGCGTCTTTAATCTCCAGCTTGTTTCTTATGGGAGAACTGGTTTGCTTTACAACTTTCTGCACGTCTTCTACGACTATATCGAAATCTTTAATAGCAGAACTAAAGTTTTCGTCCGCGTTTGTGGGTTGTAGGGACGCGCTTTCTAAATGCGGGTTATTTTTAGACGAAGCTTGAGAATGTTGTGAGGGGGAATGCTTCCCGATAGTTTCATCCGCGTTTGCATGTTTTCTTGTATTTCCTAGGGAACACTTACTGTTTTTAATTGCTGGAGTTTGTTGTTTATTAGCATTAAGTGCTTGCTGTTTTTCTAAGACTGCTACCACGGCTGCCACTACAGTGCTGTTGCCTCCCGTTTTGTATAGTTCTCTCATTTTAATTCAGGGCTAAATTTAGAAATCCGTTTACTTTAGTATTAAATATATCTAATTGTAAATTGATCTTAACATTAAGCTCAACCTAGATGAAGGGGAGCGCATTGGATGAGCTATCATTATTAAAGTAAATGTTAGTTAGCTCTTTGGAAATGGAATGTGTTTTTACTTTCTTAAAATATAACAGGGAATCTGCTTCATATAACACTGGAATTGAGACTGTATAAATAGCGTCTTAAAATAAGCGGGAAAAGCATTTAAATCAACAGACTCGTACACATTTAACTGAGTAAACTAATGAGTAAAATTCCTTATAATCTTTACGTAACTGTATAGTATGAAATAACTCAAAAATTATTCCCTATTCCTGTACATGTTTTTTTTTCCGAAATTGTAATTTGAATACAAGAAAATATATTCAATTCAATATGAAAATATATTCAATTCAATATGAAAATATAATCAATTACCAGTTACGTTTTGGACAATTTCTTTACTACTAGAGGAGTATACGCAATCTATAAAAGAAGCCCAAATTTTGAAAGAAAAATGTAAATTTTTAGAAACATTTTATAAGTATTAACTTTGAAAAATTCGTAAACATTAACTGATTTTTTTAAAATTACGATTTTAAATCCACAATTATTTATTGTAACGCAATGTAAATAGATGGAATAGAATTTAGAATAGAATTGTATAATTTAGTAAATAAAAAGTTTCTAGAAGGATCTGATAAGGGGAAAGCGGCCGCGATAACGAAACAAATGGCAGAAATTTCTGGAACGATAAGTTCTGCCGAAAAGTTCTAGAAGCCGGGGGCCAAAACTATAAAAGGCGGTCAGCTTTCCCTCGAGTCAGTCAGTTAGAATCAGTGTAATTAGTGAGTTAATAGAAGTCAGTAATAAGTGAGTTAATTGTTCAATTGTGGTGATCCAAGTTAAGTTTGGCAATAAAGTGGTGTAATTCACACGTGGTAATCAATTCGAACCGATAAGCCCGTAACAATATTAGGTATTTAATATTTATTATTTTAAATTTTGTTGTGAAAAGAAAATTCTTATCTTTATCAAGATTTTTAGTTTAAACTTTAAATTTTTAATTCCTTTAAGACAACTTTCTTTAACTAAATTTCCTTTTTTCGAACTTCCAATTTTGTTAATTTCGTATTTTAATTCAAAATCTCTAGAACAAAAATCGAAATTTTCAAATTTTTAAAAATAGACCAATTTTCAAGTTAAAAATAAACATTTCCAATTCCTCAAATTAAAACCAGAAACATAATTATGTTTTTTTTTCAATTTATTTAACATTTCTTCGGCCCAGTTTGGAAATATTTAAATTTTTATGGCTTGTTGACAATTTTCTAAACAGTTTTTGAAATGCGGTTAGGAACAGTAGTTACCAAGAGCAGTGTAAGTTCGACCCACAAGTGTAGTTCAATGCCGGAAGGGGTATTAGCCCTCGGAGTAGTTGTTTCTTGTGGATTGGGCTTCAAATATTTAAATTTTTAACACAGTAAATTTTTAACACAGTAAATTAATGATGAAACGTCTATTCATGTTAAAATTTCTTTATTTTTCTTTTTTGTATTTAAAAAAAAATTTTATTTTTAAGTATTTCTTCCCCATTGTTCCCTTTCCATGTTATGCACTGCTGACGAGCTCAAATGAGAGCGAAACATCGATGTCCAGTGCTACAACCTCTTTTATGTATTTTTTTATATTCTCCTAATTTATCAAAAAAAACAAAATTTTTATTTTTTCCATATCTAATTTTTGGTCTCCTGTTTTTCATTATTCCTATTCTATGTAAAATAAACTAACCTCTTAATTTGTAAACTGTCATGAAGTGACGTTTTCAATAAATTTAAATATCCACGTAGTCGCATTTCAAAAACTGTTTAGAAAATTGTCAACAAACCATAAAAATTTAAATATTTCCAAACTGGGCCGAAGAAATGTTAAATAAATTGAAAAAAACATAATATTTCCGGTCAATAAGGGTCTACCATGAAGAACAGAAACATAATTTTCAAAATTTCGAACTTAATTTCAAAATATGGAATATTTGTGAAGTTGTCAATTTTTGAGTAATATCATAATATTTTAATAATTAATAATTAATACCTACTACCAGAAATTAGAAATTTTTATAAAAATTCCATGTTTAAATTAGAAAATTGTATATTTTTTAATTCCAAATTTTCTAAGAAACCTTGAATCTTTCCTTAAATTTTGCATTAAACCAAGTTTTATTTTTATATATTTTAGTTTTTTCTCGAAATTTGAAATTTTTTCTCCAAATCTGGACTTCAATTTAAAATGTTTATCAAAAATTCGATCTTTTTTATAAATATTTGTGAGACTTTTTAGAATTTTCAGTTTAATTTTTAATGTTGAAGTTTTTCTTCAATGTAATTTCGAAAAATCTGCCTTGAAAATTAAAATTTTCAAACGCAATCTTCGGCTCAAAACGTTTTTTTACAAAATTCGAATCTTACAAAAGATATACTTTTTTAAAAAGCTCGACGTTTTATTGAAAATTCAACCGTTTTATAAAAATGTGGATATTATTTAAAATTACTATTTTTTTTGATGGAACGGACTGGTCCTTGGTTATCTTCAAAAATTGAAACACAGAACTTGTCCCCTGAAACCAAGAAAAATTAAAAAACACAACAAAGGTTGCTCTAACGCGTTTCGACAGCCAAGCTGTCATCTTCAGAGAGAAACTCTCTCTCTCTACAAACGTAATTTTCGATTCAGAAAACGCACATTTGGTGCTTTAAATCAAAATTTGGAAGAACAAAATAAATAAAAAAATATAGGTTTAAATTCGGAAGGAAAATAGTTGTCATTTCATAACAAGTAATTAAATGAATTGGGCGCAGAAAGGCTATCAATTTGAAAAAAAAAGTTTTATAAGCTTGGTCTTTAAATGCGAATTTTCGACTTTCTTCGCGAAATTTCGACTCTCTTCACGAAATTTCGACTTTAATCTTGAACTATCAAGTTCTTTCTGGCAATTTCAAGATCAAAGTCAAAATTTCAAGTTTAATTCCAAGGTTTAAGTTAAAATTTTAACTGTAATCCTGAAATTTCGACTTTTTGACTTTAATCACGAGATTTCTAGAAAAAGGAAACATTTCTAAATTACTTAAAGTCGAAATTTTGAAAAAAAAGTCGAATTTTCGAAAAAAACATCGAAATTCCGAAAAAAAGAGTCGAATTTTTGAGAAAAAAGTCCAATTTTCGAGAAAAAGTCGAATTTTCGAGAAAAAAGTCGAATTTTCGAGAAAAAAGTCGAATTTTCGAGAAAAAAGTCGAATATTCGAGAAAAAAGTCGAAATTTCAAGATTAGAGTTAAAATTTTAACTTAAATCTTGGAATTTTTAAAAAACCTATTTTTAATTACTGTCCTTTCTACACTTTCTTAATTTAGACTCACAATTAAATATTTAAAAAACATCGATGTATCGTTATCGAATACCGATGTTTCATTGAAAAAATATCAATGTCCAAATATCGATGTTTTTTTGAACGATGTTGCATCCCTAGGTGGGTTATTGGTTATTGGTGACATTATTGATTGGTGGAAGTACAAACACTTATGACAAGAAACGCTCAATTGATCCAACCATAATCATAATAGAGACGAATTGAAGGCACATAAAGGTGCGTATCCACTGGAGTTTACGAACAGCTCGTGTAACATTAGTAGCGTTGACCTGTTCGAATGATGTTCGTCAAAATAACCGTTAGTTGGCGGTAAAATCATCAGTAAAATTTCGGGAACAAGTATTGGATGTTCGCGAGTTGTTCGCGAACACCAGTGAATACGCGCCATTACAGGCGCGTTACTATCGACAAACTCCATCATAATTCCCAACCTGCTTAACGATCTGCTCATTATGCCATTTGTCAGGGACTTCATTTTTCTTTTTCTTTTTAAGTCAACCCTTTCGCGCCGAAGACCGTATATTCCCGTGATAAAAAAATGTGACAGATAGCGAAGAACGTATTTATCCGATGTCATTATATTTACGCTACGAATGCTGGACGCTTTCATTTTAGGTGTTAGATATGTTTAGTTGTGTTTATAGACAATTTTAACCTCGTCTATTATTTTATTGCCTTATGAGCATACTTAAATAGGAAAATAGCGTCGCGAAAGGGTTAATCCACTCTCAAAGAGTAATCCCATTATGTATTCAAATCACTGAGAGTAGGATGCGGAAGCAAGTAAGTATAGATGGCGATAGGTTGTAATTTTTGGGGAAAATTCCTTTCGTTAACAAGTTCCATAGCTTGGAAGTTCTATAGAAAAACGATTCTCCGTAGACAAAAATCCTCATTATGTCAAGCTGGACCTTACAGGAATTTGCTGTCTCCGACTGTCTTGTATGCCTTAAAAATCTTGCCCTTGGGGGGATCAATCCTATTAGTTTCAACGAGCATCTTCCGTGATAGTACTTGTAAAAAAAAAAAGACAAGTCACCAACCGTCTGCCTGTGCTCTAGTGTCGACAGAATCGGTCAAACTCTTGTCATCAATTAAGTGAATTGTTCTTCTTTGAATTGAATCCAAAAGAGCTAAAGTGTACTTTGGGACTGAACTCCAAACATGAGAACAGTATTCTAGTGTTGGCTTAACTATAGCAGATGAGATCTTAAAACCTTAACGCAGAAACCATTACAACAATGGAAATGAATTCTTGGAGGAAGTATTTGTAAAACTTTTGAACAGAGTTAACGTAGTCGATTTTTACTTATTGTATGCACTGGTCACGAATCATGCAAATTAAGTATGGGATGGTTGGTGAGTGGTGAAAATTGCAATTCTATTTCTAGTGACTGCCCATCGTTACACATTATGTCGCGTTACAGAGACATAAATCGTATCATTCCCATGGTCCAATAAAGTTCCGAAAATGGATGAAGGCAGCCACAACTCTATTGGAAACGCAGACTATTATGATAACGAAGGCTTCCATGGATAAGGTCAGTACGAGGTAAATTTCTTCCGGGATTGGTGTCAAACAACTACTAAAAGTGTTCGTAGCGTGTGTGCTTGTCGACCCGTTTCTCCGATATATTCAGTGTACATCGGAGAGTGTACATAAAGACAAGATTATGGTGGAAAAAGAAAATATTACTGATAAACTTTCGTTTTTCAGTGAAATTTTGACCACCAAATGATTATTAAGTAGCATCAATAAGATACAGCTTAGGAAAATGAAGACATGATTACATAAAGACAAAATTATGGTGGAAAAGGAAAATATTACTGATGAACTTTCGTTTTTCGTTGAAATTTTGACCACCAAATGAATGAAGCAATGTACCACATGAAGACAAGATTATGGTGGAAAAAGAAAATATTACTGATAAACTTTCGTTTTTCATTGAGATTTTGACCGCCAAATGATTATTGAATAGGATCGATAAGATAGAGCTTAAGAAAATGAAGACATGATTACATGAAGACAAAATTATGGCGGAAAAAGGAAATATTACTGATGAACTTTCGTTTTTCATTGAAATTTTGACCACCAAATGAATAAAAGATACAGCTCGGAAGAAATGTATCACATGAAGACAAGATGATGGTGGAAAAAGAAAATATTACCGATAAACTTTCGTTTTTCGTTAGAAATTTTGACCACCACATGAAGACAAGATTATGGTGGAAAAAGAAAATATTACTGATGAACTTTCGTTTTTCATTGCAATTTTGACCACCAAATGATTATTGAATAGGATCGATAAGATAGAGCTTAAAAAAATGAAGACATAATTACATGAAGACAAAATTATGATGGAAAAAGGAAATATTACTGATGAACTTTCGTTTTTCATTGAAATTTTGACCTCCAAATGAATGAAAGATACAGCTCGGAAGCAGTGTACCACATGAAGACAAGATTATGGTGGAAAAAGAAAATATTACTAATAAACTTTCGTTTTTCAGTGAAATTTTGACCACCAAATAATTATTAAGTAGCATCGATAAGATATAGCTTAGGAAAATAAAGACATGATTACATGAAGACAAAATTATGGTGGAAAAAGAAAATATTACTGATGAACTTTCGTTTTTCGTTGAAATTTTGACCACCAAATGAATGAAGCAATGTACCACATGAAGACAAGATTATGGTGGAAAAAGAAAATATCACTGATAAACTTTCGTTTTTCATTGAAATTTTGACCACCAAATGATTATTGAATAGGACCGATAAGATAGAGCTTAAGAAAATGAAGATATGATTACATGAAGACAAAATTATGGTGGAAAAAGGAAATATTACTGATGAACTTTCGTTTTTCATTGAAATTTTGACCACCAAATGAATAAAAGATACAGCTCGGAAGAAGTGTACCACATGAAGACAAGATGATGGTGGAAAAAGAAAATATTACTGATAAACTTTCGTTTTTCAGTGAAATATTGACCACCAAAGGATTATTAAGTAGCATCGATAAGATACAGCTTAGGAAAATGAAGGCATGATTACATGAAGACAAAATTATGGTGGAAAAAGAAAATATTACTGATGAACTTTCGTTTTTCGTTGAAATTTTGACCACCAAATAACTATTCAGTAGGATCGATAAGATACAGCTCAGGAAAATGAAGGCATGATTACATGGAGACAAAATTATGGTGGAAAAAGAAAATATTACTGATGAACTTTCGTTTTTCGTGGAAATTTTGACCACCAAATGAAGCAATGTACCACATGAAGACAAGCATTATGATGAAAAAAAAAAATATTACTGATAAACTTTCGTTTTTCATTGAAATTTTGACCGCCAAATGATTATTAAGTAGGATCGATAAGATACAGCTTAGGAAGATATTCAGGGTACATCGAAGAAACGGATCGATCTTTTAAAACCACGAATATCCGAGCACCAAATACGAAGACATCTTTGGTCTTATGTCTCATGTTGATGTTCCGCAATGGCTGACTACGAAATGAACCAGACCCAAGAAGATCTCTCATTCTATTCAATATTCCTAACTCTTGTAATAGAAAGATACGCGAGGCCATTGAAATCCGAAAATTACCGAAAAACATCCACAGATTACATGCTTTCTTCCTTCTGGAAACCAACCAGTAATCTTCGAAAGTAATCGCGCACACGAATGGTATATAGTTTCTTTTTTTCTTTCCCATCAGAAGAGTTTCGCCTCTGGTTTGGTGGCTAAACTGAGTTATCTTACTATTCTGTCTGCTGTCGTACTATTTTGTCTTTTTCAGTAGAGTTTCATCTCTAGTGTGGTGGACATAGTGAGTTACCATGCTCTTCCGTCTAAACGTAAACAATCTTGTTTTTTATACCAATGACCAATTAAATGGTCTGTAATATCAATGTTTCATTTCAAATGTAATACTAATGTTCATTTCAGAAGAGTTTCGCATCTGCAATGGTTGACATGCTGAGTTACCGTGCTCTGCTGTTTTGAATTTGGTTTTTCATTTCTTGTACATTTTCCTTGTATTTTTGTAATTTTCATTTATTGTCTTCTTTGTTCTTGAAGAAGCCCCCTACACGGTGGGCGAACACTTTTAGTAGTTCTTTGATATAGTCCAATCCTGGAAGAAGTATATCTCTTCCGCATATTATTAGTTAATTTGTTCGATTATTCTTAATAAAGAAGCAATGCTGACTAGTATTAGAAACACCGAATTAATTTCACCATAAAATATAAAATGGGCACATCATTTTATAAATAAAATTCATCCTTATGTAAATCAAATTCATAAAATTCAATTTTTTTTTTGGTTAGTATTTTTAAGTAGACACCACCTTGCGAGTTGCGAGTATTAAAAATACAAACCAAATATCTTACCTACTTAGAGGGACACTCTGTTAAAAATATCACAGACAATAATATTTACGTTAAGGTGTACTATTTATAATATGAACTATTCTTTGCAAACTTTCAACGAAAAAAATCTTGTTATTTTGGCATGAAGTTACACTGACTACGATGTTTTTCGATAAATGCTCAAAGTATTTATGAAAACTAAAAGTTTTCTTGTTAATATGGAGTGAATCACTGTGATGTTTATATTGTAAAACATAACTTTTTGGCAAGATTACCTCATTTATTTAGGTTAGTCGGATGAAACATATATTTAATATGGATTATTTCATCATGATTTAAGCAGTTGGTCATCATGATTTGAGCAGTTGGAAATTATTTTAATTTCTGAAGACGTATCGTTTCCAAACGGTTATTGGACATTATTAAATAATAAAGGAAAAACGTCTTATTTTCAAGTTTAATTGTTACATTAACATTTGACCTCTATTAACTGCTGCTAGTTTAACAGACTGGCCGGTTTACGTTTCAGTTGAGACTTGAGAGCATTTAAGGAAGTAACTATTTTTTAAACCATCAAACATGAAATGTCTACACTTATTCATTTATTTTATGATTTGTGGTTGAATCTTGGATGGGTGTTCCACTGAAAATTCTCTGCCCATAAAGGACATATTCAAAAGTTGAAAAGTTTTTGCAAAAACGAGTTAATTTTTGATCTTTTGGCATACAGCATCTTGGCATTTGAAAATTGGAGCAACTCTTCTTGAGGGGCGAGAGTTAATTGTAAAATTTCAACTGCACACTTAAGTTACTTTTTAGTTGTTGCAGTTACTTTATTGGTAACATATCGATTAGATTTTTGTCTGTAATGTTTTTAAAGTAGAAAAAAATTGCAGATTCAGTTCACCAAAATTATTCAAAATGACCTTAATTTTCTTGGTAAATATAAAACCTAATTATAAAGAAAAACAATTTTCGCATTAAATAAATCGATTAAAATTTATTTACTAATAGTATGTTTATCAGTATTATCAAGACCTCGAAGGAAGTATTTACTGTTCTAGAAACTAAATGTAGATTAATTATTCATTTTGAAGCTATCACATCTAACGAAATAGCTAACAGCTACTTCCTAAAATTATTCCTCTTAATTAAATTATGTTTGCCGAGGTGTAAAACATCGTTTTTACAATTAATAACTTTGATGACATTTAGAAGACGCTCACGAAACATTCGGAGCGTCGATAATTTGACACGGGTTTTTTCCAGTAACAAATTTTCATTTCTAAAGGCAACCCCGTCGCCAGATATAAACACATTCTCATTTCCATCGGCATTTGCGATAGCTTTTTTGACTTTCGAGTCGTAAAGATAAGGCTCGTTTCGAGCAGCACTTACGCCTCAGACGAAGGTGCAACAAATAACAATTCACAACACAGCGATGAACCGGAAATAGCACAGGGCCGGCCACCGTAATAACGTTAAATATTCATCAAAACAATCGCAATCGACCAACGCCCCACGTAACATTTGTGCATCGCGTAAAGTAACTGCACTTCGCGTCGAAAGTCGCTTTTACCAAAGTTGTGCACAACACATATGCATATGTTTGGAGTAAAGGATAGTGGTTAATGTCTCCGTTTTAGGTTGCCATTGCCTTATGCGTACGCGCCATCGACTTAAAATAACTCGTCACTAATAAATTGAGACAGTTGCCGACTACTGTGAATCTGCTGGTGGAGACATGCCATACAAGCTTTATCTTTCTTTATAAAACAACTCTTTTATTTATTACCAGACGACGATACAAGGCGAGCATATCGCATCAGTCTGATTCATTTATTTAATTAACGAAATAATAATAGTTTTATCATACATATGTAAAGTTATGTTTTTGTTTGGGATTTATAATGGCGATAAGTACTGGCACTGGCACTTTCATTCATACAGCGATTCAGCGATAGCAAACTTAACACAATTTTTAAGAAGCAGTAAAAATATGGAATCATTTTGATTTAAGGAATTAAGTACCGTTGAAATCTGTAATGACCACCACTTTTCAGATGACAGTTTACCATAGTCAGGAACTACGTAATAGAAAGTGTTCCAATGACGGATTAAATGTGGGCTACACCCTTGAGAAGTATTGTATAACGCGCCTTACAATATTTTTTTACGATTAATCCCCCCCTTAAAATGTGATCAGCTCCCAGGCCTTCTTTCGCCCCCAGACACCCGCCTAGTTTGCCTTATGGATAATGCTATGATAAGCTTTGGTTTATTAAAATTTTGACCACCAAAATATGAGCAGAACCTTCAAATAAAGATTCTGCTTAACTCTTCGATCTTTCTGGTATACCCTGATGAAATTTCGATTTTCATTGAAATTCTAATCACCAAATGATTATTAAGATGGATAGACTTTACCTGAACACATAAGATTATGACGGGGATATGCTGTTTAGTTTCAAATGAAACTTCTGATTAGTTTCTCGAGATAAGATATAGGTTAGAAAAATGTACCATAGGAAGACAAAATTATACTGGGAAAAGGAGCTATTACAGATGAACTTTCGTTTTTCATTGAAATCTTGACCACCAAATGATTATTAAGTAGGATCGATAAAATAGAGCTTAGGAAAATGAAGACACGATTACATGAAGACAAAATTATGGTGGGAAAAGGAAATATTACTGATGAACTTTCGTTTTTCATTGAAATTTTGACCACCAAACGATTATTAAGTAGGATCGATAAGATACATCTTAGGAAAATGAAGACATGATTATATGAAGACAAAATTATGGTGGAAAAAGAAAATATTACTGATGAACTTTCGTTTTTCATTGAAATTTTGAACCACCAAATGATTATTAAGTAGGATCAATAAGATGCTGCTCAGGAAAATGAAGACATGATTACATGAAGACAAAATTATGGTGGAAAAAGAAAATATTACTGATGAACTTTCGTTTTTCATTACAATTTTGACCACCAAATGATTATTAAGTAGGATTGATAAGATACATCTTAGGAAAATGAAGACATGATCATATGAAGACAAAATTATGGCGGAAAAAGAAAATATCACTGATGAACTTTCGTTTTTCATTAAAATTTTGACCGCCAAATGATTATTAAGATGGACCGGTTGTGTCCGAATACGTAATATTATGAAGACGATATGATGATTAGCTCCAAATGAAGCTTCTGATTAGTTTCTAGAGTCTCTGGCACAACCATTCGATAAAGTACAACTTATAATATTTTTCTTCTCTGGCCGACATTTCTGCTTTGATACATCAAAACCTTTGAATCTGACAAATTGTGGTTAAAACGACGTCATGTGTTATCAACGTTGTTTGTTTTGCAGCAGAATACAGACTCGGCATCTCAGTTTTCCAGTTTTGCCGCCGCATGGCCACACAGATAAGATATGCGATAAACAAAATAAATACTGCCGCGCCGTGACGAGATTATGTCATACAGACAAAGTGATGAGTTAACGCCATATACTTTCAGTACATGGTTAACGCGTACAAGCAACTTAAAATCCAGAGGTGTGTACTATTTATTGCCTACCTTTTATAGGGTTTCAAGTTTCAGACCCTTGGAAGTTAAATTTTTTAAAATCCTTTCTTAGTGCTGACCTACGTTATACGTCATCTTTGTATGCAAAATTTCTTGTGGAGCCACCCGTTTAGGCTGTGTGTTATCTATCAGTCAGTGTTAGAGAGTTAATGAATAGATGCTCGAGTCCATATAAGGTTTCACCCCTTTATCACATCGGCGCGATACGTATTTTGCCAGCAGAAGTGGCATTTTTTAAGAAAACAATTCAAGATTGCTCTAAACTTGACCAATCTAAATATATCATTCTTAAAACCATCGTGAAACTACCATATTACCCGAATATCACCAACATCAACATCAACAACATCAAGTTCTAAAGGAAAATAACGTAAAATTACTGTACACAGCCTCCACAATAATTTAGGTAATGCTACAGATGAACTGGATAAGCTTGAGAATTCAGGAATTTACGAAATAAGCTGCAACAATTGTAATTTATCATATGTTGGACAGACCAAGAGATCCATTATAACTAGATTTAAAGAACATATCGCTCATTTTAGATACAATAGAGAAGAAAAATCAAGTGTCGCCCTACATATGATAAGTACAGGACACAAAATTAACATCGAAAATTTAAAATTGTTAAAATCGGTTACAAATAACAGAGAACTTGTTGCATACAAAACAATTTATATCAACCAGAGGCAAGTTACCTTTAATGGGGATAAAGGACCATTGGCGGTCTCCAGCTTATTGAAGGTTATTTGTGGCAGGTCAAAATTGCATGCAGTAGATGTGTTGAACAAATAGAAATGGGAAAGAAAGCAGAAGATTGCTTTCGTGGAAAAAGAAAATATTACTGATGAACTTTCGTTTTTCATTTAAATTTTGACCACCAAATGAATAATAGATACAGCTCGGAAACAGTGTACCACATGAAGACAAGATTTTGGTGGAAAAAGAAAATATTACTGATAAACTTTCGTGTTTCATTAAAATTTTGATCACCAAATGATTATTAAGTAGGATCAATAAGATGCTACTTAGGAAAATGAAGACATGATTATATGAAGACAAAATTATGGTGGAAAAAGAAAATATTACTGATGAACTTTCGTTTTTCATTGAAATTTTGACCATCAAATGATTATTAAGATGGACCGGTTGTCTCCGAATACGTAAGATTATGATGGCGATATGCTGATTAGCTTCAAATGAAGCTTCTGATTAGTTTCTAGGGTATCTGGCACAACTATTCGATAAAGTACAACTTATAAACCATGTATTACATGAAGACAAAATTTTCGTGAAAAAAGAAAATATTACTGATGAACTTTCGTTTTTCATTACAATTTTGACCACCAAATGATTATTAAGTAGGATCGATAACATACAGCTCAGGAAAATGAAGACATGATTACATAAAGACAAAATTATGGTGGAAAAGGAAAATATTACTGATGAACTTTCGTTTTTCATTATAATTTTGACCTCCAAATGATTATTAAGTAGGATCGATAAGATACAACTTAGGAAAATGAAGACATGATTATATGAAGACAAAATTATGGTGGAAAAAGAAAATATTACTGATGAACTTTCGTTTTTCATTGAAATTTTGACCACCAAATGATTATTAAGTAGGATCGATAAGATACATCTTAGGAAAATGAAGACATGATTACATGAAGACAAAATTATGGTGGAAAAAGAAAATATTACTGATGAACTTTCGTTTCTCATTGAAATTTTGACCACCAAATGATTATTAAGTAGAATCTATAAGATACAGCTCAGGAAAATGAAGACATGATTACATGAAGACAAAATTATGGTGGAAAAAGAAAATATTACTGATGAACTTTCGTTTTTCATTGAAATTTTGACCACCAAAAGCATCGGTGTGTATTAAAAATGATCGGTTTTGATTCAATACAAAATATTACGACGAAGATATCTTATTTAGTTTTAGACGAAGCGCCTGGTCGCACAAATAAAGATACGTTTCATTTAAATTCAAACAGTTTTTTCCAGTTCACGAGAAACCTAATTATGATACTTATTTACGGTAAAAGTTAGATCTTAGACCACTATTTCGCATTTAATGGGATTGCCGAATCTGCAAGCTGCAACTAGATTATAGTTATCACGAAATCGATTGTACTGAACCGAGCAACTTACCCATGATTAATGTGCTATATAAATGTAGGCCCTTTTTCGACCAAACAATTTATCTCTGACTTTCCCGTAACGAGATTTCGTTATTCCGTTGTTTTTTCTCGCATACCAGTTGTATTACCTTTTCACAACATTTGCCACATCTGCTTTTTAGTGCTTGTTTGCCATTATCAGTGTTCTTTTTAGGGATGTAACGAATGTTGGTTTTCCCACATTCACGAACGCGTGTGCGAATATTCATTTTCAACATTCGCGAATGCGAATGCAAATGTTGGCTTTTTCACTAGCACTTAAAAAATTTTATGAGAAAAATCGAAATTTTCAAAATAAATCGAATTTGGAGAAAAAAACCCAATTTCTAAGAATAGTCCTCTTACAATTTTTATTTTCATTTAAATGTTGACATAATCTCGAAATTTACAAGAATCATTTTTTTAAATTTCGTAGACATACTATTCTCAAAATTTTTATGTTTTTAACAAGATTTTAATCCAGCTCTGAAAAAATAAACGAATTTTAATAAAAAGTCGAATTTTGGATAAAAAGCTCAATTTTAAGTAGAATCTCGAAGCATAAAACATTTGGTCTAAACTTCAAGAATAGAACGAATTTTGAGAAACAGGTTAAAATTTCCGGGCAATCAAAACTTCGAGAAAAAGGCCGAAATTTCTATGAAATATTGAAAAACTTCAGTATTGTCCAGTTTGAGAGAAAAAAATAAAATTGTTGAGTTTATAATCAAAATTCTGCTTTTTCAAAACTCGACTTTTTAGTAGTGATTAAGAAAAAGACGAATTATAATTTAAAAAAAAACAGTTTTGGAATAAACTCAGAATTTTCAAAAAATCAATTTAATAAAAAAGCAGACCTTTTGGAAAAATTTACAAGATATAAAAATTTAGAGAAAAAGATAATTTTCGAGGTAAATTTTAATTTCCATTTCATCGAATTTTTTACTTAATTCTCAAAATTCGAGAATAGGGCAGAAATTTAAAATCGAAAGTTCCAAAAACCCAAACAAATTTTGAAAAAAAAGAAAATTTCGATGAAAATATCGACATTTTGAGAAAAAAATCTAAATTTTGAGAAAAAAAGTCAAATTCTGACAAAATTTCAAAAAAGAGGAGGGCGAATTTTTAAGAATAATTTTAGGAAAAAAGTCGATATTTCAAGAGAAAAGAGCCCAAATTTTTCGAATTAAGAATTATTTTTCAACGGCTGTAAATAAGTAAGTAAGTAGATAAGTAAATAAGTAAGTAAATAAGTAAATAAGTAAGTAAATAAGTAAATAAGTAAATAAGTAAATAAGTAAATAAGTAAGTAAGTAAGTAAGTAAATAAGTAAATGAGTAAGTAAATAAGTAAATGAGTAAGTAAATAAGTAAATGAGTGAGTGAGTGAGTGAGTGAGTAAGTGAGTGAGTAAGTGAGTGAGTAAGTGAGTGAGTAAGTGAGTAAGTGAGTGAGTAATTGAGTGAGTAAATGGGTGAGTAAGTGAGTGAGTAAGTGGGTGAGTAAGTGGGTGAGTAAGTGGGTGAGTAAGTGAGTGAGTGAGTGAGTGAGTGAGTAAGTGAGTGAGTAAGTGAGTGAGGAAGTGAGTGAGGAAGTGAGTGAGGAAGTGAGTGAGTAAGTGGGTGAGTAAGTGAGTGAGTAAGTGAGTGAGTAAGTGGGTGAGTAAGTGAGTGAGTAAGTGGATGAGTAAGTGGGTGAGTAAGTGGGTAAGTAAGTGGGTGAGTAAGTGGATGAGTAAGTGGATGAGTAAGTGGATGAGTAAGTGGATGAGTAAGTGGGTGAGTAAGTGAGTGAGTGAGTAAGTGAGTGAGTAAGTGGGTGAGTAAGTGGGTGAGTAAGTGAGTGAGTGAGTGAGTGAGTGAGTGAGTGAGTGAGTGAATGAATGAATGAGTGAGTGAGTGAGTGAGTGAGTGAGTGAGTAAGTGAGTGAGTAAGTGAGAGAGTAAGTGAGAGAGTAAGTGAGTGAGTAAGTGAGTGAGTAAGTGAGTGAGTAAGTGAGTGAGTAAGTGAGTGAGTAAGTGAGTGAGTAAGTGAGTGAGTAAGTGAGTGAGTGAGTAAGTGAGTGAGTGAGTAAGTGAGTGAGTGAGTGAGTGTGTAAGTGAGTAAGTGAGTAAGTAAGTAAGTAAGTAAGTAAGTAAGTAAGTAAGTAAGTAAGTAAGCAAGCAAGCAAGCAAGCAAGCAAGCAAGCAAGCAAGCAAGCAAGCAAGCAAGCAAGCAAGGAAGGAAGCAAGCAAGCAAGCAAGCAAGCAAGTAAGTAAGTAAGTAAGTGAGTGAGTAGGTAAGTAGGTAAGTAGGTAAGTAGGTAAGTAAGTAAGTAAATAAGTAAGTATTATTCTAAATATTTTTACTTTTTTATTAAAAAATCTGACTGACGAGATCTAACAAGATCGAAACCGGTCTTTGGTTTCCAAACTTCGAATCTAATAAATGTTCAAACCTATTGATCTCTGCATTAGAATCCTAATTGTCTCTAATCAAATTATATAGTGGCTGGGGCGTGGATTTTTAAGAAATTATATCAACATTGTAACACTTTTTTTTGTATCTTGCCGGAATGCTCTCTTTGTGTTTGTTTCATGCTGAGAATGCGCGGTATTCGGTCGGTTGATGGCTGCTCGTGTTGCGGCGTGTGTCCTATTTAAACGATACAGAATTTGCGGCCAACATGGCATGCATTTAGGTATTTCTTGAAACTGATGTCGACATCCGCCTTAAATCTCCCCACGAAAGTGCTAGTTGATGTAAACCGAGAACGAAATAAAACTAAAATGTTATGACTTAGCGTATGTTTCCGTCGGGAGAGACACTTAAGAACTTGTTACTTTCTTATTACACAACTTTGTTCGAAGTGTTTGGTGTTTTTGAACCCATTCTTTCTATCCTGAATTCGTAAGGATAAATGTAGATCGAGTTAAAGTAAACCAATAGTTAAAAATTATTAAATATCAAAATTAGTAAATTATTAAAAACTGTGATATCGCAGAAAAAGAATTCTTTTTTTTCTTGGGTTTTTACGAGCGTAAATAGGATAAAATCCCGAGGCGAAGTAGGTTAAGACTGAATTAAAATTATAATTGCAATTTTAAACAATTTTACTGATATAGAAATGCCAAAAATGGGTTTGTCCGGTTTTCATGGTTAATTACTGAGGCGATTTCGACGAAAATTGATGTGTAGGCGTTCCCTACCATGAGGAATAGTTAAAAGACTATTTTTTAACCCAAACTTATATCCAGAAAGCGTTATACGTTATACGAGGTAAACAATCATAGAGAAAAGTAAAAGTTTTAATACTATGGTCCTTACTTTTACAGCGGCCTTTTTTTATGGCCCCAAACTATTATCATAAAAGCAGGCATCTGTATTATCGATTTGAGCAATATTACGTTACTGGCTTGCATTTTAAACTGAAAATTTCAAAAATTGAAATACAAATCTTGTCCCCTGAAACCAAGAAAGATTAAAAAACACAACAGAGGTTGCTCTAACGCGTTTTGATAGTATCTCTCTGAAGATGCTAGCTTGGCTATCGAAACGCGTTAGAGCAACCTCTGTTGTGCTTTTTAATCTTCTTGGGTTTCAGGGGACAAGATTTGTATTTCAGTTTTTGAAGATAACCAAGGACGAGTCCGTTCCACCAAAAAAAAGGATCATTTCTAGATTTTTTTGCAAATCTTAGAAATCCACATGCATCGAATCCGTTTGGACTTTTCTACAAAAAGAGAAAACAGTGGGATAAAACTGTAATTTAATTGTTGGAGTGAATCAGACTTTAATGGACCAAGGCTTCTTTAATTGCATTTAAGAATTCAATGGAAGTTCATTTACATCAGGAGAGGGGAAGTAAAGGACCGTGAAGTGTAGCAGGCCGAGTTTACAAGAGCCCTTTCCTTGAAACACTGCACAAAGTTCTTCGTTTTCGATGATATACTTCCTGTTATGTACCCTGGATTTGTTCTCTCCCATTTATTCAGAAATGGACTAAAATCGATCGCCTTTCAATGTTATTCCCAATATTTTTAATAAATTTTGTTTCTATGTCGCATATGATGTATCACAACTTGAACAACACGCCGACACGATGAAAGAAATATTTTTTTTTTCTTTATTACAAATAAAAATCTTTGGTAAAACCAAAAGTGTTCATCTCTCGAATTAGATTTATAGCTTATAGCCGATTTTGGCACATTTATATAGTAAACTACTTACCCCAATTAAAAAAAAACAATTTGTTGAACTCACCTGAAACAAAAAAAAAATAACAGTAAATGCAATGCAGTAATAATCAGTTGTCAGTTATATAGTTAACTCAATTGATTTTTGGTACATGGTATTTCTAAATTTGCGTAAGCTATCAATAATTAATAATAAACAAAGATGAATAACTATCAAGTATTGTGAAGTTGTGATAAAACTGGGAAAAATTATGTACATCGAAATGAAAAATGCATGACTGGAGGAGTTTATAAGCAAACATTAAGTTAATTAATAATAAACAAAGATAAATAACTATCGAGTATTGTGAAGTTGTGATAAAAATGGGAAAAATTATGTACAAGAAAAATGCATGACTGGAGCAGTTTATCAGCAAACATTAAGTCGAACTAACTTAATCTCCAATCAAACTCCATCTAAGCAGGGTAAACAAAGTACATCATTGATTACTATTCTAATTAACAAATTATAAAATTTTAATTTTTGATAGTACAATTAAAAAAAATAAAGAAAAACCACTCTCATTTCCTAGTTTTAAGTTTTCACTTCTGTCAGCAGTCAGCAGTATGTTTCAGAATATTGTAACAATATAGTAATATTTTCAAATTTAGTATCATTTAAGTGCGATATCGCATTGCTGCCAGGGTAAACCCTCTGCCGTATCCAAGAAAATCCGCAAAATTGATCCCTAGAGAATCCTTTCAGTGGAAGAGTTACAGAGTCTACGCGAACCGTCGACACGTCGACCCTCATAACGCCCAAAAACTATAAAGTATGAATGTCGCAATGAAACCCTTTGCACCCCATTCGATGAATATAATGATGAGCAGATCCAGGAATGTAATAGATTGGTACTTTTTCCACCAATATCCAAATATGTCACGTTTATTAAGAAATTTATAAATGAGAAAGTGTATTACTAATAAATGGATAAAAATATTATTGAATTTAGATAACATCCCCCCCACATCTTCGAAATTTTGTAAATCGAGACTGGTTTCGTTTTACCAGATAATTAAATTAGGATGATTCATTGCTTGTCATGTAATTAAGCAATTTATTAAGTAGTCAGCATTTTCCACCCCTAAAGAAAAATTGAAATACAAATCTTGTCCCCTGAAACCAAGACAGATTAAAAAACACAACAAAGGTTGCTCTAACGCGTTTCGACAGCCAGCCAGAGACAGCCAGAGGAAGATACTCTCTGAAGATGATAGCTTGGTAGTCGTTTCGATAGCCAAGTGTTTCGATAGCCAAGCGTTTCGATAGCCAAGCGTTAGAGCAACTTCTGTTGTGTTTTTTCATCTTTCTTGGTTTCAGGGGACAAGATTTGTATTTCAGTTTTTAAAGATAACCAAGGACCAGTTGCACAAAAAAAAAATAAGAGAACGAAAATTGTATTTATTGTGTTTAATTTGCATAAGAATGGTTCGTTCTTATTATAAAAATGACGCTCGTATGCAGTTAAAAAAAAACTGATTAGTACAAATTCACTTCCATAAAAACTAACCGCATCAACTGTCTTCCTAAATCTGCTGTTACTGATCGACGCATTATCGGTTTCCCCCATCATCAGAGATTTTCTAGGTAATGGTTTCGGTGCTCGACGAACAGGAGGTGACAAGGGAGGTTTCGTATGTGAAATCGATTCTGGTTTTATATTTGGTACGTCTACAGAAAAGTGTGATCTCGTATCTCGATTCGCGATCGAATCCAGGTCGCAGGAATTCCAATTTGCAGACTGTGCTAAATTTTGTTTGTTCGATACGTATGCATAAGTTGAACAAGGCGCAGTTGTCGGTGACTGTTTCTGCACAACGCCAGATGCAAATGCTGAAAAGACGAGTCTCGGAGTTAATTCGAGATTTAATTGTTTCAGAAAGTCAGGTTACAACATGGGCCGCTTAAATCTGAACCCTCCACTGGTTGATGTTTTTAATGAAATAAGTTTAAATTTATTGGGGGCATAGTAACTGTTTCATAACTTATGAAGAATACTTAATTTAGCTTTGCTAGAAAAAAATTTAAATTGAATAATTATCGCATATATTTTTATAAAACAGGTTTGTTTCATCTGAGTGATATAAAAAATAAATTTCTTTCCTTTATTTGCTGTTTTTTTTATGTTGAATCCACTGGTTAGCCCTATTATGACTTTAAACTTTAACAGTTCATCGCCATCTATCCTTGTTTCTGCATCCTACTCGCGGTGCTTTGAAGACATAAGTTCATCGCCATCTATCCTTGTTTCTGCATCCTACTCGCGATGCTTTAAACTTTAAAGCGATGCTTTAAAGTCGATCCTACTTAATCATTTGGTGGTCAAAATTTCAATGAAAAACGAAACTTCATCGGTCAAAATTTCAATGAAAAACGAGTTCATCAGTCATATTTTCTTTTTCCCACATAATTTTGTCTTCATGTAATCATGTCTTCATTTTCCTAAGCTCTACCTTATCGATCCTATTTAATAATCATTTGGTGGTCAAAATTTCAATGAAAAACGAAAGTTCATCAGTAATATTTTCTTTTTCCACCATAATTTTGTCTTCATGTAATCATGTCTTCATTTTCCTGAGCTGTATCTTATCGATCCTACTTAATAATCATTTGGTGGTCAAAATTTTAATGAAAAACGAAAATTCATCAGTATTTTTTTCTTTTTCCACTAAAATTTTGTCTTCATGTATTACATGGTTTATAAGTTGTACTTTATCGAATGGCTATGCCAGAGACTCTGGAAACTAATCAGAAGCTTCATTTGAAGCTAATCAGCATATCGCCATCATAATCTTACGTATTCGGACACAACTGGTCCATCTTAATAATCATTTGGTGGTCAAAATTTCAATGAAAAACGAAAGTTCATCAGTAATATTTTCTTTTTCCACCATAATTTTGTCATCATGTCTTCATTTTCCTGAGCTGTATCTTATAGATTCTACTTAATAATCATTTGGTGGTCAAAATTTCAATGAAAAACGAAAGTTCATCAGTAATATTTTCTTTTTCCACCACAATTTTGTCTTCATGTAATCATGTCTTCATTTTCCTGAGCTGTATCTTATAGATTCTACTTAATAATCATTTGGTGGTCAAAATTTCAATGAGAAACGAAAGTTCATCAGTAATATTTTCTTTTTCCACCATAATTTTGTCTTCATGTAATCATGTCTTCATTTTCCTGAGCTGTATCTTATAGATTCTACTTAATAATCATTTGGTGGTCAAAATTTCAATGAGAAACGAAAGTTCATCAGTAATATTTTCTTTTTCCACCATAATTTTGTCTTCATGTAATCATGTCTTCATTTTCCTGAGCTGTATCTTATCGATCCTACTTAATAATCATTTGGTGGTCAAAATTTCAATGAAAAACGAAAGTTCATCAGTAATATTTTCTTTTTCCACCATAATTTTGTCTTCATGTAATCATGTCTTCATTTTCCTGAGCTGTATCTTATCGATCCTACTTAATAATCATTTGGTGGTCAAAATTTCAATGAGAAACGAAAGTTCATCAGTAATATTTTCTTTTTCCACCATAATTTTGTCTTCATGTAATCATGTCTTCATTTTCCTGAGCTGTATCTTATCGATCCTACTTAATAATCATTTGGTGGTCAAAATTTTAATGAAAAACGAAAATTCATCAGTATTTTTTTCTTTTTCCACTAAAATTTTGTCTTCATATATTACATGGTTTATAAGTTGTACTTTATCGAATGGCTGTGCCAGAGACTCTGGAAACTAATCAGAAGCTTCATTTGAAGCTAATCAGCATATCGCCATCATAATCTTACGTATTCGGACACAACTGGTCCATCTTAATAATCATTTGGTGGTCAAAATTTCAATGAAAAACGAAAGTTCATCAGTAATATTTTCTTTTTCCACCATAATTTTGTCTTCATGTAATCATGTCTTCATTTTCCTGAGCTGTATCTTATAGATTCTACTTAATAATCATTTGGTGGTCAAAATTTTAATGAAAAACGGAAGTTCATCAGTAATATTTTCTTTTTCCACCACAATTTTGTCTTCATGTAATCATGTCTTCATTTTCCTGAGCTGTATCTTATAGATTCTACTTAATAATCATTTGGTGGTCAAAATTTCAATGAGAAACGAAAGTTCATCAGTAATATTTTCTTTTTCCACCATAATTTTGTCTTCATGTAATCATGTCTTCATTTTCCTAAGGTGTATCTTATCGATCCTACTTAATAATCATTTGGTGGTCAAAATTTCAATGAAAAACGAAAGTTCATCAGTAATATTTTCTTTTTCCACCATAATTTTGTCTTCATGTAATCATGTCTTCATTTTCCTAAGCTGTATCTTATCGATCCTTTTTAATAATGATGAACTCATGTCTTCAAAGCGAGTAGGATGCAGAAACAAGGACAGATGGCAATGAACTGCCTTCGTAAACAAGGATGGGTTGTAATTTTTGGGGAAAATTCCGTTCGGTAACGAGTTCCATAGCTTGAAAGTTCTACAGAAAAAGTCTCCGTAGACGGAAGTCCTCACTGTACAGCGCAGTGGAAAAGCATCTCAAATAACGCGTCATATACGAATTATCATACATTTGTTTACCTCGATAATGCAGCAAGTCAGTTGGAGGCGTGATTTCATTAAAAACATCGAGATCTTTCATCCGACTAAGACTTTTATCGTTGGAAAAGTTTCTACCATTACTACTCTTGGAATTTTCAGGAACCCAATCATCTACTATTTCCTGAGGTGGGGCAGAGGGTTGTATCATTGGAGGAAAATAGGTTGAAGCCAAACTATCAGTATATGTTCTAGTTCTGTATTCTTGGGTGGGACGACCATCAAAACTATTTCTTCTAATCGTTTGGGGCGATGATGAAAAATAAGAATTAAAATTGCTCGGTGTAGATCTAGCTGAATCCACATTTTCGTAAACACTTGTTCTTTCAACAATAACTTCCCAACCATTTGAGGGAGTTTCAAATGTGGCTTTATTTTGAATCAGTTTCCTCCGCCTTACTGGTGGTATCGGTGCAGGTTTAAGTCGTAAGAGAAAAGCAATCTCGCTTTCTTCATCATCGCTTTCAGAAAATCGATTCTCCATTTCTGCATAACATTCGACAATAAATCACTATCCAAATGCCACATTAGAGGTAACGGCCATAATACCTCATTTATAATTAGATGCAATAAGGTTTAACTATCAAAAATAATTGAAAATTTCAATTATGTTTCTAAATTAATCATTACTGAGATTAAGTTTTTCAGTTCTTTGATTTGCTGCTTAGCTTAAAAAATAGTATTTTAAACATCGTTCTGGGTGCCAATTTCGTAATTATAAATAAGAAATAAGTAAGCAAATATTTCATTAAGCAACACTTTCAGTAGAAGGATCAAACACGCTGCGTGTTTTGTAACATTTCTTTTTCAGTCTTTAAGTTGTTAACAAAATCATTTTCACGTTACCAGAAAGGAAATTGCAATTTTTATCTGAAATACAACATTTTCGTTGAAAAAAAGTAAGTAATGTATCAATTTGTCAATAAGAAGTTGTTAATATTGTTCCCCTACTGACACCATCACCATAGTTAAAGAAAGACTAGTTGATGAAATTCATATTTCGGCGAGTCCGAAACCATTTCCATTTAAAAATAAATTCCTTCTGATGCAATACTCAGATTTGTCACCACCACTCACAGACACATTTTCACCGAAGGAAATCGTTTACCCATTTTTAGTACTCGACACTTTGGATACACGTCGCCACATGGTGGCCGCGTTCAACCAGGAAGCGGTATAAAATGATGGCAGTTGTACACTGTCGCCTCTGTCGTGGCCTAACATTTTAACAGAATTCCAAAGCTATCTTTAAGTACTCCAGATTTCTATTCTTATTTCTACGACTCTACTTAATTGTTCCTACAAATTGGAAAATGTCATCGTGTACGTAATGGCTCAATTCTAATATATTGTTACTATTTTTAGTTACCTATGAGTTTACCAAGTACAGAAGTAATATTAGATTTCAAGAACGACGCCCCTGTGTCAAGCCGTTCGTATCTTTATTGCTTTTACTGTACGTTACAACTCACATTAAACTGTTTCGGAAAATCAGAAACTCGGGCACTATATTACTCATACAAAATTCATGTAATTAGGGGATAAGCTAGAAGTTCTTTGGTTGTTACAGCTGAAAACAAACTTTTATTAAACCTTTCGATAGAGTTTTTAATTTACATTAAGTTTTTCAATTATCAATGATGAAATATGCTATATTCATATATTTAGATCAGGCACGTAACCAGGGGGGAGGCTAGGGGAGCTGCAGCCCCCTCCCCGAAATTTTTTGGCTTCACACTAGATAGAACTGAATTTTCCAGATGTACGACCTTTTTAAAAACCATTTTTAATGGATCATTTTGTTTTCGTACCGAAATGCAAGGATGTTTTTTTTCAAATTTGGCGCCATTTCTTTTTATTAGAGACCGGATTTTAAGCACAATCAAGCAAGGTAAAAAGGTGAGCAAAATGTTAAATTAGGCAAAAACGGAAAGCTAAAGAAGGCACTAAAAAGGTAAAATACTCTAAGGCATTAACAGGCCAAAACTAACAATTAACAAAAAAAACATTTTAATATCTCAGTCGAAATTAGAAAAAATAATAGATTTTAGGTTATACTCAGGATATTCAGAAGGAGTATAACATTTTCAAATGAAGAAGCTCTTAAAATTTCGAGTTCATTCTCGAATTTTCGCCCTAAACCTTAAAATTTTTCTTAAACTCATTCGAATTTTTTTCAAAATTTTGACATTTAAATCTGAGATTTCGTTTCTAGAAAAATTTAAACTTTTCTTGAAATTTCTTTTTTTTATTTGACATTTCAATCTTACGTTTTGAATTTTATTAAAATAATGTTGAATTTGCAAGTTTTTCAAGCTTAAACTCACCATTTTGAGAAAAAAATTCAAATTTTGAGAAGAACTGAAAATTTATACAAGCGATTTTTCTAAATTTAACACCAAATTTTAAGAAAAACTTGGATCTTGTGATAAAAGTTTTACAGTTTTGGAATTTAAAAATTTATATTTTAAATTCGGTATTTGAATAAAATTTTGAATATTAGACCAAAATATCAAATAATAAGCCATTATTTTAAGAAGACATTTTTTAATAAGTTATTTTCATAAATTTCTTCTTTAATTTTTCTAGCATGGCGATTGAACTTGTCTAAAATGTAGATTCTTTGATAAATTTTAAGTTGTACACAAAACTTGAGCATTTTTAAGTTGGAAAATTCAGGATTTATTTAATAACTTTTACTCATCACTTTTTAATTCGAATTTTTTAATTTTTTTAAAAAGTTTTTACCTAATAAAAAATTTCGAAATTTTTTGTTATAAAGTTAATTTGTTTATATTTCGATTAAGATTTCAAAAATTCGACTTCCAAGTGAAAACTTTTAAAAAACCATTTAAATTTTTGTCTTAGTTATCAAATCTCAACTTTAAATAGGAAATTTTTTACTTTTAATCACGACTTTTCAACTAAATTCATATTTTCAGAAAATTTATATAATTTTTGCAACTTTTTACAAAGAGTTTAAAAATGTCAAGATTAAAGTTAAAATTAAAAAAAAAAGATTAATGAATTTAGTTTTTCAAAATTTTTACATTAGCACTGATTCAAAATTCAGAGTTCTTTAAAATATTTTGACTTTCTTTTTAGACATTTAATTTAAAAGATCCCGTGGTTATTTTGAGAAAACATTAAAAGTTTCAGGAAATATCAAAGCTTGTTTTTTGAATTTTGTTTCAAAATAAATGTTGAATGTGATTAGCTTTTGTTAATAGATTTTATCTTTTGGAAATTAGAGATATTTTTTAGAAAATTTTAACTTTAAACCGTTTTTTTTTTTTCAGAAATTATAGCTTCTTTTTTCTTCGGATTCAGAGAGCAATTTTAAATGTCAACTTATTTCTAAAATTTAGGATTTAAAAAACTAAAAATTTCGAGTTCGAACAGTGTAAATTTGTTAAGAATTAACATATCCTACTATTTGTTTGGCAATTTAAAATTTCTAAAAAAGCAAATATTTTCAAAAATGTTAATTAATGAATTCTGTATTTTTAAGTATAAATACAGTCATAATTATTGTTTATTTACTCTAAATGTAGACTTTTCTAGACATTTCGAATTAAAATTCCAAATTCAAAAAACTCAAAATTTCAGATTTTCGATATCTGAGATTTTTCACAAAAAATTTAGAAAAATTTCCAGGTTTCTAGAAAGAATCAAAGTTTAAAAAAATATTTGTAGGTTTGAAGAAAATACCAAGATTTTGAACTTTGAATTTTAAGAAAAAAAAAAATAAAAGTATTAACATAGTTCGCATTTAACAAAAAATCTAATTCAAATTAAAAAATGGTAGAAATTTCTAAATAAATAAAATTTTCGACAAAATTCGTTACTTTCAACAAAAAAGTCCAAATCTTCAAAATGGTCAAACTATTAAAAAATTGTGAAAGCTATTAAAAAACTTAAAAAAAGAGTCGAAATTTTCAGAAAGGCTCGAAATTTTCAAAACAAAATCTCATCATCTCGTCATAAAATTCAAACTTTAAAAAAAAGTCGAAATGACAAAAAAAACCATCTAAAATCAGTCTATTTTTCAAGATTTTCAGTTTAAACTATAGTTACAACGTTTTTCCTAAAATGTGGACTTTTTCCGTAAATTTGGGGATTTTTCGTGAAATCTAGTTTTTCTTCTTCCAAATTCCTAATTTAAATCTGACGGTTCTACATTCGTTTTCCGAAAATGTCGATTTTAAAATCGAAATGTCTATCTTCTCCTGAAATGTCTATCTTCTCCTGAAATGTTTACTTTAGTCTCGAAATTTTCACCTTTGTCACGTAATTTCGCTATTTGCGGGGTTGCCAATTATGAAGTTTTCTCCCTAAATTTAGGGACAAAATTAGGGATCTTTTAGGGGCATCCACGTGTTGTAAAATGAATGTGCATGAGTTGAAAAGGTTTCTTTTTGAGTTTTTTTGATATTTTTTTATGTATCTAGTAAACCTTTGGTGGTTTAAATAAAATATCGAGTTTTTCTCCAAATTTGATATTTTTTCTCAAGATTTTTAGGTTCAAACTACAGTTTCAACCTTTTTCCTAAAATTTACACTTTTTCCGTAAATTTCAGGATTTTCGTGAAATTTGGTCTTTTTTCTTCCAATTCCCAATTTGAATCTGACGTTTCTACATTCGTTTTCCGAAAGTTTCAAATTTAAAATCGAAATGTCTCATTTTTTTCTAAAATTTCTATTCCAATCTCGACAGTTTTATCTTTATCATGCAACTTCAGTATTTGCGGGGTTGCCAATTTTGAAGCTTATCCCCAAATTTAGGGACAACATTGGGAATCTTTCAGGAGCATCCACGTGTTCGAAAACGAATGTGCATGAGTTAAACACGTTTGTTTTCTAGTTTTCTAGTTTTCTTAACATTCTTAACATTCTTAACATTCTTTTATGTATCTAAGAAACCTTGGGCGCTTAAAATAAAATATCGAATTTTTCTCTAAATTTGCTATTTTTTTCTCAAGATTTTTAGTTCAAACCTCAGTTTAAACGTTTTTCCTATAATTTGGACTTTTTCCGTAAATTTCGGGATTTTCGTGAAATCTGGTCTTTTTTCTTTCAATCTGACGTTTCTACATTCGTTTTCCGAAAGTTTCAAATTTAAAATCAAAATGCCTCATTTTTTTCTAAAATTTCTACTCCAATCTCGACAGTTTTATCTTTATCATAGAACTTCAGTGTTTGCGGGGTTGCCAATTTTGAAGCTTATCCCCAAATTTAGGGACAACATTGGGGATCTTTCAGGAGCATCCACGTGTTCTAAAACGAATGTGCATGAGTTAAACACGTTTGTTTTCTAGTTTTCTTAACATTCTTAACATTCTTTTATGTATCTAAGAAACCTTGGGCGCTTAAAATAAAATATCGAATTTTTCTCTAAATTTGCTATTTTTTCCCAAGATTTTTAGTTCAAACATCAGTTTAAACGTTTTTCCTATAATTTGGACTTTTTCCGTAAATTTCGGGATTTTAGTGAAATTTGGTATTTTTTCTTTCAAATTTCCAATTTAAATCTGACGGTTCTACATTCGTTTTCAGAAAATTTTCAAAGAAAAAAACGATATTTAACTTTAGAGCATAAATTATTTTCGAAATTCGGAAGAATCAAAAGCATTTCGACATTACAAATTTAGATAACAACAATAATTCCCAAAATTGCCCAAAATAAAAACGTAGGAATTAATTGCCAGTTAGAAAAAGAGTTGGACGTTAAGAGGAAACTTGAAATTAAAAAAATTATGAACGAAATCGAAATTTGAAAAAAATTAAAAAAAAGAGAGATTTTTCTCCAGCTACTTTGTCAGAATGTTAGAAGAGTTTGACTGTAGAAATGTTTTTAGTGTATTTTTTTTTATATTTTAGTATACTTGTATACAACAGTAATATTAATAGTAAAGTGGTATTGGACCGTGGCTTCTTAGCTCTAATCTAAACGCAAACAAAGACTAGGTAGTTTTAGCAGAAGGATCGCAGCCCCCCCCCCTGGTTACGGGCCTGGCTGAAACAAAAGTTTGGGAAAGCAATTTTGTGATGATTCATAAAGACCCAGCATTCACTGTTAATAGAATATAATGGCAACGAGCACTAGAATGTTGATGACAGAAACCCCACCAAAAATCGCTCAACGCTCTTAAGAAAGTTTACACTTTAAAAACACAGAAAGCAAGAAATAAGAAAATCAAGGGAAAAATATAGGCTAAGAATGAGTTAGGTTTAATACATACGTACTGTGAATGTGATAACTCAAAATAACAAGAAGCTGCTGACTTGTGACTAAGATGGATTCAGAATGTATGTCCCCTCTGCTCAGAAGAGTCTTCTCTCAACATTTTTTCGAAAATATTCAAAAAGAAACATCAAATATCTCTTAACTCTGGCTCAGATCTCGACATCAGTTTTTGTCTTCTGGGAAATTTCCTAGAGAGCAACCGCCTCGCTAGGTGGCAGTGTTTCAACTGTTGGTGGTTCAGTTACCTATGATTCGCCGCCACTATACACGCCGCCTGGAAGGGCTGCATGAATTTGTAGTCTAGGATGCATTCTACTTGCATACGACATTATTGGCGATGGCAATAGTTTCTCTATGGACCAATAGGTGGTAGTACTAAGAGTCACACGTTTGACGCCTGTGAATTTTTTAGTACTTACTTGTCGGAACATTTGTTAGCATTCGAGTTGGATATACCAAACTGACCAGTTCTAACAAGATCGAAACCGGTATTTGGTTTCCAAACTTCGAATCTAATAAATGTTCAAACCTATTGGTGCATTAGAATCGTTGTCTTCTGGGAAATTGTTCCTAGAGAGCAACCGCTTCGCTAGGTGGCAGTATTTCAACTGTTGGTAGTTCAGCTACCTCTGATTCGCCAGTAAGCACGCCTGGAGGGCTGCATGAATTTGTAGTCTAAGTTGTACTACTTGCATCAGTATTTGCGATAAAAATTCCCATACTTTTGTTGTTATTGTAGTAACAACTTTCATATATCTTAAAATTAAAATAATCATTGTTTTAGAAGACAAAAATCAAAATAATCGTAATATGCAAATGCCAGACTGAAATTTTCTACCGTTACACAGTTAGACAGTTACAGTTTTCGATTAAACGAATAATATTTTATCCACCTGAGGTTCTACCCCTGAGTTTCAGTTCCACTTCGTAAAAATCTGACCGCAGTTAAATGATCCGAGTTAATTGCCCAACTCTCATGAATTACGACCGTAAAAAGAATTTTATTTCCTGTGTTAAAATGAGTGGCACTATGCTTTAATGGGTAATGAAATTCGCTCTCTTAGGATATTTCTATAATATATTTTAACGCACAAACATTCGACTGGACATAGTATAATTTAATTAAACGTATTGCTGAGGGTAAAAATTGGATACAGGACATTCCACTAAAACTAAATTCAGTGGCGGCTGGTGACTTTTTGACAGGGGGTGCGCAGATGCAAAAGTATTAGTAGTGAAGAGTTTAGCTGAATCCAGTGTCATAGTAAGATATTAAATTTAAGAGAAACAAAAGTGACACAAAAGGTGTGATATTTAATAGTATTTTTACGAATTAAATTTAATTACTATCTTATAATCTCCATTTCATGAAAACTGCATTTGAAAATAAAATATATTTTATTGCAAGGTTCTAATTAAACTCTACAAAAACACAAAAAAAAATATTTTTTAAAATAAAATCCGCTCTACGATCTTTTAAAGAAATAAAGTCTTCATTACTTTCTCATTAAAATTGTTTAAATCCAAATCTATAAATGAATAATTAGACCCTAGATTGGGAACTGCTATCTCTTTGTGAATAGCGGTAATATTGGCAGTTAGGCCTGGAAGCGGCACAATTAACAATCACAATCAGATCAGCCGGGACCTACGCATTTAGCATCATAAACGTAAATACACACTCCAAACTCTGACTCGTACTAACCATTTGGCAATATCGCACATGCGCGGAGCGGCGTACCCCGACCTAGCTTTAACGTGGTGTTCTGTAGTTTATTTCTCCGCATCCCGTGAAGACCGTAGATAGGCATCGCACAGCACCCTCGCTAGGTGCATATTTCTGCGCGCACCAACTTATTTAAATTTCCTTATAATATTTAATATGTATAACGGAATCAAACGTTGGTGTATTCTATTCCAAGTCATTCACAAGTACTATTAGTTAATTAGTATGTCATTATTTTGTGTTTAAAAATGTGATAAATCCAAGTCTTTTACATTAAACAAAAAAGATTAGATCGCTCATTTCACGAGGAGCGCGCGTCTTGCGCTCTTTAAGACCAGCCGCCACTGACTAAATTCTACTGGTGCGCTCAAGAAATAAGCATCCATCCTAAAATCGTTCTTACTTCTAAATATAATTACTTTTATAGGTAAAAAAGATGAATCTAGCATACATTTCCCTTTTATTATTAGAACAGACAAAAGTTTCCAAACAATGCCTCTAGGAGACATTATAATCAAAGTTTAGAAAAGATTCAGCAGTGCAATATTTCATTGTCTTGTCTTTCTAAACATCAATGTTTTCTGTATAAGGATCACATTTTACTCCCAGTAAACGGATAATCGATATAAAACTCTTATAAAATTTAGAGATTTAAGCTTAGATGGAACGAGTCGCGGTAAAATGTGAAGCTGAATTATTAAGCAATACCCAGGGAATATTCCTGAAAAGATCGTTCACACTACACTGTGGCAATTTAAAATAAATATAAATGATCCTAAACGTTCCCTGGGATTTGAGTTACAATAGATGATGTAAACATATTTTTATTCTGTTTAGTCCTATAATGCACAGACCAATAGGTTTGAACATTTATTAGGTTTCGATCTTGTTAGATCTCGTCAGTTTGGTATAGCCAACTCGAATGCTAATAAATGTTCCGCAAGTAAGTACTAAAACATTCACAGGCGTCAAGCGAGTGACTCTTTAGTACTACCACCTATTGGTCCATAGAGAAACTATGGCCATCGCCAACAATGTCGTATGCAAGATACCGATATACCAAACTGACGAGATCTAACAAGATCGAAACCGGTATTTGGTTTCCAAACTTCGAATCTAATAAATGTTCAAACTTATTGGTCTGTGCATTATAGAATCCTTGTCTTCTGGGAACTCTCCTAGAGAGCAACCGATTCGCTAGGTGGCAGTGTTTCAACTGTTGGTAGTTCAGCTACCTATGATTCGCGACTATACACGCCTGGAGGGCTGCATGAATTTGTACTCTAGGTTGCATTCTTCTTTCTGTTTAGTGACAAGATACCAACCAACGAGAAATAATTCGGATTTAAGCGCGGAGCAGAGCATTCAAATTGTTTGCATGAACTTCCATTTTGCTTCATTTTTAATTCGCAATAATATTGGTAGTACAGGGTGTTTCATAATTGCATGCTGAACCGCCAGGGGGATATTCCTTGGGCAATTTTAAGACAAAATTTTCATATTAACATAGGTCCGGAAACGCTTCATTTTCGATATACAGAGCGGTAAAAATTGAAGAAAAAATCGGTTTTTCTTCAATATTTCTGAGACTGGTTTAGATATTTTTTGATATTCACAGGTCGATATACATTTTTGAAAAAAAAATGTGACGCCAATGCTATTTTTCAAAATAAGAATTATTTTTCTAGTCTTTGTTGTGTTTCTATCAAAAATGAGCTCTTGACTTTTTGTCCTATGACGGACGGTTTCCGAATTAAAAAATAAAAATCATTTACTTGCTATGCCGCTGTGGTAGATTAATTTATTAATGAAAATCTACTAGGCGACTGAGATTTAGTTTTGTGTTTACAACCAAGTGTCAAATTTTTCACTTCAATACTTTATCTGAATGTGAGTGATTGATAAGTATAAGAAAATATGTTTGAGAATGCTGAGTTTGCCGATATTCATTACATGTACGGTCTTGCGGATGGAAATGCATTTGAAGCCAGGCGACTGTATGCAGAGCGTTTTCCGCAAAGAATTGTGCCAGATGCAAGAACTTTTTCAAGCGTTCATAGAAGACTACGCGAGAAGGGATGTTTTAAACCCGATCATCACTTAAAAGGGGCACAAAGAACCGCAAGAACAGAAGAAACTGAAATAGCTGTTCTTAATTCAGTTGAGCAAAATCCCGAAATAAGCACAAGGAAAATTGCTAGTAATTTAAATATCTTCCATATTTTAGACTGGAGGGTACTTCACGATTTTTTGTTATACCCTTACCATATTCAACGGGTTCAGGCCTTACTGCCTCGGGATTTACCATTTCGTATAAATTTCTGCCAATGGTTTATTCAAAAAATTGTTGAAAATCCACTATTTGACAGAGCAGTATTATTTACTGATGAAGCCAGTTTTTCCCGAAACGCAATTAGAAACTTCCACAACAATCACTTTTGGGCTGAAGAGAACCTGCATGCCATGGTCGAAGTCAATCACCAAGAACAATTCTCGGTAAATGTGTGGGCAGGAATTGTTGACGACTATTTAATTGGACCCTTTTTTCTGCCACGAAGATTAAATGGAGAAAATTATCGTCACTTTCTTGAAAATGATTTACCAGTGCTGTTAGAAGGTGACCCCGTTTTAATCCGAAATCGAATGTGGTTTATGCACGATGGTGCCCCTGCGCATTTTAGTGTTTTGGCACGTGCATATTTGGACCAAAATTACAATAATCGCTGGATAGGCAGAGCAGGAACAGAATTATGGCCACCTAGATCCCCTGACCTGAACAGTCTAGATTAGATTTTGCTTCGTACTTTTTCTGTCCCCCTGAATTTTCGATTCCCGATACTTCACAGCGACTAATTTACCTAGGTATTGTTATGCTAACTTTGGCATGTTTCCATCAAGCTCTAATTATTTTGGGCGCCTAGTGCATTTCGCTTCGTGCAACTAATCCACATCGTAAACCGCTTAAACTGCGCTGGTATACGCGATAAATTGTTTTCCTCTGAGATTTAATTTTATCAGAAGAGGCAGACTCTTGGGTTATAAAAACACGAATAAATTTTGACTGCTTTATTAAATCAATCCTTTGCAGTTATCAAGCAGTAAAACAGCTTTTGAGTTCGAAAGACGTATCATCGCCATGTTTTTGCAAATAACAATTTTACAACAACATTTTTATAACTTTGAAAAATTGAAATACAAATCTTGTCCCCTGAAACCAATTTGTATTTCAATTTTTGAAGATAACCAAGGACCAGTCCGTTCCACCAAAAAAAAAACTTTGAAAACAAAGAAAATGTCTTATCACATGATTTATTTGCATTCAGAACTTTACCAAATATACAGGGTGAGTCACTAAGCGGGAATCGGTCTTTGGTAGGCGTATCGTTCAAAATATCGAAAAATGTTTCGAATAAAAGTTGTTCGAAATAAAGTTCTCCACAACCTAAAATTATTGCCAAATATGGCGGCCTTCCGGTTGCACCGGAAATGAACACAACTTTCTTATTTTAAATAGAACACCCTACGTATTTTTACATTTTTGGATTCCTTGTTAAAAATGAATATGAATTTATTAAGACGACATAGGCCCTTAGTTGAACCGTTTTCGCGTAATTTAATTTTTTTGGTTAAATTTGACGATTTCGGAGCTTGACGCCATTAACGATATTTTCCAAACGCAATGACTCAGAGTTGTGTGGCATACGGTTGTGGATTCAGGAAGAAATGGAGTATTTGTTTACGTCTTTGCTGTTAGCCAGATTTCTTAAATTTCTTCACATCCGTCGACTCAATTCTTCAGTTGTTCAAACATGCATAATTTAATTTTTTCAAATGGAACCAACTATCTTGGATTATCTCATCGAATGCGAAATTAAATTACCTTTTTTTTGGTACCAGGTATTGCCACCTTCGTCCAATAATTTTTGAGAAATTTAGAATTTTGTAAAAATTTTAATTAATTTCGTATTATCGCGTTAGCCCTGGATGTCGCGGTTTTGTTTCGCCTCGTTTGTCCGGCAATAACTGACAGTTTATCTTATTGTTGTCGCGAGGTCTTGGAATTAGTACTGAAAGACAATGTTTTCTCAAGAAGAATTGGTCGATATGGTTTACGCCTTGGACAATGCTGACAGAAATCCATTTCTTGCCTCAAGAATTTATGCTCAACGCTTTGCCGATCGGAGACATCCAAATTCAGCGGCATTCGCTTAACTGAGAGAGAGGTTTGATCGAACTGGTAGTACGAAATACGAGAAAAAGGAGCGTAGAAAACCAACGACGCATGAAGAAAACCAAGTTTTACTAGCGGCTGCTGTTGTCCAAGATCCGAACTTAAGAACCAGAAGAATAAGTGTGACATTACAAATAAGCCAAAAATCGGTTTCATGATTGTTGTGTAAAAACAAGTTTCATCCGTATCACACCTAGCTAGTGCAAGAACTCAATCAAGCTGACTAACAATCGATGCAGTTCTGTAAATGGACGTTACATAATCTGCAGGAGCAAAATGACCCTTTCGGACATTGTACTATTTACCGACGAATGTACAAACATTTTTTAAGAACCGCTTCGTGTGAAGGAAACGATACACCACGATACTGAAAATCATCATTGGATTTCAGTGTAAAGCATTAAAGAAAGTAAATAAACAATAAATAAATCGGTAACAGTAAGTTGCAACAAATATTAAGAAGAATACATAAACAGTGGTAATAATAACATTAAATTAAATGTTCAACATAACCACCAGCTTCACGATGGCAAATGCGCAGTCTCTGTAGCAAAGAATTGTTCACATCCACCAAGACGTTTTCATTGATATTTTGGAAAGCAACACGAATCCGGTCCATCATGTCTTCTCGGGTAGTTGGTGGTTCCTGGTACACAACTTGCTTAACATGACCCCACAAGAAAAAGTCTGGCTTAATTAAATCCGGTGATCTTGCGGGCCATGCCACTGGACCTCCTCTTCCTATCCACTTGTTAGGGAATTGTGTATTGAGGAACTCCCTTACATCCCTTCCATAATGTGCCGGTGCCCCATCATGTTGGAACCACATTTGCCGCACGACAGCAAGAGGCAAATTGTCTATCATTTCGGGCAATTGATTTTGCAAAAAATGCAAGTAATTGTTGGCATTCAAATGTTCATTGAAGAAGTGTGATCCGACAACAAATGCTCCTATGACACCACCCCAAACATTCAGAAACCACCTATGCTGATGGTCTAAGGGCCTTATTCAATGAGGATTTTCAGTGTGGTAATAATGGGAGTTGTGTCTTCCCACGAAGCCGTTCTGATCAAATGTACATTCGTCGCTAAATAGTACATTGTCCAAAAAGTCATTTTGTTCTTGTAGTTTTCGTAACGCCCACTCACAAAACTGCATTCGGTTGTTGAAATCAGCTTGATTGAGTTCCTGTACTAGTTGGACACGATACGGATGAAACTTATTTTTAAGCAAGATTCGTGAAACCGAAGTTTGACTAATTTGTAATTCCGTGCTTATTATTCTGGTACTTAAATGCGGATCTTGGACAACATCAGCCGCTACGAAAACTTGGTTTTCTTGATGCGTCGTTGGTTTTCTACCCTCCTTTTTCTCGTATTTCGTACTACCAGTTCGCTCAAACCTCTCTCTCAATTTAGCGAATGCCGCTGAATTTGGATGTCTCCGATCGGCAAAACGTTGGGCATTAATTCTTGAGGCAAGAAATGGATTTCTGTCAGCACTGTCCAAGGCGTAAACCATATCGACCAATTCTTCTTGAGAAAACATTGTCTTTCAGTACTAATACCAAGACCTCGCGACAACAATGAGATAAATTGTCAGTTATTGCCGGACAAACGAGACGAAACAAAACCGCGACATCCAGGGCTAACGCGATAATACGAAATTAATTAAATTGTTTACAAAATTCTAAATTTCTTAAAAATTATTGGACGGAGGTGGCAACACCTGGTACCAAAAAAAAAGGTAATTTAATTTCGCATCCGATAAGATAATCCAAGATAGTTGGTTCCATTTGAAAAAATTAAGTTATGCATGTTTGAACAACTGAAGAATTGAGTCGACGGATGTGAAGAAATTTAAGAAATCTTACTAACACCAAAGACGTAAACAAATACTCCATTTCTTCCTGAATCCAAAACCGTATACCACACAACTCTGAGTCATTGCGTTTGGAAAATATCGTTAATGGCGTCAAGCTCCGAAATCGTCAAATTTAACCAAAAAAATTAAATTACGCGAAAACGGTTCAACTAAGGGCCTATGTCGTCTTAATAAATTCATATTCATTTTTAACAAGGAATCCAAAAATGTAAAAATACGTAGGGTGTTCTATTTAAAATAAGAAAGTTGTGTTCATTTCCGGTTCAACCGGAAGGCCGTCATATTTGGCAATAATTTTAGGTTGTGGAGAACTTTATTTCGAACAACTTTTATTCGAAACATTTTTCGATATTTTGAACGATACGCCTACCAAAGACCGATTCCCGCTTAGTGACTCACCCTGTATATGTAAACTAGGTATAATAAATTGAAAACGAAATAAAGAAATGTTGGAAAAGATAAATTTAAATTTCGTTAAAGTTTAAATTGCATTAATTCGAATACGCTTTGGTCAAACATGTTTTTATTATCACTGTCATACAATCTTTTATTAGAATCAGAGGAAAGCTTGGGTGTACCACATCAGGGTTCACATTTGATTTAATAACAGCGGTGATTAATGAAACGGGGTTACAAGTTACAGATGTGGTATTATTAATGAGAAAACCATCAGATTTCTGCTTGGAAATATTGATTACCGGCGGTAGCATTATATCTAGGCCAATGCACTTCGACCATACTTACTTATAATGTTTACTATCTTTCATAATAAATAATAAATAACAGAAACTAAAAATACCCTTTTTTTGAATTAGGTATTCATGTATCGCTAATATTATTTCAATCCAACTTAAATCTGTGGGGTTAGAAGGATGAAATTTCGCAAAGAAGTTCCTCATGGTGACCAGCAATACAAGATTTTTGAAAATTCATCCTCTAAGGGTTTTGTTCGGGATCACTACCAGGTCTTAATAGCTCCGATAAATGATACGCGTTTTTATGAAAACTTGACGACGTTTATTAACTAAACTGTCATCGCTGAGATCTGGGATGCAATTTTTTTGTACAAAAACTACAGACTACATGAGAACACCAAATTTTACATTCACATATGCTCTATTGTTAGAAGAGGGTAGCTGGTCAGCCCGCATGCTTCCGATGGTCAAGTGGCAATCTAACTATTTCTTACACAAAAATCTTACGATAGCTAACAGGTGTTAAATAAGGGATGAACAATTAGATGGAAGTTCATCAATTTTTAAAGTAAAGTAGTTTGAGAAAAGTGGGACAGTAGCTAAGATGTCGTGGTTTATGGATAACAAATTGCACCAGGTACACGTCTGACGGGTGGTATGCGACCAGGATATATTATCTTATATTTGATATCTTTGTTCGTTTTAAAAGCGTGTTAAATCAAAAACTAGTTAATAATAACAGTCCATTCAAAAAGTCCATAGGATAACACATAGATGGCGTTACTAAAATTTTTTCTATATGATTTTTATTTAGTACTAACCTTCAAACGATACGTGTATAAATTTGACAGCAATCTGACTATTGATTCGTGAGTTATAGCATTTTGTGTGAAACAACTTTTGTTATTGAAAAAAAAAATGGAAAAAGGTGAATTTCGAGTTTTGATAAACCATTGCTTTTTGATGAAAAAAAAATACAGTGGAAACCAAACAATGGCTTGATAAACATTATCCAAATTCTGCTCCATCGAAACAAATGGTAGAGAAGTGGATTGCTGAATTTAAACCTGGTCGTACCAGCACAAATGATGCAGAGAGCAGTGGACGCCCAAATGAGGCTGTTATTCCAGAAAACATCAAATAAATCCACAAATTGGTTATGAACGATCGCAAATTGAAGTTGCACGAGCTAGCTGACATTGTAAAGATATCAGATGGTAGTGTTTTTAGCATTTTACACGAACATTTGGGTATGCGAAAGCCCTGTGCAAAGTGGGTGCCGCATAAGCTCACAATCGACCAAAAACAACAATGAATCGATGCTTCAGAGGAGTATTTGGGGCTGTTAAACCGTAATAAAATGGAATTCTATATGTGACAATGGATGAGACATGGCTTCACTATTACACACCAGAATCCAAAAGACAGTCAGCTGAGTGGACAGCAGTCGACGAACGGTCCGAAGCGAGCAAAGACGCAACAGTCGGCCGGTAAGGTGATGGCTTCTGTATTTTGCGATGCGAACAGAATAATATTCATCGACTCTCCAGAAAGGAACCACCACCAACAACACTTTTGGATCGATTGAAGGCTGAAATCGCAAAGAAACGGCCACATTTAAAAGAGAAAAAAAGTGTTGTTTCACCGAGACAATGCATCGTGTCACAAATTCTCCAGATTTAGCCCCCAGCGACTTTTTCCTGCTTTCAGATCTCAAGAGAATGCTTGTTGGAAGGAAATTTAAGTCCAATGATGAAGTAACCTCTAAAACTGAGGCCTATTTTGACGAGAAAGAGAAATCGTTCTATAAGTTGTATCGAAAAATTGGAAAATCGTTATACTCGTTGTATCGCTGATCGAAGGCAACTATCTTGAATAATAAAATCGAGTTTTGTTAAAATGTTGTTTTTTTCTTACTTATCCTACGGACTTATTGAATGACCTGGTAACTAGTTAAATAAAAATTTATATAATTCATGGTTTTGTTCAGACGTGAACGTATCCATAATTTCAGTTTTTAATTTTCCTGCATTATTCAGGATCTAAGTAAGTATACAAAGCAGCAGATACACTGAGGGTTTCACGTTATAAACTTGTATAATATTCATCTGCTGTGAACAGGTGTTCCCCTATGGAAAGACTCAACTCTAGCGGATTTTTCTTTCGCATTAAGCACAATAATGTGCCACAAGGGTTGCAACACGTTTTATAGCGCGTGAATAATGGATGCCGGCTTTATCAGAGGGTTGTCTTTTTACTATAATTTAGGTTTAGTTTTAAATTTTATAGCAACAGTCTCGCTGTAGACTTCCATTAACACTCTAAGAGTTAGATGCAATAGAAAACAAATTCGGAAAATTGTAAGCATTAAGTTCTCTTGGGACGATCAGGGGTACCTAAGGGCTGTATAGTTTCAGAAGGAGCTATATGATGAATAAGAAAAAGAATGTGGTAACGAAAGCTTCCACAGTCAGAACCAGTAGAAGATATACTTCTTCGATTATCTGGAAAATAACGCAAAATCTTAAATATTTGGAAGAATCGAAATTAAAAAAAAATGTTAATATTTTCAATAAATTCGAATAACCCTCGAAATTTGGAAAATGTCGAAAATTTTATAAAATTATTAAAATTTCTAAAATCTACTTTTTAAAAAAGTTGAAATATTGAAAAATAGTTAAAAATGCCAAAAAAAAGGGTGAGATTTTGAAAAATTAATCAAATTTTTTCTAAAAATTCAAAAATTTAAGAAACCTGGCATAATTTAAAAAAACTTAAGATGGGAAAAAATGAAATTTCCAAAATTATAAAAAATTTCGAAAAATCTTCAAAATCTCGAAAATAGGTGAATTTTCCATAAAAATCTCAATATCTTAGAACAGAGTGAAAATTCGATGATTTGGAAAATACCGCTAAATCTTAAATATTTAGAAAAATCTAAATTAAAAAAAAAATGTTAATATTTTCAATAAATTCGAAAAATTTTGAATAACCCTCGAAATTTGGAAAAATGTCGAAAATTTTATAAAAAATTGAAATTTTCAAAATCTACTTTTTAAAAAAAAAGTTAAAATATTGGAAAATAGTCCAAAAATGTCAAAAAAAAATTGAGATTTTGAAAAAATAATCAAAATTATTTTAAAATTTCAAAAACTTAAGAAAACGCACAATTTTCAAAAAACTCAAACTGGAAAAAAATAAAATTTCCTAAATGAATAAAAATTTCGAAAAATCTCCAAAATCTTGAAAATAGACGAATATTCCAAAAAATTTCGATATCTTTAAAAAACCGAAATTTTCAAAAAAAAAAAAGATGAAAATTTGAAAAAAAAAACTGAAAATTTGAAGTAAAATTTTGAGAAATGTTGATATTTTGATAAAAAGTTAAAATTTTAAAAAAAAAGTCAGAATTTTTAAAAAATTCGACATTTTTTAAAAAATTTGAATTTTTTAAAAAAAATTCGAATTATTTTGAAACGTCGAAATATTGAAAAATGGTCAAATAAATCAAAAAGAGGGAAATTAAAAAAAAATGGCAAAACTTAAAAAAAATTGAAATGGGGCAAATTAAAAAAATCGAATTTAAAAAAAAACAAGGTTTCAGAATAAGTATCTATATATTAATTCGATAGTTTTAAAAAACTCGAAATTTTAAACTGTCGAAATTTTCGAAAAAAATCAGAACTTTTAAAAAAATTGGAGTTTTGGAAAAATTTGTACATTTAAATAGTCGAAATATTGAAAACGAATCAACAAGTTCAAAAAAAAGGTGAAATATTGAGAACAAAATCAAAATTTTCCTAAAAATTCAAAAACGGTGAAACTTTTAAACAAATTCTAAATTTTTCAATAAAATAAAATTTACAAGATAATTTAACAAATTTTCAAAATTTTAACAAAATAGATGTATTATCCAAAAAAATGTCGAGATTTTTAAAAAACGAAGTTTTCAAAAAGGGCGAAAGTTTAACAAAAACAGAAATTCTAAAGTAAAATTTTGAGAAAAGTCGAAATTTCCTTAAAAGAAGTTGTGAAAAGACGAAATTTTAAAAAACTTCGTACAATTATTATAAAAAGCCTAAATATCGAAAAAGATCAAAGAACTCAAAAAAAAAGAAAATTTCGAAAAAAAAACCAAAATTTTCAAAAATTCAATAAATGGGGCAATTTTTACAAAAATTCTAAGTTAGAACAAAAGAAAAATTTCAAGTTGAGAGAATTTTGAAATAAGTTTCCAATTTTCGAAAAGCTCAAAATTTGGAAAAATAGACGAATCGTCGAGATTTTTAAAAAAGCAAAGTTTTCAAAAAAAAGCGAAAATTTGAAAAAAAGAAATTTTAAAGTAAAACTTTGAGAAATGTCGAAACTTACATAAAAGAATTTTTAAAAAAAGACGAAAAAACTTTACATAATTATGAGAAGCCTAAATTTCGAAAAAGATCAAAAAACTCAAAAAAGGAAAATTTCGAAAAAAAATTTTCAAAAATTCAATAAATGGGGCGATTTCACAAAAATTCTAAGTTAAAACAAAAGAAAAATTTCAAATTTCGAGAATTTTAAAAAAAGTTTCCAATTTTCCAAAATTTGGAAAAATAGGTGAATCGCCGGGATTTTTAAAAAAGCGATGTTTTCAAAAGAGCGAAAGTTTGAAAAAAAGAATTTTTAAAGTAAAATTTTGAGAAATATCGAAATTTACATAAAAGAATTTTTAAAAAAGACGAAATTTTAAAAAACTTCACATAATTATGAAAAGTCTAAATACTGAAAAATGATCAAAGAACTCAATAAAGGAAACTCACGAAAAAAAGCCAAAAACTTTCTAAAAAATTCAAAAATTCAATAAATAGAGTAATTTTCACAAAAATTCTAAGTTAAAACCAAAGAAAAATTTCGAGAATTTTGATAAAAGTTTCCAATTTTCCAAAAGGTCAAAATTTGGAAAAATAGATGAATCGTCGAGATTTTAAAAAAGGCGATGTTTTCAAAAAGGAGCGAATGTTTAAAAAAAACATTTTAAAGTAAAATTTTGAGAAAAGTCGAATTTACATAAAAGAATTTTTGAAAAAGACGAAATTTTAAAAAACTGTATAATTATGAAAAGTCCAAATATTGAAAAATGATCATAGAATTCAATAAAGGAAACTTACGAAAAAAGCCAAACATTTTCTAAAAAATTCAAAAATTCGATAAATGGGGTACAGGGGTGCCTCAGGGGTTGTCCTGTCCCTTACTCTGTTTCTGTTACACATAAACGATGTCCTAGTTTCAACTTCCAATCCTATATACAGCTAAGCAGATGATAGTAGCCTTGTGTCATCTTTTTCCTCCGACAAACCATTATCCGTCGCTGTTTAAGATCGACTAAGGGAACAGCAGATACAGATGATTAATCGGGATTTCGAAATCATTCTGGAATGAGGTAAGAAAAATTTGGTCAACTTCAACGCTTCAAAAACTCAGGTCGTGGTTTTCTCTAAGAAAACATCAAGGGATAATGCAACAAATATACTAATGGACAGTAAAATCGTTCCGATGGGATCTAATCTAACTATCCTAGGAGTGAATGCGCCAGCAGTAACTTCTCTTGGGACGATCATGTGCGCGCCATTGCCAAATCCGCCTCTCAGAAGCTAGGCTTTCTTTTTAGAGCAAAAAAGTACTTTACTTCTCATCAGCTATTCACACTATACAAAGCTCAAGTTAGGTCAACACTAGCCAATACTGTTATGTTTGGAGTTCAGCCCCAAAGCCCATATAAGCTCTTTTGGTTTCAATTCAAAGACGAGCGATTCGCCTAATTGATGGGGAGAGTGTGACCGATTCTCTCGAAAGACTAGAGCACAGACGTATGGTTGGTGACTTTTCTTTTTTCTACAAGTACTATCATGGAAGATGCTCGCAGGAACTAATAGGATTGATCCCCCCAAGGGCAAGATTCTTGACCAAATTCCTGGGCGGTCCAACTTGACATAGTGAAGACTTCTGCCTGCGGAGACTCTTTTTTTTCTATAGAACTTCCAAGCTACGGAAGGCGTTACCGAAAAAAAATTTCCCCAAAAATTACAACCTATTCTTGTTTAAGAAGACGGTTCATTGCCTTCCATCCTTGTTTCCCCATTCTACTCGCAGTGCTCTAGGCATAATGGGGTTACCTTTGCGAGTGCATTAAACTTAAAAAAAATATTAACATATTATACATCTTTAAAAAAATTATACAAAATACCATTAATAAGCAATTCATTTTCTTGGCTGGGAGGCTTACCTGCTGTAACCAATGCAACAGAATTTTTGCAATATTTGGATCTGGTGGAGGAGGAGCTGATGTATTTTGAAGGGCACCAACAAGCGAATTCGCGGCTTCGCGCACTCCCGGAGGTGAAGAACCGAATCCATAATCTGGAGAATTTGCAGTTAACGCACCGCTGTTGCCTGGAAAGTGAAAAAAAAATTAATAATAAAAACGTATTTATTATTTACAGTCATCTCAATTAATGCTTATTATTATTTTCTATAGATGGGGGATACCAAAAATTATCTTGGTCAAGGGTAGTTGTGGAATGTAAAACGTGTGTCTTACTTTACGTTTGAAATAATTATGTCACTGTCACACTGACATCATCAATAAACTAAAAATTTCATAACTATTTATTTCAGTTATAAAACAATAACGAACTACAAATTATGAAATAACGGTTTTAGTAACAAGAAAAACTAAATTACAGTAATTGTTGGAAATGTCCCCCGCTTTGTTCGATGCACAAGTTGTCGTGCCTCATGCTGTGAAAAGCGTTTTGCAGCATTTCTGGCGTTATGGTTGTGCATTGCTGAACAATTCTTTGTTGCAATTCTGGCAAATTATTTACCCGAGTTGCGAAAATCTTGTTTTTTAAGTAAGGAAATATAAAATAGTCCATAATTGTCAAACAAGGTGATCTCGGAGGAAACTCAACTTCTGTATGCAAACTTATCAGCCGGTCATCAAAAAACTCGCGGAGAAAAGCAATATTTTCTCGTATAGTATGTGCTGTTGCACCGTCGTGATGGAAATAACCGTATCGAAGTTCATCATCGTTTAACTGTTGCACAAATTCAGCCAAAAAGTTGTGTCTGTACCTTTCTGCGTTGACGGTGAAATCGAAAAAAAATTGGCCCAATTATTCTTCTGCGAGAAACTGCCATTCAAACACCCATTTTTTGAGCATGTAGTGGTGATTCAGTAAAAACATGAGGGTTACCATTGCTCCACATTTGCATATTTTGAGAATTGATGTATTCCGAAAGGTGGAATCACGCTTCGTCAGAAAAAAAAGATAAGTCCAGAAGATCGTCATTCATTAAATTATTGACAAACCAATAGCAGTAAGCAAGGTGTCTGGGGAGGTCTGCGGGCAGAAGAGCTTGATATGCTTGCATCTTATATGGATGCATGTTCAAGTCTTTCTTCAAAATCTTCTGACATGTTCCATAAGAAACTTCAATTTTCTGAGAAAAACGTTTCAAAGGTTTTGCAGGCTCCTCTTTCATACGTTGACCAACGTCATTGACAACTTCTTCTGTACGAACTCTTGGTCTGCCAGCTCCTTTTTTATGAGTCACATAACCAGTTTCGCGAAACACTTCAACACAATTTGTAAGGCACGCATAAAAATTGTCCGGTAGTATTGCCACGTTTGGGAAGTTCTCTCGAAAATTGTCCAAACACAAACGTTGACTGTATTGCCAATTTCCATTAAAAAGCGCACCCGTTCGAAAATAGACTGCAATCGTGAAAATTTTGCGCTGTGTGGTAAGAGGCATGATTCAAAAACTGGATTAGAAAATTTCAGCACAATGACTTGACAGATTCTGATACAACAAAACACATTCAAAAATTTGAAGTAAGACTCACGTTTTACATTCCACAACCACCCTCGACCAAGATAATTTTTGATATCCCGGTATTATAAATAAGAATATATGGATTTGGTGGAATCTTCAAAAATTGATATACAAACTTATACTAGTATCTCTCTGACTATTAAAACGCGTTAGAGCAATATTTCTTGTATTTTTTAATCTTCTTGAACAAAATTGGTATATCAATTTATGAATATATGGATGTTTTACTAAAAATAGTAAAAATTGGTTGCCCATTAATTACGATACCGCCTGGTAACGTGATGGTTATGAAGTTGCAGTTTATCGCGACCTAGGAGCGCTCTGTTATGGGGACTTAATGGGTTGATTTACTCCCCTTTAAAAGGGTTGATTTTTTTCGCTTCCCCTCTTGCAAATGCGTGGTTAAAATTCATAACATAATGAGCGATACATTCTGCAGGTTGAAACAATGCAATTTTTCTATTTTGTTTTGTTTATTTATTCATTCATTGTTGAAGAGTTACAAACTTAGTAAATACATATACCAGGTCGCTCAATAAGTCCGTAGGATAAGTAAGAAAAAAACAAAATTTTGACTTTATTATTCAACATAGTTGCCTTCGAGGGCGATACAACGAGTATAGCGATTTGCCAAATTTTCGATACCAGTTTTATAGTACGATTTCTCTTTCTCGTCAAAATAGGCCTCAATTTCAGCGATTACTTCATCATTGGACTTAAATTTCTTTCCAACAAGCATCCTCTTGAGATCTGAAAATAGGAAAACGTCGCTGGTGGCCAAATCTGGAGAATACGGTGGGTGGGTAACCAATTCGAAGCCCAATTCATTCAATTTTGCCATCGTTTTCATCAATTTGTGACACGGTGCATTGTCTTGGTGAAACAACACTTTTTTTCTTTTGCAAATGTGGCCTTTCTTTACGATTTCAGCCTTCAATCGATCCAAAAGTGCACAATAATAGTCGCTGTTGATGGTGGTTGCTTTTTGGAGATAGTCGATGAATATTATTCCGTTCGCATCCCAAAATACAAAAGCCATCACCTTATCGGCTGACTATTGCGTCTTTGCTCACTTTGGATTCGGTTCGTCGACTGTTGTCCACTCAGCTAACTGTCTTTTGGATTCTGGTGTGTAATATTGAAGCCATGTCTCATCAATTGTCAGATATCGACCATAGAATTCCATTTGATTGCGGTTTAACAGCGCCAAACACTCCTCGAAGCATGGATTCCCTCTTATTTCCCTCTTATTTTTGGTCGACTGTGAGCTCACGCTGCACCCACTTTGCACAGAGATTTCGCATACCCAAAATATTCCTGTAAAATGGTAAAAACATTACCATCTGATATCTTTACAATGTCAGCTAGCTCGTGCACCTTCGATTTGCGATCGTCTATAACCAATTTGTGGATTTTTTTGATGTTTTCTGGAATAACAGCCTCATTTGGGCGTCCACTGCGCTCTGCAACATTTGTGCCGGTACCACCACGTTTAAATTCAGCAATCCACTTTTCGACCATTTGTCTCGATGGAGCAGAGTTCGGATAATGTTTATTGAGCCATTGTTTGGTTTCCACTGTATTTTTTTCATCAAAAAGCAATGGTTTATCAAAACTCGAAATTCACTTTTTTCCATTTTTTTTTCAATAACAAAAGTTGCTTCACACAAAATGCTATAACTCACGAATCAATAGTCAGATTGCTGTCAAATTTATCCACGTATCGTTTGAAGGTTAGTACTAAATAAAATCCATATGGAAAAAATTCTAGTAACGCCATTTATATGTCATCCTATGGACTTTTTGAATGGACTGTTAATTCAAGAAATAATAAAACAATGTGTGACCTGTTCGAACTCGAAATGTTTAGTTTTTCAAATTCTAAATTTTAGAAATAAGTTGACATTTAGAATTACTCTTTAAATCCGAAGAAAAAAGAAGCGATAATTTTCGAAAAAAAAAAAAGGTTTGAAGTCAAAATTTTCTAAAAAAAAATCTCTCATTTCTAAAAAATAAAATCTATTAACAAAAACTAATGACACTCAACATTTTGTCTTGAAACAAAATTTAAAAAATAAACTTTAATATTTCCTGAAACTTTTAGTGTTTTCTAAAAATGGCCAGGAGATTTTCTATAAATTCAATGTCTAGAAAGAAAGTTAAAATATTTTGAAGAAGTCTAAATTTTGAATTAGTTCTAATCTAAAAATTTTGAAAAATAAACTAAAGTCATTAAGCTCATTTTTTTTTCAAAATTTCGACTTTAATAAAATAATTTTAAAGAATTGCAGTCGATCGTTATTTTTATAAAAAAAGAAGGCAAATATGCAAAAGTGAAAGCTTTAGAAGAACGATTTTTTTAATGGATCATTTTTGAAATGTTTACTTTTTTGAAATTTTTCACTTTTTAAATTTTGGTTTTTTTAATCAGAATTTCTTTGAAAGCTTTGACATTTTTATGTAATATACTCACTCAAGTGCCTATTTTACAAAAAGTGTTCAAAACATTCCAAATGTTTGGAAACAGGCCCGTCCCCCCCCATCCCGAAATTTTTTGGCTTCACACTAGATAGAACTAAACTTTCCAGATGTGCGACCTTTTTAAAAACCATTTTTAATGTTTCCGTACTGAAATGCAAGGATGTTTTATTTTTCAAATTTGGCGCCATTTCTTATTATTAGAGACCGGATTTTAAGCACAATCAAGTAAGGTAAAAAGGTGAGCAAAATGTTAAATTAGGCAGAAACGAAAAGCTAAAAAGACACCAAAAAAGGTAAAATACTCTAAAAAAAAAAGGCATTAACAGACCAAAACGCACAATTAACAAAAAAACCATTTTAATATCTCAGTCGAAATTAAAAAAAATAATAGATTTTAGGTTATACTCAGGATATTCAGAAGGAGAATAATATTTTCAAATGAAGAAGTTCTTAAAATTTCGAGTTTATGCTCGAATTTTCGCCCTAAATCTTCAAATTTTTACCTCAAACTCATTCCATTTTTTTCCAATATTTTGACATTTAAATCTGAGATTTCGTTTCTAGGTAAATTTAAACTTTTCTTGAAATTTCTTTTTTTTATTTGAAATTTCAGTATTACGTTTTGAATGTTATTAAAATAAGGTTGAATTTGCAACTTTTTCAAGCTTAAACTCCCTATTTTGAAAAAAAATTCAAATTTTGGGAGGAACTAGAAACTTATACAAGCGATTTTTCGAGATTTAACACTAAATTTTGAGAAAAACTTGGATTTTGTAATAATAATTTTACAGTTTTAGAATTTAAAAAATTACGTTTTGAATTTTATTAAAATAATGTTGAATTTGCAAGTTTTTCAAGCTTAAACTTCCTATTTTGAAAAAATTCAAATTTTGAGAAGAATTGGAAATTTATACAAGCGATTTTTCTTCTGCTAAGAAGTTGTCCATCTTAAATACATTCGTTAACAGATACCGTGAATAACTTCATGCAAAGAATTCGCTCTTTTTGACCCACTTACTGTGATGACCATCGTTGGCCTCTCTAATTTGGCCGGAATGGCACATATTGAGCCACCACCAGCGCGTCATTCGGTCAGTTCTCTCACATGACGAACGATCGATTCATCTAGAAGTATCGTACAATAGTTTATCGGAGACCGTAATCATCAAAGTGCAGGAAAGCCCGAGGGATTCCAGAACTTCGCATGTCCAATTACATGCCCATCTCTCAATATGTCACTTCACGTCCAAAATTAGATTAGTCACCCTATATATCTTGTAATATCTGCACCGGTATCACTTTATCTCAACGGAGGTGGCATTATTCACGAAACGTTTTTATCAAAATTTGTACGTAAATATTCATTTTTGAATTTCGAACTTTAAAATAATAAAACGAGAGATATTAACAAAATGTTATGTATACTCTGCTGTTTTTATTTATTAATTAGATAAAAACAATTCAATCAGTATCTTCTACTAGAAATTTATCTAAATAGCAGTAAAATAAATAACAAAATTTGCTCAGACTACAAACTTCATGGAAATTTAGAATCTACTGCTTTATCATAGAAATTATATAAATTCCTTTCTTCTTTTATCTTCAAAAATTGAAATCTTGTCCCCTGAAACCAAGAAAGATTAAAAAATGCAACAGAGGTTGCTCTAATGCCTTTCGACAGCCAAGCTTTCATCTTCAGAGATCTCTTGAGAGTATCTCTCTGGAGAGACACTGAAAAAAAAAGTATGTCTTCCTTTTAACCTTTTGAGTAAAGCTGCAAAGTTAAGGCACAAGAATAAGGAACAATTGTTCTTATTCTTGTGTAATTTTTACAATCCATTCTTAAGAGTTCATTGTAAAAATTAATTATCGTAATTTCTCGTTTCAAATTAACATCTAACATTTAGAGTTCACCATAAAGAACATTTAATCGCAATCACAACTGAAAACTATAAAAAGCGAAATTCTACATAATGACGACTTTCCATTATCCTGTTGCCGTTAAAAAACCAATTATTTTTTACAGAGATACTTTAACAGCAGAGAGTACATAATTCTAGGTAACGAAACCATAAAAATGAAAACAACCATTTTTCTACTTTCTATTTTAATAATTTTCCAAACTGATTTCCCCCTTAAAGCTGTTTGATCAGAACGCGGAATCCACACACAAGTCTGTTTACATTTCTCTGTCCACTGCAATCTAATAAGGTTCATCGACACCGATTCACTTCCTCCGGAACACACCTGTTGAAGGGTAGATGCCAGACAACTGGAGGCTGCAGACGATATCAAACTCCGGAGTCCGGAGAGTTTCGTGCGCGCGCCAATATTCCATATATTTCGACGTCGGTTAGTTATTATCCTTTAAAAGGCATTCCGTGAACTATTTTGGAATTTTATATAGAAGCCGCGATTCGTAAAATGAGTATCGGCGCGTATCTCGTCCGCCTAGAAACTAGGTTCAGTTCAGGGCCCAGCAAAGCGTATTTGTTTGCAAACTGCACCTCAAATCAGATATAAAATCGGCGGTTCTGGTGTTTTTGCCACGAAAATGGTTATAGTTCGAAAACAGAGGGACCAAGAATGAGACAGTTTTATAAAAAACTGATATTTTTTTTAAGTTTAATTCACTCGCAAAGGGTAACCTCATTATGCTTTCAAAGCACTGCGAGTAGGATGCGTAGGATAGGTTGTAATTTTTGGGGAAATTCCTTTCTGTAACAAGTTCCATAACTTGGAAGTTCTATAGAAAAAAGAGTCTCCGTAGACAGAAGTCCTCATAATATTAGATCATATGAATCGTTGAAATACAAATCTTGTCCCCTGAAACCAATAAAGATTAAAAAAGACGAGAAAGGTTGCTCTAACGCGTTTCGATGGCCAAGCTATCATCTTCAGAGAGAAATCTCTTCGGTTTCAGGCAACAAGATTTGTAAATTAATTTCTGAAGATAACCAAGGACCAGTCCGTTTCACAAAAAAAAGAGGTCTCACAATTTAAAATTTAAGCTATCATCTTCAGAGAGATTATCTCAGAGAGAGTATCTTTCTGAAGATGACAGCTTAGCTGTCGAAACGCGCTAGAGCAACCTTTGTTGTGTTTTTTAATCTTTCTTGGTTTCAACAGACAAGATTTGTATTTCAATTTTTGAAGATAACCAAGGGCCAGTCCGTTCCACCAAAAAAAAAAAAATACAATACCATACAGCAGGACTTCTCAACCACTGAGACGAGCCCCATATAATTTCCCTGTTTTAAAATTCCTACTTTTTAACTTTTTCAAAATTCGACATAATTTAATAACGAATTTCTGCTTCCGTTTAAATCTTCGATTTTTTTTTTTTGTTTTTCATTAAACTTCGAAGATTGTAACTATTTATAAAAATTTCAGTTTATAAGAATTAATTTTTATTTTTAATGTCGAGGTTTTGAAAAATTGAAATGTTTTTATGATTTTATTCCAGTTTTAAATTTTAATTTAATAATTTAATTTTAATTTAAAATTCGAAATTTCGATAAAAAATTCGAAAACTTGATAAAAAGTACAAATTTCCAGGAAACATTGGAAAAACTCAAATTTTGAAAAACAAGTCCTTCTCAGAAAATCGGATTTAAAAAAAACGTCGAAGTTTGGGTAGAAGAATGGAAAATTTAAAAAAAACCGATGAACTCAAAAAACATCTCTTAAATTTCCAAAAAAAAAACAACCAAATTAAAAAATAAATAATTTTAATAATAAAGTAAAAACTTTCTAGAAAAGAAGAATTTTGGGAAAAAATTCGAAATTTCGATAAAAAGTATAAATTTCCAGAAAAAATTGGAAAACATCAAATTTTGAAAAACAAGTCCTTCTCAGAAATTCGGATTTAAAAAAACGTCGAAGTTTGGGTAGAAGAATGGGAAATTAAAGAAAAACGATGCTCAGAAAACATCTCTTAAATTTTCAGAAAAATAACCAAATTAAAAAGAAATAAATGAATTTTAATAATCAAGTAAAACTTTCTAGAAAAGAAGAATTTTGAAAAAAAAAATCGAAATTTCAATAAAAAGTACAAATTTCCATGAAAAAACGGAAAAAATCAAATTTTGAAAAACGAGTCCTTCTCAGAAATTTGAATTTAAAGAAAAGGACGAATTTTAAAGGCAAAGAGGAAATTTCAAGAAAAAATGAACATTTCGAGAAAATTTGGAAAAAAATCGAAATTTGGAAATAAAATTGAAATTTAGAAAAAAACCGAAATTAGGAAAAATCGAATTTGGAAAAAATCGAAATTTACTTGAGAAAGTTAGATTTTGAAATAATATCTTTATCATATCTTCATAATTTTGAATGCGTTCATATATACGTTTTATAAGATTTACTTGGTTCCTCATTGGTAGTAGAAATCCATCATTTCTGATATCACAACAGCGTACTACCTACTCTCTAGACGCTTTTTCGACACCGTTTTCTACGTTCGTGCACTATCCTACTTCTATGATCCGTGGTTTTAACTTAACTCGATGAACTCCTACATTCAGTGATACTCGCATACAATCCATTCGAAGTAAAACAAACAGGAAATGTATGTAATGTGGGTTGCGAAGATTGTTTACTTTAAGGAGTAATTGTTGCAAAATTCATTAATAATTTCTTAACCACATACCTTTGTCGGTAGATTGAACACCTTTCATTTATATATTAAAAAATTCACGAACATCATTAAATTAACCTTGTTTGCGATATAATTATTTCATATCTACGTTATCAATTTATACGTGTACACATGCACCATGCTATAACAATTAGTGATAAGCGGCTGTAGAAATAATTTAAACAAATTTGATCCCATGTTTGAAGACCCCAAAGTCATTAGACTTTCACTATAATTTTGAATCAAAATTGAATCATACCAACCTGATATTATTCCATCCATTTGCATAAGAGCTTGCTCTAAAAGCTTACTAGCTTCGGTTTGCGGGGACAAATCAGGCATATTTTCCGAATGTGTGTCCACTTTACCGATTTTATTCACCATTTCACATACGGAAACAAATGTATACATTTAATTACACTTAATTACTCGAATATTAGACATTGAGGTTAACGTTTATTAACCCACTGGGAAAAGTCCGCACAACAGTTATTACGAAAAAATCACGAACAAGATTCACGAAAATCCCGGTATCATAAAAGTTTGTTTTGACGAAAAAATGAAAACAAAAAGTATAAATTGAGGTCTCATCTATCTTTCTTGTTTACATAGAGCGGAATGAATCTTAAAACCGCAGCACATTCTTGTGGTTGTGCGCTAAAATGCTGGGGTAGTAGGTTAGAAAACTGTTAACGCTGCTTGCATAAACAGTTTCCTAACCCAATGCTAGAGTAATAGGTAAGGAAACTGTTAATGCTGTTTGCGTTAACAGTTTTCTAACCCATTATCTTAGTATTTTTGGACGCAATTACTAGAGAGCGCTGTAGTTTTTAGAATCAAGAAATAAGAAAATAAATAATAAATAAATAAGAAGATTATAAAAGGAGGATAGTGCACGAACGTAGAAAATGGTGTCTACGTTCTCGTAATATGAGGAGTAAAGGGTCCTATAAGAAGGAGATGAATCGGTAACGTAATTTATCGAATGAAAATGGGATTGAATACCACCCAGTGACATCAGCGGCCTCTGTTGGTATTACAAGCAAGTATTGCGCGAAAACTGTTAAATGAGAGCTTAAATGAACCTACTATGGGCATATATGTAATACTTCTATATGGCCAGCTCCCTATTCTCTTCACGAGTTTGTTTCAACCAAATTCGATAAAGATGGAACATGAATAAATGGGGAGTATTGCGCATGAATTGAACAAAATGAACCAATCGCTACGCGCGGGTTAAACGGGTGTTTATGTTTGGCTGTGCACAGCTGACTTTGGCCATGCACAGATGATTTGTAGCACCTGCGCATTGCGACTCATTAATTTGTGTGAAGGTCAGCGAGAAAGAGAAGTCTTTCCCATAAGAAACGAGGAACTGGCCATATAGAAGTATTACATATATGACTATGGGTATCTAGAAGGTAAGATTGCGTTACGCTGTACTTTTAAAATGGGATTAAAAACCTTCCACTGTTAGCAGCGCTATCTATTAATCCGCAAACCATGCACCACAGAATTCTATTTTATCGTAGGTCAAACATTGCGAAACGAGTAGTTAAAACGTACACCTAATGGATTGAAGTAGTTTCAACTTCATCAGTGAACGCTTCTCCCTAACTAAAAGATGAATAAACGATATTCTAAACGCGCTTTCCTAGGAAAAGTCCAAGAAAAGATTAACATAACAATGATGTGACCGATTGGATACATTATACCTACGACTACCATCATCCGTCATCAGTAGATAAAACTTAAGCTCTCATTTTACACTTTTCGCACAATACTTACTGGTAATACACAGCAGAGGCCGCTGATGTCAGTGGGTGGAATTCAGTCCCATTTTCATTCAACAAATTACGTTACCGATGCATCTCCTTCTTATAGAACTCCCTAGAACCTACTGATGTCAATGGATGGTGGTAGACGTAAGTACAATGTATCCAATCTATCACATCGCTGTCGTGTTAACCTTTTTTTGAGCTTATCCTAGGAAAGCGTGTCTAGAACATCCTTTATTCATCTTTTAGTCAGGGAGGAGCGTTCACTGCTGAAGTTAAAACTACTTCAATCTATTAGGTGTACGTTTTAACTACTCGTTTGGCAATGTTTCGCCTACGATAAAATAGAATTAGAATTCTGTGGTGTATGTATTTTCGGAGTAATAGATGGCGCTGCGAACAGTGGAAGGTTTTCAGCCCCATTTTCAAAGTATGGCGTAACACAACTTGACTTTCTAGATAACCATAATTAGGAGTGATGGATTTCTACTACCAATCAGGAGCGAAGTAAATAAATGAGACTGGGGGGTGAATCTGAGATTGAACATCTCGGACCTCGACTGCTACGAGCGTCATCTGTTGATTGGTCACAACAACGGCAGTTAAAGACTTTTGTATCAGATGGCGCTGTGCTATTTGTATACTTTTCATGTGACATTCATGTGCCTTTTGGATTTTACGATTTTTGAGTGCGTTTTTAAATAAATAGAAGCCATCATCTATGGCTATTAAACAGTTGTTGGGAGAGAAAGAGAAAATAAATAGTCGGAGCTACTCTATTTCTAGACGAATTTCGGTCAAATTTTTATACATGGCCAATATATGGCGTCCACTATCCTTATTTTATAATCCGTGAAAAAAATTTAAAAAAGCGGTTTTCAAAAAAAATATTTTAACAGAATCACACTTAGCGAAGGAAAAATTTCGAAAAAGAAGTTAAAATTTTGAGAAATCAAAATTTTCAAAAGTTTGACTAAAGAAAGTCGAACTTGTGAAATGGTTAACAAATTAGGTTAAAATTTGGAAGGCAAAAACCTTTGATTATACATTTATATTATCTAAGGTGAAAATTAAAAAAAATGGAACATTGGAAATTCGAAATATAAAGTCGAAATGTTTTAAAGTCAAAATTTTCAATGAAAATCGGTCAGATTAAAAAAAAATCGTTATTTTCAGAAAGTCGAAACGAGAAGATGAAATTTTGAAAAAAAAGTCGAATTTGGATTGAAAACGTTTTATAAAAATCGAATTTAAAAACAGTTAGGTTTGTCAACATTTTAAAAAACGTTGCAAAAATTGGGAATTTTACAAAAAAGGTCAACATTTTTAAAAATAAGTTCAAAAAGGTGATAAAAGTTAAAATTTTCCAAAAAATTTGATAATCTTATATAAAATCAAAATTTAAACTATTGAAAAGCAAATTTTCAAAAAAAAATGTTTTTAACGAAAACAGAAATTATCAAAAAATTTTCCAAAAAGGAAAATCAAAATATACCCAAAAATTATCGTTTTAAAGCTAGAATTTTAAAAAAAATTAAAAACTTCGAAAAAAGTCGAAATTTTGCGAATTAAGATTTCGAAAAAAGTTGAAATTTAGGGAGTCGAATGAGAAAATGTCGAAATTTTGAAAAAAGATGCTTTAAAATGTCGACATTTTGAAAAAACATAACTGCATTCGCAATAAAAATCGAATTCTTCAAAAAAATTTGGAATTTCCAAAAAGGAATTTCTCTTCTTTTACGCAGCTGATTAGTTGATATCCGCGCCTTCGACTGCGTCTTAAATAAAAATACAATATTATGTCATTTATTAATCATAATTATTCAATATATTTCTGTTGGCTTAATTCTAAGTACTACAGGTACACTCGTACAGGGTAAGATGGCCAATTCTGTAACAACAGCTGTTACTAAATCTGGAGGTGTAACATCGTAGAGGAGATTAAGCGGTATTAATTTATTATTTTCGCGACAAGACAATAATGGGCTCGGTCCTTCTAAAGTGTCAATGCTAAACATGGTTTCAGTGTCACCTGAAACAAATCTTAATAGAAAAGACATCAATATTATAAATGAACATACCAATTTCATTGTAGACTAAAGAATCTGTCTGAACTTTTTCGCTAAATTTGTACGTTTCACAACATACCAAAACAGATTTATTATAGGCATGCGCAACCATTGCTACTTGTGCTGTTCCGATTCTGGACATAACGTAACCATTATTGAGAAGAGCATGAGCACCCAATAAAACTTTAGTCACGGACGACATAACATAGCTAATCGCATTAATAAGTACATATGTACATTTAATTCCTTTATCAACTAATTTTCTCAGCATTTCTCTGCCCTCTAGAAGAGGCCTTCCATCTACCACAATGACATTAAAATTTTTATCATATTTCATTTTGGCGTCAATAAGGATTTTGGTTACCAAAGATGAACTGTAAAAAAAACAAGTACAGTAAATTAGAAATATTTCTATTTTTATTTTTTTTATATTAAACTTCCTAAGGTAATTGAGGGGTGCATTTATAATCAAAAACCCTGTATACAGTAAGCATAACGTGTTCTTACCATCCATAAGTAAGAATAACATCCCCGTCACTAATTTTTTCTGAAACCTTGATACTTATCGCCTCCCCAGCTATTTTCATTTCATCTTGAATAAATGTCTCAATAAAGCCTCTTAATTTTAATTTTTTGTCACCATCTGGTAAATTAGTTTCAACTTTGGTTAAATACAATTTGAAAGCCCTTAATGCATTGCTCATTGAAACAGCAAAAGGTCTACATTGCTGCAAATGATTCGTACACGATTGTAACACTGATTCCAAATGTCTACAAAATTCATGTTTCGAGGAAGGCCTCAAATCGTCAATTACATTTAGAACTGCTGCTAATAATGATAAACATCTTGCGTTAGATCCCAAAATCGTTTTTGAGGCATGCTGTACACCTAAAGCGACAAAAGCAGGATGCACACTTGTATGTATCGCTAAGGATTTATCGATGTTAAGTAAACCAGCGTCAGTGTACAAATGATGAACAAGTTGAACTTTTCCGGCCAAGTTAACCTTTTTAATAATATCCTTCTTAGGGCTAATTCTTTTATCAACAGCTTTTTCCGTACGAGATGTAGTTTTTTCTATAGGTTTCTTCACAGTTTGTTTTGCTTCAGTTTGAATATTTAGTTGGACTTGCTGGGTTTTGGCTAATCTTTGCGCCTCCTGTTGTTCCCTTCTTTTTGCCTTAAGTTCTGCCTTAGAGAGTTCGGTTGTCTTTTTCTCCACTTTTTGTTCTGCTAATTTCTTCTCCCATTCTAACTTACGCTTCTCCTTTTCGCTTATTGCATCAGACTGTTTAACATTAGTGGCATCTGGCAGGTTGCATTTTGGAGAAGTTTCTGTTATTTTTAAGGCAGGGGAAGCTTGCTTTTTTTCCGAGTCTTTCATTTGGACTTTATTATCATCAGTTTGTCTGGCCTGAATTTTCAGAGCCCTTCTTTCTTTTTTCGTTAGACCATCTGGGCCAACTTTATCTTCCTTTTTTGAAGGGGTTTTGCGATCCATTTTAAGACGATTGTTAAATATTCGCAATATGACCTCACACAGTATTTAAAATGCGAGAGCAATTTGATATTTTGTCTTATAAACTATCAAAAATTACGACAAAACCAAAAGAGAGGTTAGGTTTTTGACACATAAGTGTGTCATTCTGACTACGAGTAGATTTGCTGAGTTTGCGGAGTATTGAACTACTAGCAGACTTCCAGTGGCGCCCAATTTGTCTCACTGGCAATCTTGTGGGCCACAATTACTGCTACCAAGGATGATACAATGAGGATAGTGCACGGCCTACACCACAAAACATATGCCTACACAAACCACTAGTGGTTTGTGAGGGACTATGTTGATCATGTATAAAAATTTGACCGAAATGCGTCTAGAAAGTGGAGTAGCTCCGACTGTTTCTTTTCCCTCTCTTTCGTTGAAAATCATTGGTCATGTTAAGCGCGCAAGAAAAGATAATAGCCAGAGACTAATAATAGCAATTGCAGCCCAGTTATTCTGTTGAAAGACTACAAAAAAAAACACCTGAAACATTTTTAGAGTTCTCCCACATCATCTTTTTCGTAAAAAATATGAATTGAATACACCAAGAGATGGCATTAAAATTAAACGAAATCTGACATTTCTCAACAGGTATTTAATAGCCATATTTATTTACTTCGTTCCTCATTGGTAATAGAATTCCATCACTCCTGATATCACGAGAACGTACTACTCTCTAGACACTTTTTCGACACCATTTTCTGCGGTCGTGCACTATCCTCTTTCTATAATCCAGTTGCTTAAATTGAATAAGGATACGTTAAATTGAGGAATTGTTTTTACAAGACAGGCGCATGTCGTCTTTCGCGTCCACTGGATTTCGGATTTGCGCTTTTTGTATATTAAATCACTGATCATCTCAATATATCGAAAAATCGATTTATAAACAAATCGAACTACTAAGAAAAAAAATTTGGAATATAACTTCAAATATCTAGAAAAAAGCAGAAATAAAAGACATATGTTCAACAGAGTGGGTCGTGAAAAATTAAATCAACTTTTAGATCAGTTTTTAAAAATCGTCAAAACTAAAGCTGACTTCACGCGTAAACATTTTGATGATTAATGTGTTTCCTATATTTCAGGGATTATTTGGGTGGAAATAATCGGACTAAATGTTTTATATATTATTTTTATTATTATTATTAACAATTTAATAATCTTCAGGCAGAAATTCACATATAATATAAAAGAATCACTCTTAAAACAAGCGACAACAAATCAAAATATTTAATATTTAGGTTAGGATTTTAAGAACACAAAACACCATTAAGAAATGTCACAGGGCTGCCACACGAGCACACGATGATGTTTAAGTAAAATTACTATTTTTTGTTGCTGCCACTACAAAATTAGAAGTTCAAAGACACATTTATGTGAAATGGATTGGTTATACTCACAGAGTAGATGAGAGCTGTAACTTGAATTACAAATCATGCTGTTTTTTATCTTTGTCTTTTACACATAACGCCCAAAATAGGTATCCTTCTCTGAAACAAAGTAAACCTTTTGTAGGTAGCTAGTGTCATAGATACTATTTTGAATCTCATCTCACTCTATGACTCTATACTTTGTGGCTGTCACCCCATCAGTTGTCAGTGTCAATTTCTAAATTTGCTCGTTCAAGATAAGCGCGTTAATGTTGAAATTTTTGTTCAATTTTACTTGATATTCGTAATTATAAATGTTGCGGATGTTTTTTCAAGAGTTTGGCTATATTTTTTACGATTAAATTCCGGTAAAATAGTACTGAAACAAAGACGCTGAAATTCAAACGAATTAGTTGGTCCCAGCAAGCGAAAATGTAAGTAAATCGCTAAACAGATTATCAGCTTTCAGTAATAAATATTTTTCATCAATTTCATCAACTTATTAATGGAACGTAAACTTTCTTGACATCAGGGACCAAGCCATATTAACTGAACACAAACGATTTAATACCACATTTAGCAACCCTACAACTGTATCCTTATTCCTTGCCGAGGATCAGTGCCTATGATATGTAGTGAAAAATTTGATTTTTATTAGAATTTTGGCTTCCAATTTTTTATTTTTTACTTAAGAGAGAGAGACACTTTTTTTAGTGTTTATTCTATTTATCTCTGTATATAATATTGTACCAGTATCCCTATGAAGAGTTATAAAATAAAAATAATATGTTCAATTGTTTTTTTTTATTTCAATTTCATTTTTGTATTTTAAATTTCCCGCAGCCATCCCAAGTGCCATCTACAAAATGTTTACCTTTGCTTTGACACTTAGGACAATTATTTAACATTGAGCACGGATTATAGAAGCGTCTAGAGAGTAGGTAGTACGTTCTCGTGATATCAGGAGTGATGGAATTCTACTACCAATAAGGAACGAAGTAAATAAAAATGGCTATTAAACACCTGCTCAGAAGTGTCAGAACTTACCGATTTCGTTTAATTTTAATGTCATTTCTTAGTGTATTCAATTCACATTTTTTGTAGTCTTTCAACAGAATAACTGAGCTGCAATTGCTATTATTTCTTGCGCGCTTAATATGACCAATGACTTTCAACGAGAGAAAGAGTGAGTGAGAGGGGTGTGCGAGGGAGAGAGAGAGAGAGAGAGAGAGAGAGAGAGAGAGAGAGACTATTTTACCCTCAGAATTTATCCATTTGATTTGATTATTTTTATAAATTTTATTGCGATTGGGAATTCTTTTCCAGAAATATAGTATTTGTCAACACTTAATGTTAACGTATTGAGTAAAATATGATGTGATAGTAAAATGTGATAATTATTGTATAATTTAAAATAAGCTGATTGCAGTAAACATGATAATAACAAGCGATAATAAGACATAGTCGTGTCCTTACTGAAAAGTGAAAATATACGTAATTTTTAAATTAAGCAAACTAATATCGTTATTGATTTGCACACTTACCATAGTGCAAAAAAAAGATTAATTTAACGCAAATAAACTTAAATATGGTGTACAAAAAGTTTTCTCGTCTAGTGTGCTGTTGTCATTTTCGACGTATTAGAGTGATTCGGTATTCTTTTCGAATGAATCATTCGAAATGGCCCATCTCTAATTCAGTTTGGTAGAACAGATAAGCTGCCATTAGGTCCATAGAAAGCTGACATTGTTTACCAATTTATCAACTTTGTTGTTTACTACGCCACTGGTTGCCGGTATGTTATTTGCTTTAAATATTACATCATTTTTTAAATACACGATAATTAAATACGAAATTTTACTTTTGTAAAAGTAAATGGAAAAATATGTTCATTCTCTCTTAAGCAAGGGTTTATTGCGTTTAAGATTGATGAAAAAAATAACATTACAAATGATAACCTCCCATAACCCAGGTTATCTCTTCAATATTTGTTAAACAGTTTGACTTCCCAATAATGATTCAAGCTAGTTTTAGTTTGATCTTCGACAAATTAACTTGTGTTGTGCTCGTCTCCGTTCTGTTTCTCCATTTTTAAGTCCATTATGGTTGGAACATCCTCCATATTAAGGTTATATCAAAAGCCGGGTTGCACAGAAGCTAAGGCGTCCGAAATTTTTAAAAAGTTGAATGAAAAGTTTACATTTTTGACACAATTAGAAACTGAAATATGTTATCACGTCGAAGTTACTGCTCCGATCACCGCAAAAGAGCAAAAAATTTTAGAATGGGTTTTAAGAGCCCCCTTGAATCCAGAAGGGTTGTCAGAGAAAACCCATTTTGAAAAATCAGGTAAAAATATTCTAATTGAAGTTGGCCCCAGATTTAACTTTTCTACATCAAATTCTACCAATGCCGTGTCGATTTGCCAAAATTTAGGCATGCATCAAGTATCGCGATTAGAGGTTTCTAGAAGATATTTGATTAGTTACGATAAAAACCATATTTCATCAAATGAAGAAGAAGAAATTGCATCTTTGCTCTATGACAGGATGACCGAATGCCGTTATACCGCCGAAAATATTCCCAAAAATAGTTTTAATGAAAAACTTGTTAAGAAGGAAAACATTAAAGAAGTAGACATCATAAAGCATGGCAAAGCTGCTTTGAAAGAAATTGACGCGGAATTGGGTTTAGCTTTTGACGAAGCCGATTTGGATTATTACACAAATCTATTTAAAAATGTATTAAAGAGAAATCCCACGAATGTTGAATGCTTCGATTTAGCTCAGTCTAATAGTGAGCATAGTAGGCATTGGTTTTTTAAAGGTAAGATGATCATTGATGGAGTAGAACATGAAGAATCCCTTATAGATATGATCATTAAGACTCAGGAACATACAAACCCGAACAATGTGATTAAATTCAGTGATAATAGCAGGTAAGTCGTTACTAAATTCAGTGATAATAGCAGATAAGTCGTTACATGTAGAGATTTGGTATCGTATTTTATCCACAGTTCATTAGCTGCAACAGCCTCATGAAACACTTATTTCTCGAAATTTCTTTTTTTTTCTTAAAATTCCGAGATTAATGTCAAAATATCGACTTTGATCTCATAATTTCGACTTTAATATCAAATTTTTTCACGTAATTTCGAGAATAAGTCCAAATTTCTATACTCTATGGGTAAATTAGACAGATGACAGTTGCGTCCACCACTCCTCTTTCCCAACAATCTTGACAGTTGGTAGTAGGGTGCGTTCAATAATTGCTAATTATAATTAGCAAATTTTGGTCTTTTTTTATAGAAATTTCGAGAAAAAAGTCGAAATTTCGAATTTTAAATCGAAATTCCGTAATTAAGGTCGAAATTTCGAGAAAAAAGTCGAAATTTCCCGGAAAAAGTCGAAATTTCGAGAAAAAAGTCGAAATTTGCGAAAAGAGTCGAAATTTTCAAAAAAAGTTGAAATTTTAAATTTAAAGTCGAAATTTCGATATTAAGGTCAAAATTTCGAGAAAAAAGTCGAAATTTTGAGAAAAAAGTCGAAATTTCGAAATATTTCGAGAAAAAAGTCTAAATTTCAGAAAAAAGTCGAGATTTCGCGAAAAAAGTCGAAATTTTGATAAAAATGTCGAAGTTTCGAAATATTTCGATAAAAAAGTCGAGATTTCGCGAAAGAAGTCGAAATTTCGATATTAAGGTCAAAATTTCGACAAAAAAGTCGATATTTGAGAAAAAAGTTGAAAATTAAGAAAAAAAAACAAATTTTCGAGAAAAAAAGTCGAAATTTCTAGAAAAAAGTCGAAATTTCGAATTAAAAAAGTCGAAATTTGCGAAAAGAGTCGAAATTTCCAGAAAAAAAGTTGAAATTTTAAATTTAAAGTCGAAATTTTGAGACAAAAGTCGAAATTTCGAAATATTTCGAGAAAAAAGTCGAAATTTCAGAAAAAAGTCGAAATTCCGTGAAAAAAAAACAAAATTTCGAGAAAAATGTCAAAATTTCGATATTAAGGTCAAAATTTCGAGAAAAAAGTCGAAATTTCGAGTTTTAAATCGAAATTCCGTGAAAAAAAACAAAATTTCGAGAAAAAAGTCAAACTTTTCAGATTAAGGTCGAAGTTTCGGAAAAAAGAATCGAAATTTGAAAAAAAAGTTGAAATTTCGACCTGAAAGTTTCGAAAAAAAGGTCTAAATTTGAGGATGAAGTCGAAATTTCTACAAAAAAAAGTAGAAATTTCGAGAATAATGTCGAAATTTCGATATTATGGTCAAAATTTCGAGAAAAGAGTCGATATTTGAAAAAAACGCCGAAATTTCGAGAAAAAAATCCGAAGTTTCGAAAGATTTCAAGAAAAAAGTTGAAATTTAAGATAGAATTCGAGATTTAAGGAAAAAGCCGAAATTTCGAGAAAAAGAGTCAAAATTTGCGAAAGAAGTCAAAATTTCGAGTAAAAAAAGTCGAAATTTTGTGTTTAAAGTTGAAATTACGAGAAAAATGTTGAAATTTCGATATTAAAGACAAAATTTCGTGAAAAAAGTCAAAATTTGGGGGGGAAAACGAAATTTCGTGAAAAAAGTCGAAATTTGAAAAAACATCGAAATTTCGCGAAAAAAGTCAAAATTTCGAAAAAAAAAGTCAAAATTTGCGAAAGAAGTCGAAATTTTGAGTTTAAAGTTGAAATTTTGAGAAAAATGTCGAAATTTCGATATTAAAGTCAAAATTTCGAGAAAAAAGTCAAAATTTGAGAAAAAAAAAAAACGAAATTTTAAGAAAAAAGTCGAAATTTGAAAAAAACGTCGAAATTTCGCGAAAAAAGTCGCAATTCCGAAATATTTCGAGAAAAAGGTCAAAATTTGAGAAAAAAGTCTAGATTTCGAGAAAAAAGTCGAAATTTCGAGAAAAAAAGTTGAAATTTCGAGAAAAAAGTGGAATATTCGAGAAAAAAGTCGAAATTTCGAGAAAAAAGTAGAAATTTGCGAAAAAAGTCGAAATTTCTAGAAAAAAAAGTCGAAATT